>CM073769.1:96949616-97066025 GCA_037158775.1 Hetaerina titia | reverse complement strand
CTTGTTGATAAAGTATGTTACTTTATGCGAGAGATTAGATAAAGGTAATGATCGATATCAAGATGGTCGATGTTAGATACACGGACATTTATTGTGGAACTGGCATGATTTAATTCAAAAGCCGTTCGACCAAAATGACATAACGGCAAAGTGGCTACGAAAAACTGATATTCGGTATTTATGCCCGTTTCCTGATTTCCATAGTATCAATTTCTCTCATTTTTTCCCCCGACTTCAATTTGGAAATCGTGGAAATCTCCCAGCAAATTTCTCCGATATGAACGGTTTTCCTCCTGTTTTCATTATCTCTCATTTCCCGCGCCGGAAAAACAGAATGAAAACTTTATGAGGGAATTGATGCAGTGGTAAAAGCTTATTGCAACGGCCCCCGATCTTATTATCCCAAAGGCCGTAGCCGAAGTTTTAAGGACCCTGGGAAGGATATGTATCATAACTTTCTCTTGAAAATTTATATTTTCCCGTGAAATAACACCCATGATATTTTTAGTAAATATAAAATCTATTTGATTCGTGAACTGAAGTGTAACTTAAGGAAACCTGGTCTAGGTAATAATGAATGCACTTTCTTTTGCATGAAAATTTATAAACTACTAACATAAGGAACAACTGCAATTGAAGAACAATGGATATTTTTGGCAATTTACAATAATAAAGAAGATGAGAAGAAGAAAGTACAGAAAATGAAATAAATGGGAAAAGAAAAGTAAAAATCAATTAAAATGACGATAAAGAAGTCCTTCGCGTATTCTGATTGGTCCAATTCATAAAGATAAATTATAATAGACCCGAGTTTGTGGAAATAAATTATTGTTTTCATTAACAATCCACATACATAGTATATAACGATAGCAACAGTTTCCCCTCGTATATAACGTCAGGATACGTGTGGTAATCATAACCCAACAATTTAAAATTACGCACCTAGATTGATAGTAGCAGAGGTTCATTTCCATTTCTGGAAAAAGATATTGGTATAAAAATCAAAACATATGATGAAAAGAAGTAATTTGAAATGAAATAATATCCTCTAGGATGGAAATCACATGCACACAGGCTGGACGAAAAATTAATGGGAAGCCTTGGTCATCCACCGAACAACCATCTCCGGTCACCCTTACCGGTTGTCATGTACGCCATAATCAAAATGCACCGGACGGAGCCATAAAAAGGAAATCAGAATACTATGGCATGTGTAATGATATGCTGGTTTCAGTTCATAACGATACAAACACCTTAAAAGCTAAATCCTGAAAACCTCAAAATCCTTAAAAAAAAACAGATTCCTCTGATCTGTGATAAACTTCAAGTTGGTAATTAAATCTATGGCAAATTGATAACGATTACACCATGTTTTTGACCACTGAAACACACAAGACGTGAAAAACACTTGGATACATTGATAGAGAGATTAGCATTATAATATCCCACTAGCCAGTATAGTACGGTGAATTTGCGTTAGCGATTTCAGTGTCGAGATGCAGTTCACTATACAATTGATTGGCCTAAACGGTGTAAAGGCATCGCTACTGAAAGGTCACCTGCCCACATGATAATTTCGCTTCCACAACTTGAATTTCACAAATAATTAACACAAAAAAGCATGCGATATTCTGGTGTGACAAATGGAATCACTAAACAATCAAAATTCCACCGGAGACTTCCAAATAATTTGACGCATTAATAATGTCCTAACTTCGACACAAAACGGATTTAAATATGCTTGCAGTTGTTTCAGAAGTGATTTGGGGAAATTGGAGCATATGAATGAACAAATAATTGCGATTTTTCATCAGATCAAATTTATGTTCGACCTGTTTCCGATGCACTGCGTTATTTTTAGCACCACCTATATTCTGACTTATAATTTTGAATGACCGTTGTTAACTCTTTTTTCCATGCGAACGTAATTCAATTCAAACGAATGTAATTCAAGTCGAAGTAATCAATTCGATGTCAAAAACAAGAAAATTTTCACAATCATAATTTTGGTTCGTCATGGTTTTTTCTGTCTTCCGGCTTCATGTTACAAGACCGTTTTCTTTTAGTTAAAATCGGGCAGGACCCCGACCCTAAGGTTTAAGTTAGAGACAGATCATTTTACAAATTCGGTTGTCACCAGCGTGAGGTCCGATAACGTGGTGCACATAACATTGGAAAAAATGACAGCTGATACCCAAATGAATTTGGACCCAACGGTAAAAAGAGATCAAAATAACAGCAGAAATCAACTCCGAGAAAAGAGTACGGAAAAAATTCAAGACTTGAAAAAAAAGTTCCGTTCGTGAACAGTATACGAACAGTTTTTTTAGATAGCCCTGAACATAAAATATTTTATAAAAACACTGACAACTAGCCTGTACAGCTAACACTAGGAAAACGGAAACAGAGAGCTGGAAAAAAGAAATATGAAACGGAAACATAATCCGTAGGGCACGTGATTTAATTCCTGAAAATAGGCAGCCGCTTCCGTGGTCTGGTAGGCTTTAGGAAACCGAAAAAATGTAGCAAATGCCCAAGATTAAAAATTTGATGGTACTTTCCAAGATGGAAGCGTGGTTTGCACAAATGAAATAAGCATGAGATACTTCAGCTTACTATTCGGAAGTCCAAAACCGAGACACTTGGAATTGTTCGTCACATTCACGGAAATGTTTTTACTGGATCCGGGGACCTGTGCGATTGTAATGTCATACTTGATCAATCCTTCGGTAATTTACATAACTACGGTTGGCAACGCCGTCTGTCGGATTATTGAGGGGGTCGGGGATGGATGGACTGAGGCGGGGCGTGGAGGAGTAAAGTGGGTGGGTGGAGATGAAGAGGAGGGAACGAGAAGGAGACGTGATGAGGGAGAGGGTGCGAGAGGATTGAAATCTTTCGGGGGAGGAGACATTATTAGGAGGAGAATGGGAGGTCGGCCGAGCAGGGGATGGAGATTAAAAGCAAGAGGAGGGAGTGGAGCGCACGGGTTCGGGGGATTTCTGTGGGTGGGGCAGAATCCGACGCCCAGAAGGGTTGGTGTTACGAGGGCGAAGAAAGAGGTGGTGGTATTGGTGGAAGGGGTCTTGGAGGTGGGGACGGCAGACGAATTAAGTATGCAGTGCAATGGCGTTGAGAAAAGATTAACTAGGAGGTCTGTTAGGGAAAGGGTTGGGGGGGGGGGGTAAAAATGAGAAATTCAAAAAGAGAGATGGAACGATGTTCAAGTAATATTGGGATACCCTGGAGTGAGAGTAAGAGGACCGATACCAGCGAGAACGACTTAATACGGTGGATAAATAACAGCCTGAATGGAGTTCTTAGTGGGAAGGGCTTTAGCCTACCTTAAAAAAATATTATTATCATTGTTATTCTACCGTTTAACATAGGATTTAGATGGATAGAAGGGCACAGACTGAACAATGATAAATTGATTTCCTTCTCTTAGCAAAACAACCTGATACCTGGAATTATAATAAACACTCCTTAAATTTCCAGTCCTTCCCTCCTCCCTTAATTACGGCTAAAATGCCTATCCTTTTATGCCCTCCCTCGCATGCCAGACGTTCTATCACAGCCTTTAGCATCCCAAAGCCAATCAAAATGCTGTGCGTCCATCTGTCCCGCCTCCTTCAGATATCTTAGCTTTTCAAATCATAGAGCCAGAACGATGAAATGGTTCGCTTAGCAGTTTCCTAGAGTGCAATCTCAGTTTACATTTTCGGCGGCAACAGTTTTGACATCGGTATTCGATTGCACCCTGGGAGATTATTTAAGGCGCAATACTGCGTCCGTCGTATGGAACGTTACCACTGAAAATTTCCTTTGGAACGCTTTCAGTTTCCCGTGCATTGAAGGTCAATTCAAACTCCGGGTGTCAATCCGGCCTACCGTTCACTCCTTGAAATCAGGCATGTACCTTTATTAACCACCAAATATCCAATGGGCTGAGTAGTCTGTCGCTTTCTTCAGAGACCGTCATGGGTAGTAACCGATGCGAAAAAGCAACGACTTCTCAAACGCACGGTAACACGTTACGCAAAATTACGCAATCTTCAAAGCATCACCGACATGGGCCCCATTTATAATTTCGGTGAATTTCCGGGTATGACGAAGAAATGACGGATGTGAGACCGCGGAAATAAATCATCGGGTTCAAATCCAGAGAGAAACTCCCGGATCGAAGGAAACAAAGTCTTAACCCTCAGACCCTCAGTCGAAAAACGCAAAGGCAAATTAAACCAAACACAGACAGCAAACCCGGAGAAGTAAACCGTACTGGAGAATAAACGTTTTGTGGGAAATGCCAGACTGAACCAGGTGCGGAAATCCATCTTGAATGAACTAACTCTCTGCCAGGATAAAAAAAGACCGGGAGGGGGGGGGGGGAGCGAAGGGGAGAGGGGAACCCAAAAGAGGAATGTCTATTTCTCGCGGAAAATATTTTCGCAATCCGTGAAAGGTGGTACAATTCCACAGCACTGAGATCATATTTTTTTTTTTAACGGCTACGGAACGCCAAATATTTCGCCGAAGAACAATAGAGTGCACGACTGTAGGGGAAAGAACACAACGCCAATTTCGCATATCCCAAGAGTTACAATTTCATGCATTGGAATGGAAAAAGGAACAATGACGAGTCAGGGCGAAGCGGAGCGATGAGGGAATACGGGGAGCGTAAAAACCTACGCCGGAGAACAGAGGGAAAGGCGTCAGGTTTTTTTTTTGTTTTCATTTGCTCATTCTTTCAAGCAGAACTTTTTAAATTTCTTGCATCCCTAACGTATCATTCATTTTCATTGATTTTTTTTAAATTTCAGTTTTGCGCCAATTTAAATATTCATTAACCGACCGGAATGCCTGACGCTAATTTATTTCTAGTTCATGCACCACTTCACCTCCTTCCATCAACCTTCACAGCACATACTAAACTCGCTTAGACGTGGGTACTTCAAAATTCAACACTCTCTCTTCTCTTTTCTGTTCTACATAATGAGATCAATAATTTATCAATTAATTTGCGTCAATACGGAAACAGACATGATAGCTTCGAACACTGACTGCATTCAGCTCGTTTATGCTACAAAATTTCTCCTCGCACATATCTCATAAATTTATTTTTTCGACAAAGCTTTGTTCTTTTTAACGGGATAAAGAGTGGCCATCTGTTGTATGAGTGGGGAAGCTTTCTATCCAATGCGATACACAACATTACCCAAAGTTGTGTCTTTGACAACTTGCAATAAGCAGGTGAATCATGCAAGCTGTGGAAAATATGCATATGGATTGGGGGGGGCCCATAATTATATTTCCTAGAAATATCAACACTTTCCAATCCGTGACCAAACTGCTGGTACTGATATAATGTTTCACCTCTCCTCATTTTTCTTTTCGTAGATATTCGTCACACTCTCTTGGAATTGAGAATTTCTTTTTTCCCTTAAGGCACCAGACACATTTTCCAAATGAAAGGAGATACCTGGTGATTTTTTTCGCCATTCCCAACCTATTATTTTACACTGTTATATTTAAATAAATAATTCAGTAAAATTTATATATTTCATCACGCAAAAATATATAGAATACATGGAGTACAAGTCCTAACTCAAAGTAAACTGTAGAAATGCGGATGCGTGAGAAACAATTACGGTCTATTTAACGTGATAAACTGCATGCGAAAGGAACAGAAACAGACCATAAATCCGAGTACTTTCATTATTTTTTGACTCTATCATCCCACCAATTTCATTAATCTTTTAATAAATTTCTCTACAAAACATTTTAGGCACGGAGAATAATAATATTTGTATCAATTCATACAAGAAAAATATGCAGGTCAGAGGATGTAGGTGAAATAGTTACACTTAATTTGTTAGGTGCATCGCAAAATGTGACGAATCAGAAAACATGAACATCCTGTCGACACGATCCTTTTAGGACTATGGAAGAGTGAAAAACTGGTGAAACACATCGAAACACTAATGTTAATTTATTTTGTTCTTCAATCGCGTAAACGTATCGAAATGCATGCAAAAATAGTATCTACATTTAAAATATATAAGTGAGGTATTAAAATTCACCCCGAGGTGCGATATAAATATATAATTCTGAATGATGCTTGCAGAATGAATATAGTGGATATTATACGATTAAAAATTATATCAAGACTATTTCAGAAAATCGATTATTTCAGGACACTGAAAAATGAAGGAGGCAAAACCCTGCGTGGATTTACAAGCTATAAATTTCTAACCAGGGAAATACTGCAAAAGTAGGCCATTTAATCAGAGAATTGTACACGATATGTGTAGACTTATTCATGGACTGAATGGGCAACCTTGGTCTAAAATTTAGATTTATGTTTCCTATGTGTGTTCAGTGAGGTCGAGAAGAGATTGAATGCGATGTCCATGTTACCGAGGGAGGGGAAGGTTTGGCGGCGAAGTTTTCACCGACGACCAAGGAGGACGCGAGGAGGGAACGATTTCAAAGCCGGACCCGCGAACAACTGCCTCCGTCATTCTATTCTCAATTCTCCCCTCCCCCGCAATACCATTGGTGTTCGAGTGATTTGTTTAGCGGCGCTCTGTTTTATTAAATAGAGGCTTTGAAACTGCTGTAGACATTCAGCGTCCCAACTCCGAAAAAAACACCTCCGCCACCGTCGCCAACTCAAAAACGTCACCCCAGTCCCGTCCGTCGACCGCCCATTGCCACCCATCTTCCCCACTCCTCCCTCATAGCCTATCCCACCCGAACCAGTAGCTTGGGGAAGGGATGGGCGCTCCCGCGGACCACCTCCATTTGAAAAGCATCACCTCCGAGGTTCGACGACGGAGAGACGAAAAAAAATGAAACGGGAGAACTCGAATTTCAGTGATGGGTAGGGAAGGTCGTGGTGAGGAAGAGGACGTTGGTGGGGTGGACGCATGGCGTACAGACAGAGGGGGAACAAACAGATTTTGAATGATAGAGTTGAATCAAAAGCATCGCATCTCCCACTATAAGCGGTTTTTTTCCTGTTTTTGCACAGTCGCGCATGACGAGCGGTGGGACGGATTCTTGACGGGGGAGAGGTCGAGGCGGGACGCGGCGACCGGACTGGCGGAAAAATCACGAAACGGATCCCGATCCCGAAAAAAAACCCAACGATCGCGACACTCGTCTTTGCAGAACGACAGTGATTCAGCTCGTCATGACGGGGTTGAGGGCCGAAACTTCAACTGGGAGGACTATTTCATTCACTCGAATGAGGAGGGAGATTATTGAATATCAACACTAGAGTCTCCATCCTGATGATAGAACAAAAAAAGGATGTTGGTCCGTAGGAATTTAGTTGGAATATATTTTCTCTGCAGATAAAATTGAAAGAAAGAAATTAAAGTTACTGCATCTTACTGCTGAGTAATATTTCACAGCGATTGTGTTTTCTATAATGCAAAAATTTCAGAGAGTAAAAATCATTCGCCTTGACCGGGATTCGAACCCGGATCCCTCGGTATCCGGCCGAGTGCTTTAACCATTTAAGCTACCGAGACGTCCTCTTACACTCTGAAATTTACTTACACTCTGAAACTCGGCCGGATACCGAGGGATCCGGGTTCGAATCCCGGTCAAGGCGAATGATTTTTACTCTCTGAAATTTTTGCATTATAATACACACATAACGGATGACTCCGTTAATAGTTACTGTTGCGGCATCTCCCGCAGTTTCTTGAGATTGTGTTTTCATTTAGATGCAATTGGAAGTACCTATTGGTTTATTTTTATTACTCAGTTGCTCTTTAGAAATAAGAGTCACATATTGTTATTTTTAGTCCTATATTCAACCCATTCCTGAAACAATATTTGAGGTAAGTAATTACGTAAAATTTTGTCAGTGAAGATAGGGTAAGAGAACTTTGTAGCGATCAGGAAAAATTATAAATTAAACATAGTTGTTATGAACTATTACATTACAAAACACTATAAAATAGTTTTTTCGTATTTTTATTCACGCTTGCGAGAGAGAGAATACATTTCAACTTATTTCCTACGGTGCAGAATTTATCCATCGAATCGATCGCTACCTGTTTGAGTACAAATGGTGAAATTTTCAATCAGGCAGCATAATATTTTATAACCCAAAGATTGTTAAGAAAGATGATAAATTGTCAGCGCTATACAATATCGACAGCCAGTGCCAGTACAATTTGAGGAACAACGCAGCCGATTAGGTAAATGCCTTCGACATATACTCCCGACTTTAATGAATCATAGAGAATTCAGCAATTATTCCGATTTCAGAAAATAAAACAACAAATACAGATGCTGGGAGAAAACTTCACACTTATTTCCCTTCACCGCAAACGTGTACAATAAAACTAATTCCCACACAAAAAATTCATACCGCACTGAAGTGTAATGAATAAATTCAAAATCATTTCTATATAAAAAAAACGAGAGATGAGATGTTTACTTTTGAGTAATTAATATTAGCATGAAATTTTCATTAAAACAATTCCAATAATTGCCAGTCACGTTGCTGAGGTACGGAGGCATTCGAAAATACGCACGCCCACGCGAAAAACTTGCACCGAAAGAGAGTGGAGAGAAAAAAAACGGCTTTCAAGCTGTGCCCCGCGCGTACAAAAAAATGCATGTGCACATTAATGACCTTAAAATTAATTTCCCCGAAAAATAACAACAACGAACGCACCAGTGATAGCCTTTTTTTTGTATATATATGTATATATCCCCGTATCTCCATTCCAATTGCGGGGAACGTGATGCGAGCCGACGCCGCACAAATATAAAACTGAAAACATTAATAAAAACACTCGAGTCGGTCGCAACGAAATCACTGATGGGACTGAATTATGAAGCGAGAGACTCCTCTCTTCCATCCGCAAACGAGATAAATAATTGCAGCCACTTCCCACTCCCCGCCCACGCTATCGACATCAATTAGCGAGCCAAGGGCACCCGGGCGTATATTACAGGGTGATTGAATACGGCGGTTCGGGATAAGAGGAAGCGTCCATTGTCTTTACCCGGTAGACTACGCCCCGGGAAGGAGAGGTACCTTTTTAGACAAGCCGAGTGGTGAGGACGAGTGGAGGGGTGGGAGCACAGGAATTATTCTGTACCCGGAGGCTTCCCCATCTCTTAATCTCCTTTTTCAGTATTTTGGGAACTATTTTTCTTTTCCTCAACTTCTTAATTACATATATGCTTCCTCACACATGAGAGAAAAATATCAAAGAACATCATTTTAGCAAAGAGAGTGACTGTAAATAATGAACAAATGTGAAACAGGTGTACTGATATTGGAAAAATATAGTATAAGATATGAATAAATTCAATGGCGAAAATTAATACCGCAAGGAAATAATTGATCGGTTGCATAACCTGCCAAAGAGAATAATCTCACCGTAATAACTAGTACGGGTCAATCAGAGTGTGCCGTGGGAATGGACTTTAACAATTCATTTGGAATCACAAGGATATATTTCACTGCGATTTTTTCTGACTCTTCGGCAATAAATTTTACTTTCCGACGGAATCGCCAAAAAATATGGAAACCATGGCCTACATGCATAATCTGAATCTTCATGCCTTCGATTTGATTATAACTTTCAAAATCGTCATGTAGTGAGACGCTAATTACGAGGAATGAATTTAATAAGAATGGCACACGTCAGCTTAAAATTTATCTCATTTCGTAATATACGAAGGCAGTTGTTTTTTATTTTACGAATATCTTAATTTTTTCCATTCATATCACCAATTACGTGGCAAGGTATACGACCTACCTAAGGTCAAATCTGAATGAAGATTCTTATCAGTTTTTCTGTACACATCACATCATTAGCCCTACCTTTTCAAGAGTTTCATTACACGATACATATATTCAGCACTTAGTTTTTCACTTAGTTTATCCCATCCCACGTTCTATTTCTCCATCGTGCTCGTTAAACATGCCACGTTACCCTGTTTTGTCCATGTAATTCTCAGTTTTCAACTACTTCCTTGTTAATCTTGATCTACTTTATACATTCAATATTCGTTTAATCTCTCTTCTCTCGTTAACATTAACTGTTTTATATCTACTTGCTATTGTTACAATTATTAACCAATCTTTAGTGAACAGTATAGTATTAACTTCAAGAAAATGTTTTTCTATTTGCACAATGATCCCACTTTTTTGTTGCCTATAGCATTTAATTTGCCTTTCTCGTTCACAAATTATAAAATTAAGATTCCATCAGCGTTTCAAATCCCAGACGCTTATTTATTACACCATTACGTCCTCCATATTTTTACAAATATTAAAATTCTCGACGTTCAATTTAAAGGAAAACTGACTTCCAATCGGAAGTAAGAATGAATGCCCATCGCTTTTTTATTGCTGTATTCATCAATTCTCTGATTATAAAAATGCTTGAAAAAATTAAACGAAAAGGTAGGTCAAAAATGAACGAGTCAATTAAGTTTTGTTTAAAAAAACACAATGTGCAACCAAAATTACTTTATCATGTTCTTCAATTTCGTCTCACCAAATATCCAAACACCACCAGGGTCCACGAGCTTAATGATCCCGCTGCGGTAGACTTTTGGTGAGCCCTCAAATCAACATTGACCATGGATCGATTCTTTCCCCACTTCGTCACAAACAACCTCCAGATATTGTGACGACTTTGTAAGTGGACAGAGCACACGTGTTCGAACGTGACTGAGTTCCGTTATGAATTGTTAACGTCTAAATTTAATTACTAGTCGCTCACGGAATTATTTTAATCCACAGATTACCTTGTTCGTTGCTTATTTTTTTTCCCTTGAAAACGTCACGAGTGTAACACAGAAGATCCAATTAAAATTTTTAAAGCATCAAGAAATTTAGTTTAATTATTTTAGAAAAAAAACATTATAATTATTAGTATCAGTTCGCCATGTTCATCAATATAAGGTCCAAATATAAGTTGATATCTTCACAATGAGGCAATATTTAACTTATACCATTCAAGAAGAAGTTTTGAATGTAACCCCTCTCTCTGTTGTGACATCAGGGACAACTTCCTTGACTGGACGTCCACTCCACAAAAACCTAACGACTTTCACCACCTAGACAAAATTCTTCCAACCGAAAAATACATTTGAAATGAGCAAAGAAAATTCAATTCAAACAATTTCAGTGGACACAGCATTTCGTGGAACCGAAACCGTGGACTAGGAGCTCTCGCTCGCCGAAGACACGGCACCGATCCGTTTTGGTCACCACATCGAGAGAGCTAAGACAACCATCTTCGAGAGGATAATGCACCCCCTTTGAGATGTGCCGGGGAAGGGGTGGATATTCCAACCCATCTCACCCCGGCTCAACTTCATTCAATCCGCATTTGCATCCTCTTCCCTTCTCGTAGGAAACGGCTCCAATCCGGAAAGTCATCGCCGAAGGCAATGTAATGTCGCCGCCGCCGAAAAGTCCGCAAACTCCGCGGCTCCGAAGACGGGAAGGGATTATATTGGTCGTCCGAGTGCAACTTTATGCTAAAGAGCCAAACTAAGACGACGTCGGAACGTTGACGAGTATCTACTCTCTCGCACATCTCTATCTCTCTCTGGCAGAATTCTCCCACAACCACGAAGTTTTAATTACCCAGCGTCCTCGCGTCCTCAGACAATCCGTATTTCGTATCCCTTGGGTGTGGAAGTGGAAGAGGGGGGGGGGGGGGGGGCAAAATGCGAATCGAGGCCTAATCTTCCTATTCTTCCCGGTAGACAAAAATTTTTTTTTCCCGTCACCGAGCAAATGTTTCGTCGGGTAAATGAGGGTATCATTGCGAAGGAGTTTCGGAGTCGAATTTTTTTATTACCATTTCCCATTGCGACGAGCATTTCACAATTTCCGTCTCGCGATAACGGCTTGGAAACTTTGGCAGAAATATGCGAAAGTCTTTGATGACGGATTCAATAAATTGCGGATTCCAGATTTCACGGAAAACAATTATGCTGTACGAACACAGCTTCTCGAGAGCGTGCCAAATCTGCTCTCATCGATTTCTGCTATTTTCGGTGCGCAAAAAAGTAAAATTACACAAATGAAAATATAAAAATAAAATTGCACAAATGACGAAACTATCAAGACAAATAGGCTCAATTCTACATTTTTCAAAGAGGCTTCCAAATGAAGCTGCTTTATTTCTAAGTGCTGAGAAATATGGGTTTTCTTGACGGGAATGACATAATAAAATCCCATACGCAAATCCTGTTCAAAGGTGATCCATTTCTTTCGGGACTTTTAGCGTACACAATTTACTCGATTTCATTTTATTGACTCCGCTGCATTGAAATAGATGGTTTGTGCCCACAATCAAAATGCTATTAAAATTTGTTTCATTTATTAGTTTTAAACGCTTAATTAAGTATAAAGGGTTCAAATATACACCCGGTAAGGAAATCTTCCTATGTAGCAATTTCACTCACCCCATTCTCCTCAAGTCATTCCCATACTTCCCAATCGGGCGTTATCCTGAAACTTTCCATGCAAATTATTTCATGCGCTACGCCCTTTGCTACCTTCAGTGCTTAGCTGCGCTTAAATGAACAATAATGAATACTCCGTAAGCAACAAAAGCTACGTTGGTTCATTCAAAAATTAAATTACCGCCAGCAAAAGAACGTCCATCACAAAAGAGTAATATTATTAAATAGATAAATACCTAGTGTGCTAGCAAAAGGATTTACAAAGCAAAGAGATAATTTGTTGATATTTATAAGAGGCACAAAAAGTTCCCATTTGTATTGACAAAAATATTAACAAATGATTATTTGTAACAACGATTTAAAATACATTAGCCAGATTCTGTGGAAGATATGGCAGAAAAAATGTAATTACTTATTCATAATAAATACAAAATTAAGATAACAATCGAAAACGGACCAATGTAAATGAATGAATGAAAAACTATAATAGCTATATTATATAAAATGTAAACAAACAAATTATTGCCCCAATCAACTATAGTGAAATTAGAAGATTACTGTATAATCATCGCCAAATAATTCAATCGTGTAGAAGAAATAAATGGTGATGGGACCTGAATATAATGGGTTTAACTGACATAGACATGTTGAGAAAAAAACTGAATCGAAGTTCAATGAATTTGTAAATTGATGAAAATATTGAAGCCCAGCTAAACTTCATTCCAATGTAAATGATATCGGAATGATTAATAATCATTAAAATAAGCACACAATAAATTCATTAAATTCCACTGACATCTCTTGGATTATAAATCCCTTCAATTAATTACGAACAGCATTTTTCCTTGGGTGATGACGCTTTTCAGTGACCCTCTTTTGGCGAATGCCATAATCCATGGAAAACTCAAAAAGGCCGCATATTCACATCCCTAGTCGGAATCAGTAGCTGTCATTTGACAAGTGTTTAATGTCCAGTTGCGGTGCTAAATGAGCAGAGACCCATACTCGCGAAATTAAAGTTTTCGGCATGCACATTTCAAACGATCTTTACAGGAGTAGGGGAAACCGCCTCGTAATTTGCAAAAACACGATTCTCATATTTCCCGGTGGATTAGCAATCCTTGATGTAAAGTGAACTCCGCATGTGTGCATAGACAGAGGAGTAGTTCAAGTCTGGGTTGCGCCGTATTTATTTCCCATTATGGGATAATGACGAAATAGAACAACTCTGCTCAGCTGCGACGATGCAGGTCAACTACCGCGTCAAAATCTGCGCGCTCGTATATTTTAAAAACGATAATCTTTCCTGTAAAATGAATAAAGAAACATGCTTTATAATCCGCGCGCAGCACTAATTGTACGCCATGTCCTTTCGAACAAGCGGAGAACAAATTAAGCACATCACTCTCGCACTTCTCAGCTTCCCAATTAAATGAAAACGACGTAACAAAAACTATGAGTTCTATATTCCCTTCTGGCTGGAAATGAGGACTACAATATATTTAGTAAAAAAAATTGGTGTAACAAACGATTGCAGGAAAGGGCATTTTTTTCTTGATACAATTATTATTATTAGGTAATCTACCGGTTAAGGTAGGTTTTTGGATAGACACAACTATCAGATAAACATTACTATATGTAACTCCAAACAAAACCCAATCCAGCAACCTAATCTACATCAGGTCCCTCTTCATCTCTGTGTACTTCTTTCCTCCCTTCATCCCGTCCAACATCCCTATCCTGTTCCTGCCCTTTCCTCGCTTGCCCAACATTCTCCCCTCTATTACCTTCTTCAACATTCCACTACCGCTCAATACACCTTTCATCCATTTTTCCTGCCTCCATAGGATTTCTCTCAACAAACCCCTCTCGTCACCCACCCTTAATACAATAATATCTATTAAATCTCCGCTATAGAGAGCACATGCTAGTGTAGCAGCTTCCCACACCAAGGGTCTTGGTTCAAAACGAAACAGTTGCGAACCATATATTCCGCTGTTTCTTTTATTCACGTTGGAAGGTTATACTTTCATTAACTGATTTATTATTCACATTAAGTGTGGTTTTCACCCTAGAGCATTAATTGTGAGAGAGTTCCTCAAAGCTACTCATCATTCTGCATCCTGAGAAACGACATCATTCCCTAGATTGATTAAGCATGCATGCATATTCTGAAGTGAAGTATTATGCAATATTACATAATAAATACAATATTACATAATTATGTGAAATGAAACATTTTAAGCTGGTAAGTGGACCGCGTTACACATTTAAGCATCAGAATAACTAAAAAATTATGCCCTAGTCGGCTGGCCTTCCCTTCTCCAAGTTTTTATCCATGACTCAAAAGCAACTTTAAAACTGCACTCTTATCAGGCCAAAGCTCGAAAAGCAAAGTGCTGCAATTTATAAACTGAAATCATGAGCATACGGAAAACGATAAACTGGAAAAAATGCAACTATATTCTAGTTACACTGAGCAAAGAGGCATACGTATATACTGAAGAAGATTTTACAGGAAGATCGAGACTGCCTCCAGGTCCCACTCGAGAACCGCCTCTGTTGCAATGCAATACATAATTAAATGCAATATATGGCAACTCAAATAGAAATTCATGTAACGTGGTATATTTAAAAATCTTTTTTTCGAGAGATTCTGGTGAAAATAATAATCAAACTAGATAAAAGAGCCGACAATTCCACAGAATGCCTCTTTCTACTTAAAAAAAAACAGTAAATGTGCGAGCATTGACATTTTTCTCAATGATCCACACGATTTCGACGATCCCAACCTTCTTCAATAGAGAACATTGTTCGAAACAGCATGCTTATGCACACGATATCTATTTGTTTCTTTATCTTCCTTCGTTTTGTAATATTCATCCATCAATAAACCACGATTGTAACAGACTCGGAGGGGGAGGACGACGACAACGAGGAGTTGGATAACACAAAAAAAACGTATTCTTCCCGTGCAAATCCCAAAGGTCCGGGCACGCTTTCATTCAGAGGGACGAAATCCAGCGTTCTACCCACTCAAATACGACGGAACTGAAGCACCGCGGAATAAACCGATAGATCTTTAGAGTCCGAAATTACCACGGCTGGATGGGCTACTATTCACTCCCGACGCCCGAGATCTTTCCCATTTTCTCTTCATTATTTTTCCCTCGCCGACGTGGGCGAATGAGGCGACAGAGAACGGCCTTCAAACGTATTGTGTGCAATCCTGTTTTTAATTAACGTTAACGCTGTCGCAAAGGGGAACGAGGTGAGTTTTTGTTTGGAGGAAAGAGGGGATGGAACGCGCCTGGAGGTCGTCCCGTGGAGGGTCTGGGGGATCGAAGGAGAGGACCGATGCATTTTTCAGTGACGGAGGATTATTTACGGTGCGATAAAATATCCTCCAAGGACCAACAGAGAACATCCAAGGACCGAAGAAGGAATCTATTGGTTAAAAACTACAATAATATAATGCATTCAAACTCCATAGTAAATTGATATCCCGGACTAAAGGAATGTTTTCCCGGACAGAAGTGCTTTTACTCGTCCGCCCATTCACTCAGACCCTTGTAAATCCGAGTTTTGAAATGCTGTACGACGCTTCCGAGTTCAGTCTGCGCCATTTCCGGCGAGATCACCCCGGAGCCGAATTATTTCCCGAGGACACGGAAGAATAAATAAATGAGCTACACCTGCAAACTGCCGTAACATAAACCCAAACCAAGCACCGCACCTGCCTTGAGCTCCGCGATGCTTTTGAGCAGGGCGGATGACCAAAGTCGCTCGCTCCAGAATACGACCAATTGATTCTCGGCGTTTTGATGACGCGGATTTGTGAGCACGGATCCGGTGATGAATATTCTGGGGGAGAACGATATCCTCCCCCCCCTCCCCTAACGAAAGTTCCCGATCGTTTTAAAGAGATTTCCAGGGGAGATAGGGAAGCAGTGGCGGAGGGTTGGGGAACGGATTTAGACGCACATCAAAGGGGGCGGTGTCGAACTGTTTTCATTTTCTTTTCTCCCCCTTTCCCGAGCCTTTCCGCCATGAAAAGCGACGGGACGAATAACGCCCACGCATTTGCACGAATCCCAATGAGCGACACTCATCAAAACTGGCTGCGTCGCGGATTCACGCTGAATCTCGCATCAATTCTCGGCTATAAAATTTGGGAAAATCGCTCTCGAATCCGGTGCTACATGCTCGACGATCGCATTCGGCGGAGGCCTTTTTGGATTCAGCAGTCATGATAGGTGGGGGTTAATAGGTCACATCTACAATTTACCCTGAAATTCGCCACCAGGGCGTCTGGCAGGGGGTGTAAGGTCAACAGGAAGTAGGGAAATTGATGATTAATAGTAATAATATAAGGGGTCATTAGAAATATTTTGCAATAGGAAAGGCAAAATTACTCCCGTGATGTACGTACCCTACCGAAGTGATCACAAATAGTGGACAAGGAGAAGAAAATGATCGCTACAAATATCGGTTAGGCAACTTCATTGAATATCCGTATATAATTGGAGCCCCGTGATTGAGCCGTAATAATAATTGTACAACCTGATAGAGGTAAATACGTGTACAGAGATTTTCTTAGATTTGGGAAGCGTGGAACATCATGCGCAAACCTAGCAACTTTTATGTATTTCCCTCCGTATTTCATTCCTATAGCCAGTTCTTCCCATAGATCTTTAACCATTTCTTTCACGTGATCGTTGCAAAGCACGGGTGACAATTAACACCCCTCTTCACAACACTCCCCATTCGTCACTCGCACCTGAGCAGTCTCCGACACGTACAGCCTGGGAGGATTGGTCGCCTATCCCTCCAATTCACTCCTATTTTCTGAAATACAATCAATAATTCAGCTCTATTTGCTCTATCTAACGCCTTCTCCAAACCAACGAAAGAAAAAAATGTATCCCGACCGCACTCCATATCCCTCTGTTTGTGACCTCATTACGTACGTCTATGACTTCACTTATGCATCTCCATTTCCCGAAACCAAACTGGCCATCCCCTAAGTAATTATTTGTCCTCCTCCCTATTCCCTTACTGATTAACCTACGTGCCAGTATAACTGCATGAGAAATTTGGTTTTTAAACAGTCCTTACATCTTTTCCCTTTTTCCTGATCTGACGAAATCTTCCGGCGTAACCGCTCCCTCATAAATGCTACCAATTAGCCCATAAACACTCTTCTTTCCACTTTTTCATCGACATTATAAATTCTGTGGGAATGATATCCATTGCGAAGGCATTAACTGATGGTCAATTCCCTTAATGCCATATTCCGCAGTCGAATATGCCTGGCCCTCAGCTTTTCTCATCTGCGTCATATTCCTTCTATGTCTGAGCATGCTGGCCTTAGATCTCATGAGAAATCGTGTTTTTTTCATCACCCACTTGAATCTTTCTGGTTCAATTAATAATTTTCCTGTCTTGTCTTTCATTATTTACCCTGATTTTCTCTTCTCACATCCAGAGAGTCCTTTCACCGTCCTGTACATTGCACCAATTTTACGCTTCCTCAGTAGTGTCTCCCACCGTGCTTCCTCCACCTAGTTAGTTTTCTGCTTCAGGTTACCATATACCTATCAGTATTTTCTTCTATCTAATTCTGCAGTACCATTTATTTCTCTCGTACGAACGTACATAACAAGTTCTACCATCTGAAATTTATGATTTTCTCATATTTTTCTGTATCAGTAATTTTATTTGCGACTTTATGCATCCCTTTACTGAGATGTTCGCATCTGTTTTCTACCATTTACCATTTCCCCCAGTCCTCACCTATCAATTTTTCCACTATCAGCAGTAACTCATTTCTTTTAATCCCGGTTGATGCTTCTACATTTTATTTCCTCAGGCAACTTTGGAAAATAACCTTCGAGTTGCCTAAGGGCACATAGGGTAAACTAGCGGTTGTTATTCGCAATATACCTACAGTGTAATCATAAAACCTACCTCGAAGGCCTACCATGGCATTGCTTATAAGACTAATTGAGTAGTACAAAAACATTTTGCTTCAATGGAAAATGAAACCATGTTAATTTCAGAAATATAAATTGTACTATTTTATTTGTAGCGCTTGAAATGATAACTCGTTATAGCACTAAATTTTCTTAACACCAACAAACATAGGGTTCATCTTTTATCTTTCATATATCTTTATACCCTTCCTTGCTTTTCATGCAATGCCTTATCGTCCGTAAATTTCTCACAACGGATACGTCTGCTGTGCTTTATAGAGCCGTATTATTGCAATAATTTCTTGTAAAATTATTGTTAGATTTCTTAAAATTTGCCTACGGGACAATCTAAATTTGCAAAAGAAAGACGAGGATCGTTTTGATAACCATCTCGAACTCGCACCGCCATACATCTCCAGTTTATTTGTTTAAGATCCGTGCCTTCTAGAAACATCAAACTAACACGGAGAACACACACGATGCTAAAAAGTCTTCATGGAAAAAACTCCTTCATTCCGATCTTGATTAAAACATATGGCCAAACAGGACCTTTTGTAACAAAAATCCTCTCTAACAGAAAATATATTAAACATTTCAAGACGCCACGCGATTCTGACACAATTTAAGGGAAATGCTCTGAAAATTAACACCTCGACTTTTTAATTTAGAACTCCCTTTGATTTTTGTAGCCGTCAAAAGACCGTCTACCAACGTGGAGTGGGGAACTGTGAGAGGGTGGGGAGTTATGAGGGGAGGGAGAGAGGAAGCTTCGACGGAGCCTCCCGGATTGCGGCACCCGCCAGACGACCCGGGACACGACTGACGTCAGGAACGGACCGCCAAAAAGTCAGGAGGAGCATGGACGGTAGGTTGTAAACGCGCCGAGTAACGGGCTCGTCCATTTCCCTAATTCCGTAGGAAGGGGAGGATTGCGTGGGGAGGGGGTCGACGCTTGGAGATGGGACGAGGAAAGAGGGAAAGAGAGAACCTGGGGGAGGAGGGATAACGGGAGGAGTCCCCTCGGACTCGCGAGGGAGAGCAAGAACACAGACGGGCCTGCGCGGTGGTGTGTGCGGAGTAGGGATGAAGGAAGCGGAACACTTGAAGCGGGTGGAGACGAGAGACTGAGTGTGGGCCCACGGGGGACAAAGAGAGGGAAAGAGCCCAGGGAGGCCGTCAAAGGAAGCCAAGAGGGCTGAAAACGTGGAGAGGGCGGATGAAGATGAAGGGGAGCGAGGCTGTGGGGTGGGTGGGTGGATGGGCTCGATCCGTGTGCATGAGGGGAGGCAGGGCTATCCCTCTCTGAAGCCGAGGAAGGATCGGTGGGGAGACGCGGCGGCAGAGAAAAACGAGCATCGGACTACACACATTTTGTACCTGCTGGGGCATTAACGGCGAACGAAGAGTGAAAAGATCGACCGAACGCTGAAGAAGGAATCAAAACTCTAATTTCATTAAATGTATTGACAGAGCCGCCTTTAAATGAACGGTAACACAACACTCGATATCTCACATTAATTATTATTATTTATTTACTAAATTTGCGGAAAAATACTACTTTTCTCCTACTACCTCGAGTTCTTCTTTATCATGGGTATGAAGAACTTTCATGGTTTGTAGTTTTATTGGGGAGGCGACCGACAGCTAAGGTCATTTGTGCCATGAAGGATGGATGGGAAAGGAAGAGTGGAGAGAAACCCGGTGTCGGCATTAGCCTTCTCTTGTCGAAAGGCGCCAAGGGGTACGCAGTTTAACGTCCCATCCGACAGACGTCGTATTCACTCAAAGTGCTCTCCACAAAGCACCTCAAGTAGGGATCGGGATACCACTGAAAAATAATTGTTGTCTCCATGATTTGAACCCGGGCCTCCTCGGTGGGAGGCCTGTACGTTAGCTACCGCACCATACAATCTCCGAAGCCTTCATAGAATCGCGTCTTGAATCAGTTGAATTTATGTTTGATACTCGGTCAAAATGTGTCATTCATTTTTGGTACGTGGAGAGTTCAGGTTAATCAAATGGAGCGAATATGGATTATAGAGCAAAGAACGATTGAATTGAACAGCTGAAAGGAGTGAAAACAGACTCCCTAGCAAGGATAAAAAGAAAAACTATTTCTAAGTCTAATTGCACTAATTTCAATAAAATACATTAAAATATAGACTGTTTAAAAGGTCAATCTACTTTAATAATTGAAAGTTTCTTCCGCCCCAGCAGATTAGCCAGTAGATTAGCTTAAAAACCCATGGAAATTTCCGGAACCATATCCTCCTCGATAGCAAAAGTAAAGTGATTATTTTTTTCGAAAATTCATTATACCAAAAATTGGTGTTAGGATATTCTTTGAATTCAAACTCATCTAAAATCCAAACATCCGCACAGCCATTCAACTTTCTCAGCATAAGCCCTGTAATCGGAAGATCAGGCGTCTCCTTTTTTCTAAATAGAGCTGAACTTAAGGAATGGAAATAAAAATTAACAAGGCAAATACGCACAATATATTTTGAATTGTACAGCTATCAAAAAATATATTAATGATTTTAAGCCAAATTTTCAAAAAATACTCACGAAGCTATACATGAAGTAGGCAGAGTTATTTAATGATTTATTGTAACACGAAGTACGGAGTTTGAGAATATTTAATGTCATGTTAGTTAGGACGTAAGGGTACAGTAGTGTGTAGGCCCAGGGTCCACAAAAAACATACCATAACTTGGAAGAATACTACTTATTATGCACCCATGAAAGTAATTCTAACATGTAAAAAATGATCGCTCAGTGTGTGCTAAGTATTATTCTATTTATCGAAATGTCTCTTAAATAAAATCTCAAAGATAAAGAGCACTTATGTCGAAAGCCAAGGCGATTGCTGACACAACTTAGATTAATTTCCAAAAGCCAAGTGCTTCGCAATATTTCGACAAGACTCTACATTCTATTTTAAACTTTATAAATTACGCCGTTGGGAAATCACTAAGCTCTTGTTAAATTATAATAAAATAAATTAATTCTTTTGTCATTAGAAAAACATAAAATTTATTGGATCCAACTTCATTGGAGTAAAAACATCAATAGGAAGGGCGTAACGCAAGTCTATTGCGACCGAAGCCTAACACGGAACAATAAACGACACTGATGGTCAATTCGTCCTACGATTCAGATCGGGCATATATGTATTCCAGAATAACCTATAAAATAATCATCATAAAGCCATGAGGCTAAAAATGAGTATACCTAGCTACAAACGGCGTGGAAATAACATCTTATGCCCTATATTCTTTTTGTGGTACGAAATTTAGGAGAGAAATTCAGACACTATTACAGTTTGCCAGTAAAATACTATAAAATGAGAAAAGTAACAACCAATATTAAAATATCCATCTCATTGTCAAATGAGGCACATAAGTTAATACCGTTTGCACAATCTGCTCTACAAATAACCGAACACTCATCGTTAAATCAGATTTCAAATGTCATGCCCGTCGATCGATATTTATCTTTGACGATGGTTCTGTTATCACAAGATATATACGATATATATATATATATCAAACTCTGATATGGAGCGTAGCTATGTACGGCGCGGAAACGTGGTCGCTGAAGCAGGAAGATAGACGTAGATTGGAGGCTTTTGAAATGTGGGTGTGGAGAAAAATGGAGAAGGTGAAATGGACCGAAAGGAAAACAAATGAGGAAGTACTAGAAATGGTGGGGGAGGAGAGGGGTTTGTTGAGAGAAATATGGAGGCAGGAAAAATGGATGAAAGGCGTATTGAGCGGTAGTGGAATATTGAAGAAGATAATAGAGGGGAGAATGTTGGGCAGGCGAGGTAAGGGTAGGAACAGGATAGGGATGTTGGACGGGATGAAGGGAGGAAAGAAGTACACCGAGATGAAGAGGGACCTGATATAGATTAGTTTGCTAGGTGGGGAGTCACAAAATGTTTATTTGATAGTTGTGTCCATCCAAAAACGTAGATTACCTAAAAAATATATATATATATATCAAAGCAAATGTCATTGGTATGTGTTGAAGGAGCCTTAAAATACGAGTACGCGCTTCTCTTAAAATCAAAATCACACGGAAACGGCACATTAAAAGAAAAGAGAATAATGGAGAGCATTGGACAGATGTATGCTGGATATGGGAAAAAATTCCAGACTGCTAAAGAGCTTGCGTTTTTTCAAACCATGTTTCCTTTTTAATATTATAATGTACTTCACATTTTCAAATGAAAGGAAGTTGGTTTAGCCATAGCTATACGTAAATATAATTTTATGAAAACGTTCGACACACGCACGCTCATTGATATAACGAAGAAAAAATTAGGAAGCCTGAAATTCTGCCATGTGGAACAAAAATTATCTAAAAATAATTTTCTTCGTTATAAAATATTAAAAAGAAATTATGTATGCATATAAAATGTTCACACTCAAAGTAGCACCAAGTAAACCACATTCAATTCATGCATGCGAAACATAAAAATCAATTTCAGGACTACGTTTAATTCACTGCTTTGATAACGAAAGGAAATTTGTTCGTTTAGAATGAACCATCCATTATAAATGTTCATGGACGGATACACTTCAAATTATCAACGTTATTAAAAGTGAAAATGTAAAGAGCTTTAAAAAAAGTTCGTGTTAACAAGGGCAAAAAAATCTCAATTTCTTCTTCCATGCTCAAAATATAAAGCATTATCCCTAAACGACCCAATAGAGCTCCATCGGAAATAAATGAAAAATACCAGAATTACGTTACACTGCCATTGACTGATGGTTTGTAGAGGCTATTTATGGAAGCATGTAAATATAAATTAATTCGTATATTCCAAATACAACTGAGCCACTTGATCAGACAAAATTACTCCTTCCGAAGAGTAAAGTCTTTCGGGGGGGAAAACGGGATATTCCAGGTTAGGATAACTCGAGTCTCGATCCAAATGAAAATTAATCCAACCAATGCTGTATCTCATTCTCTTCTCCTGAAAGGTAAAGAGTACACATCAAAATCAAATCGCTCGACGCATAAATTTCGACTTTTTTTTACACCACGGACGCCGAGGAAAAGCCATCCGATTATCTCCCACATCGCCTGTTCTACCCCTAAATCCCGTACGCAGGGGAAAAAAAACACACGAACCCTCCCTCGCCCCGCCACTAAACAGTTTATCCGATTCGGAGGACAGATTGAGGACGTGCGTGAGACGGAAGGGCTACGGAAAGAAAAAAAAGGGGGGAACTCCTGATCGATCGGGGTTAAGAAGGGAAGAGGACAGAAGAGAGATAGAGAGAGTGAATAGAGGGAAGAGCGGGCTTGGGATCTCAGAATCGAAGCGCTGGGGTTGAACTGGGGAAAAAAAGGGCCAGGAGAATGGGACAGATGGATAGATTTATATAAATCCGCAGGCAACAATGACCCTTAAATAAAAAAAAGAAAGGAATGGGGCATGAGGATTAATAAAGATGGGGTGCGATAATACCGCCAGGGCTGATACCTCGAGTTGGGGGCGGGTTCGGGGGATGAGGGATGACACTGGGTGGTGGGTACAGGTGAGTTGGAGAGGGGAGGACAGGGTTTCTCTCATCCCATAACCCCCTACCGTGCTCTGCGGGCCAAACGGCCACTCCCTCTCTCTCCGTACAACGCCACACGACCCCACCCTCCCCACACACATCCATCCCACCCGTTCGAGTGTAATATCCGATTACGCCCGGATTGTGTCAAAATTCAATTTCACCTGTTTTAACGTGGCACAGACGGTATGGCAGACGTGGATGAGGGGAGGGCGAAATAAAAGCAAGGGAGGGGTACGATGGGCTACAGTAGGTAGGCAATGGGAGGAAGTAGGAAGAGGGGACCCGAGGGATAATCGAGATTTGGGGGTGAAAGTTCGGCATGGGCAAGGAATAAGAAACTTGGCTAATCAGCAGGTTATGCTACCGGACAATTATGATTCAATAGACTTCATTTATAAGATGACTCATTTGAATATTTTGAAAAACACAGATTGATACGTCAAATTATATATGCCAAGCTTACTTCCAACGTTAAAAATTTGAGAGATAATTGAGGAAGGTAATTTGTGAGATTCAATTGTCCTGCACAAGGAAGAACCAAATCACTTTGCATTTCCATAGATTAGAATTTTCACTGCCAACTAGTAATGTACTTATTAAACACTAGCAAATGCTCCATCTTCCCCCGCAAGAAATAGTATTTTAATTGAGATATTGGATCTTGAATCTTCCAAACGCCAACTTCAATTGCACTTGCATCTTCAAAGTGCCAACGAAGATAAAGGAACTGAATTTGGCTGCACATGGGTGCATTATTATGCGACGGCATCTGTATCGTGGATCGTAAAACTTTAGATACATCTTTACTGGAAGAACCGCGGAAGGCGGGTACCATTGTGGATCCACAATTTCACTATAAATGGATCCTTGCTGAGCAACGGCGGAAGTTTTTGCGGCCACCTTACAAATAAAAAATTTCGATCCTCGAATAAAAAAACTTTGAGAGGTAATTCGCATGCCGAGTCGTCAAAATACCCCGAGCCAATAAAGACCTACGCCGCTGAGAAGATAAGAGAGCCAAGGCTCACGATGGACAAACGCGGAACAAGAAGCCAGAAACAGGAAATCAAGGCTACGAGCGTGGGAACCACCGCAGTCGGAGTGTGAGGGAGGGGAGGAGTAAGTACAGGTGGGCCGAAGGAGGGCGACGTTTTAACTCGAGAAAGGGAGAACAGGTAGGCTTTCTGTAACCGCGGTAAGTAACGAGCATTGTTCCCGAACCCTACCCCCCCTCCCTCGTGGCAAGGGGAAACGAGCCCTGGAGAGGAAGGGGAGGAAATTATACAGCTTCGGTTCCTTCGAGGTGTGTGGTGTGCATGTGGGCGGGCGGAGAGGCGGGAAGGAGAGCGGGGAAAAGGGAGGCGAGAAAGATCGGGGCACCGTCCCCTCCAAACGACCCGGCCCCCCTCCTTTGCGACACTTGCTCGGGGAGAAGAGTCTGTCGGTGCTCGTTAGGGCGTTAAAGGCGGGAGAGAGGAAAGGTAACCAAGCGCGAAATGGGGATGAGACCGGGGGAATGCGAGACGGGGTCGAGAAGGGAAGGGAGGGGTGGGCCTTTGATGGGGGAGTGGGTGGGAGAGGTTCCGGTGGAGGTGGGAGTGGTCGTCCGTTTGGGAGCGGGACGGCTCACACGCGTTCACGGTACCCACGGCGGAGGGGGGGAGGTGTAGTACGTCGCCGTATTATGGAGCTAACGAAGGAGGAATTGGGAGGGTGAGAGGTCGGAGGGGGAGAGCGAAGGGTGCGACCGAAGGGAGGAAGACTGCCAAAGGACACGCGACTGAGGGAGCAGCACGTTTTGAAATGAATTGGGAGTCGCCGAGAGAATAGAGGGGGCGAGGAAGGAGGGAGGGGTGGTATCGCATCAGACGCACATGTAAATTGAAGGTTACGACGGGAAAATATAATCTTGCGGAAATCAAGGAAATTTGGCTTCTGAGGAAACCCTAATGAATAGAAGGTGGGGAGATAAATATGAAACGGATTAGCCTAAAATATCACCGGTTTAAACGTATGGCCTCTTAGCCCGTAAACCAAATTCTCTTCTCTTTTTGAAACTAAATAAATATTCCACAGCTATCTCATTTGCCATTTACGTAACTCTCTATGCAGAAAATTTGATCACATGTGTAGAGGATACAATGGTATACCTCAATACCGTACCTCAATTTGTATTTTGCCATCCCAGTAAAATAAATAAATGTAATTACTCTAATGTAAATAGAAATGAATTGGGATGGCGTATAAATCACGTGGTCCTGGTGGCTCTCTCATTGTCCGCCCGTCAAAGAAAATCGGTAACTAAAACCGTGATCCGGTCATGGCAGGTGTGTTCATTGTTGATTTCACAAGGTTTACTAAATGTGAGTGGATAACTATTTCATGACACGAGTCAAAATAATTTACTACATTGAAATTTGGTCATCCAGTGCTAATTCTATAACTATTGCCGGGAATGCACTTCGTGCGTCATGTCCTCTGGTCAAATACCGTGACTCGAATAGCTGACCTTAAGAACTAGGATAAGACATCTCTTTCAAATTTAAGCACGTAAATATTTCTTCAGTGAGTAATCACGTCTGATACGCGTTTTTCCCTATCTGCACATTCCAAAAGAGCCCTCTTACATTCCACATTTGCCATCAAATCTGCTGCTTCGTTATAGGACTAAAAACTACGGTTGAATAGGCGAACATGTTACATTTGTACTGAAAATGAGCGGCTGCGAATACTCCATTTCCTAGCAAAGACTCTTACGAATACTAATAATAATAATTAGAAAAGCAAGTAAATATTTCCTTTCGAAACCATTAAATTCAGCAAGCCACTTAACAACGCCCTCGCCAAACACGCGAACGACTAGCTAATTTTTTCCATAATTAACCCGAAAAGCTTCAATAATTGCGTGTATATCATTAACGGCTCCTCAGTGGAAGTGGAAAAGGCAGCCTTCACTTTAAGTAGGCCAAATTTTGTACGTCCAGAACAGCAAGTCAACCATTACTTACATCAAACTTCAAAGAAGCTAATGTATTCTTATAGGCATGGTAATGAACGCCACAATAAGAGCAAATAAATATTTCAACGCTAATTTTTACTATCAAAAATATCTATTTTGGATAGGAAGGACTTCACAGTTATCAAATGACTTTTGTACACTCTGAGATGACTGTGTGATATAGCCTAGTGGGTAGACCATTTGTTTACGGGACCAAACGCCCCGGTAGATGCCTCTACCCCGTTCTAAATACTAAACCTTGCAATTTTCAGGCATTAGGGGAGAATTGCGGGGTGCACAGGGACAGAGCTGGCCATTTGACTTAGTTCGAGACAAGTTCCAATAATTTCACATAGGTGGACTCCTTGAAAACGATATGTGACGTCATTTCCTTTCAATTTAATGCTCTTAAAAATAATCCTAGTCCATGTAGATTTCCACTTCCGTTTACAAAAATACATCTTTCTTCCTTTGATGCGCCATGCCCCATAACTCGGATGGAGCCTACATTTGCTAAGGAACAACAATGGATAACTTTTGTTCCCTCTCGGTCCTAAAGTAATCCAGGGCGCACACCCGCACGTATGATGACTACGGCGTGTGGAGTTAACACAGCGCGGCCATTTCTCCCCTCGACGGCCCTAACGATTCCGGGAATGCCGACCGAGGCCGTCCAACTTCGGACCCCTCGAGGGATCCCTCGACAAACCCGCTTCCGACCACGACGCAAAATGCCTTCGGTGGGCAGGGCAGGACCTGCCATCTATCAATCCGCGGAACACAGAGCGCGCTGAACTATATATCGTCCGTTAAACGCGGCGTAGTGGAGCGCGCGGATAGGGGGGAGGGCGGAGGAGGAGGAATTAATCGTGCGGAAGCCACATCAATTCTGCTAATGCAGCACGGGCACGGGGCAGAGTGGGGGGGGGGCGCGGTGGGTGCTCGGGGTTTGGCCGCCAGGGCGGGAGAAATGGGGCGGCGGGAATGATGTCGTCCGAAACAGCAAATTTGCGGAAGAATTGGGCGGAAGGAACGAGTGTGGAAGGGGCGGGCACGCGTCCAGGATTTCACCCCTGGAGGGGAAGAGCGGGTATGGGGACCACTCGTTTGAAACATTAACTTAACATGCAAAAACGGGCAGTATTTCAGGGTTTTACATGGTCCGTTTAAGCCGACCACCCATCACTCATCCCCCACCCCCTTCCTCCGCCCTCCACCCTGAAAACCCTCTCCCGCTCTGGTTTCGTCCTTGCCATAGGGGTCAAGCGAATGCAATTTTTATTGGAAGATGTTAGGAAGGATGAAATACGTAGTAATAAAATAAGTAGAAATTTTATCTTTTAGAAAGAGCACGCGAGTGGGAAACTGAAATTCCGTCACGGTTTTGTTTAATTTTTTTTAACAAATAAACGATAATATCACATGTCCTTCGGTCCTTCAAATTAAGAGTGGTCTCTGAAAAGTATCACACACCTTGCTGAAACACTTCCATCTAGCCCAAACTTCGTCTTCCGAATACTGTTTCCATCGCGTACGTGTTCTCTGAAATTATGCGGATCAAATATCGTATGAAACGAAAGTTTTGTCTGCTCAAAAGAAGCGAAAAACTTCCCCGTGGTTCATGAAAACTTCCTCGACGTGGAAGGGATAAAAAAAATGTAAGGTGCACGTTCCATTGGAATGGGAGTGAATCCGGCAACAGCGTTAGAACATTAGAGGATCTTCGCTACAAAGCTTCAGCACTATATGTTCCAGTCCTGATTTAAAAATAATATTCCGTCGAATCTAAGAACTGGCGTATCAAACGTTTTATCCCTGGCCAACAATTTATTTTCAATGCATTTCTGTTTTAATAAGACCTGAAATGGTTGTTTGATTATTTCAAATCGTTTCGTAAGTCCCAATTCACAGTTCAACCTTGAATTCAGAGCATTGCCACATTTTTTGATCTAAATTCCTTTTCGATTTTTTCAGTCACGATACATATTAAGCAGCCAAATATGCGTTTAGTTTCCTGTCACCCTGTTATGGTATGGATCCATATTAGGTTGAAGTAGGTAAAGAACGTGTGGATAATTACGACAAATATCATAAAATTTCATTTAAAATTTTAAAATTTTCAGTTCCTTTTTTGTGCATGTTTTTCATAAACAGTTATAACCAGTCGTTTCAAATACCATTTAGTGGAACTTAATTTTTTTTAAATTTCCGAATATCTTTAAAGATGCAATATATAATAGAAATAAACCCGTCTAACCTCAGCGCAACTGATCCCTGCTCGTGGACATAAGTAAATACTGACAAAAAATATGTTGTCCTGATCAATGGCCATTTTCCCTACTCTCATTCCGTGTGACAAATTACAAATTCATGAAGAAGAGTTGCTTAGATCATTAGAGGTCAATTTTTTTACAGCGCATTGACCTTAGATACACGCGAGCTAGCTTGCTGAGCTGCGAGGTTGTTAGATCCATCGGAGATCCTGGGTTCGGATCCCACTTCTGACATGGACTAAGAAAGACAACGCGGGGGACTTAAAATGCATTTACTGCACTAATTGAACTCATCCGTGCGAGGAACAAGGAATTATTATGCTCCTCGAATGCACTCTACATTATATCAAAAATATCAAAATAAAACATTCATGCCACGTGGATAGTGTCGCAACAGAGGACAATAAACACTAAGCTACTTAACGCTTGTAATGGAAATGGTAGCCCATGAATCCACCACGGCTATAATCAAAACCGCTGCGAAGTATACGTTCATCGGAAAGTAAAAATCAAAGGACTGAATCGAACTCAACCAACAACGGCTAATTTAATTAAAAGTGACCATTGAAAAGACGCGTCAGGGTTATAAACCTCTGTAGGACGAGAGCAAAAAATATTTCAAATGGCTAAAACAATCGAGATCATTGGAACTGGGGAAAAATACCATACGACATCCTGGAAATTTCTAAACAAAAAGGGCGTAATCACGGCCGCAGCCGACTCATCGAATATAATACTCGTCTCCTCGTCATATCATTCATTATTGGGACAAAAACAGGATCGACACTCCTAATAATAGGTGCATTTTGAGGGAATGCCATTAAACGGGGGAGTAGCGCAGAGACAAGATTCGAAAATGGTCCCGTAAATCATGTCTACGTTTCCTAATCTAACGTTATGCCAAACAAAAACGGGGAAGGGAAGAAATCAGGGTGGGGCAGAAGACGTTAAGTAAATAATAATTTCGGTGATATTGTATCCTAACAGACATTTTTCTTTGTTCACCGGACGTGCATTTTTGTTAAAACGGCCTTATTGCAGAGTAAAAGTTTAAAAAAAAACAAAGAGGATGACAGTCACTTAGAACAATTTAGCGACGAAATAAAATAAGAAGACTTCCAATTCTATGATTATTAGGTAATCTACCGGTTAAGGTAGGTTTTTGAATGGACATAACTATCAAATAAATATTTTGTAACTCCAAACAAAACCCAATCCAGCAACCTACTCTACATCAGGTCCCTCTTCATCTCTGTGTACTTCTTTCCTCCCTTCATCCTGTCCAACATCCCTAATACTTAACTAAATATCATCATCATCAGTATTTCAATCCTAGGATTGGTTTAGTGCAGCCCTCTATTCTACTCTATTTAATGTCAATTCCCTCAAACCCTGACACCTTGTTTGTTTTACGTCCTTGTTAATTTGTCATATGTACATGTCTCTTGTCTTCCTCGTGTAAGTTACGGTGTAGTTTACGTTTCCACGATAGCTCAATTCGAAGAACGGTGGTTCAAGTCCCAGTCAAGGAAACTTGTTTGCACTTGTGATCTGCTCCTTCCCCACCATACCTGTGTTCGCCTTTTACAAGTGTTCCTATTTCATTTTCTTAAATCCATATCCATGTGAATTAACGTGTTAATCATTTGGCGAATTTTCGTGATTGAAATGTGTGTGTGTGTATATATATATATATATATATATATATTTATTTATTTTATTATTATTTAGGTAATCTGCCGGTTAAGGTAAGTTTTTGGATGGACACAACTATCAAATAAATATTTTGTAACTCAAAACAAAGCCCAATCCAGCAACCTAATCTACATCAGGTCCCTATTCATCTCTGTGTACTTCTTTCCTCCCTTCATTCCGTCCAACATCCCTATCCTATTCCTGCCCTTTCCTCGTTTGCCCAACATTTTCCCCTCTATCACCTTCTTTAACATCCCACTACCAATCAATATGTCTTTCATCCATATTTCCTGCCTGCATAGGATTTCTTTCAACAAACCCCTCTCCTCACCCACCATCCCTAGTACTTCCTCATTTGTTTTCCTTTCGGTCCATTTCACCTTCTCCATTCTTCTCCACACCCACATTTCAAAAGCCTATATAATAAAAATAGATGTATATATATACACACATATCTACATATATGCATTTTTCCATATTAACATATATGTATATACATATATATATATATACACACACACTCACTAATATATGTGTGCGTTTTTTTTTCACACACACACATATGTATAAATATTTATGAGTAGTCTAGGGGTAGAGCGTTGGACTACTGACCAAAGGGCCCGGATTCGATTTCCGGGAAAGCCTCTCGGTCATCCTCAGCTTCACTAAATCTGTGCGATTTTTCGAGTACCAGATCTTCCTAGTAAACCATTACCGGCACAGGGGAAGCCCCTGCCCCCCCCACCCTGCCCAGTCCAGTAACGGGTTCACTCAGTACTAAGCCCAGCAGCGTGTGAATTTTCACACGCCACTGGGCTTAGTACTGGGTTGGCAGGTGCTGGTAAGCACAGTAACACAAACATTACATATACTACCTTGATCAAAAAGTTCCCGGAATATATTCAGAAAATTAAAAATAAAAGTTTATTCATCTAAATCTATATTGTCCCCTTCAAAGTAATCCCCATCGACTGCAACACACTTATGCCAGCGCTTGATCCAATCCTCGAAACATTTTTTATATTCGGTTTTCGGTATGTCCATCAGTGCTTCCTGCGATTTTTCCATTACTTCCTCTCGGCTGCTAAAACGCGTTCCCCGTAATGGTTTTTTAACTCGATTGAACAGAAAGAAGTCACAGGGAGCCAAATCAGGTGAATTCGGTGGCTGTTGGATGGTATTTGTTGCATTTTTCGTCAAAAAATTACGAATAATGATAGCACTGTGCGACGGTCTCGACGCACTGTGCGACGATTTCTGGTCTCTTTCGGCGAATTGCTTCACGCAAACGTCTCATAACGCCCAGATAATACTCTTTGTTTACTATCTGTCCTTCTGGCAAAAATTCATGATGCACTACACCGTTGTAATCCATGAAAACCGTCAGCATTGCCTTCTTTTTTGACTGAAAACGACGTGGTTTTTTTGGTCTCGCCTCATTTGGTGAACGCCATTCACTTGCCTGATGTCTGCATTGCGTGTCGTACTCATAAACCCACGTCTCGTCTCCAGTAATGATCCTTTTGATTAATGTGGGATCGGATTCAGCCTCGCAAATCATGTCTTTTGCGACGTCAACACGGTCTCTTTTTTGCATGAAATTGAGGTCTTTTGGCACCAACTTTGCTGCTACACGACGGAAACCCAAATCATTAACCACAATGTCTTGGGCGGATCCATAGGCAATGTTCAAGTCCTCCGCTATTTCTCTGATGGTTAATTTGCGGTTATTGACCAACATTTCTTTTACTTTATCAATTTTTTCACCGACTTTCGATGTCGATGGTCTGCCACTGCGTTCATCATCTTCGATTGACTCACGACCACTTCTGAACCGCTCGTGCCACTGGTAAACGACCGTTTTTTTTAGAGAATCGTTGCCGAAACACTTTTCCAACATTTCCAACGTCCGTGCGCCACTAAATCCGTTTTTTACGCAAAATTTAATACAAGTTCGTTGTTGCAAATTTAAATCCATTTCTGCAATTGTAAAAAATCGCCAACACACACAGAGATAGATGTACTCTTGGCTACGTGACTTTTGCAAATGTCAAGTTATGACACTAAGATTTAAAGGGAATATCAACAACAGATGTACCAATTTAACAAAAAAACATAACTCAAATCGGAACGATGGGAGCGCCACACGGTGGTTATTCCGGGAACTTTTTGTTCAAGGTAGTATATATATATATATATATATATATATATATATATATATATATATATATATATATATATATATATATATATATATATATATAATCAGTATTTCAATCCTAGGATTGGTTTATTGCAGCCCTCCATTCGCCTCTATTTAATGTCAATTCCCTCAATCCCTGATACCTTTTCTGTTTTACGCCTTTCTTAATTTGTCCTATGTACATGTCTCTTGGTCTTCCTCGTGTGATCTTTTCTTCTATCATCTATATATATATATATATATATATATATATATATATATATATATATATATATATATATATATATATATATATATATATATATATATATATATATCACCATAAAAACACATATTGAGTGATGCCTCCTTAGGGAGCTACTAATGCCGTAACATGGGGTGTCTTCGTGCGATTCCGTGAGCAAGCGACCCTCGATTCCGTAGTCCTTAAGAAGCGTACCAGGTTCCAGACCCTTGAAAAGAGCCAGTGATAAAGAGGCACAAGCTGTCGTAAGGGATTCCAAAAGGACGTGGAGGTGGATAGAGGTGAATGGGGAGAGAAGAAGTGGAGAGGGATATAGAGACTTTGAAGGCACCAATCAGGCCCGATGACCCTTCAGTCATCCAGAGGACAGCATACCACGCCCGTCTCCATGGAGACAGACCGCCAACGAATGGTCGCTGACGCGTGTGGATCGCTTTGGCAGAACACGAATGGGTCCTCCCAGGCGCTCGACTCTTTCCCCTGAGAATGTCACCTAATAAAAAAATGCACAATCTACTTTTATAGGGCGAACGCATTAGGATGGACGGCGCAGAGGGTCGGAAATTAAAAATAAAAAAACGAACGTCGTAAGGAAATACTGTCGGCTGAAAAGATAAATAATTGATTAATTCGTCTGTCACTGATGGACTTTAAGGCCCATAAGATTTTAATTACATTTTTGGCATAAATAAAGTAAGAGATCTAGGAAGAAAGGGTTTCACATCAATAAATATAACGGAATAGAAACTCGTAGATCGTAGGCTTTCGCAGCTGTTAAGAGATGCAGAAGTGGTTCTCGGGCTGGACGCCTGAAGACGCTCCCTGCAACGGGAGAGAAACGTTGAGCCGAAAAATGTCTCTCACGCAGTCTAGCCCGAGGAATAGAAACTGTTTGACATAAAAGACAATTTCCTTACAAATTACTCTTTAGGAAAAAAATAGCCATTCAAACCGTCTGTCCATCTTGAGCTAGTACAATACGGTAGAGGTTAATAAGTACTGTTTCATCGCAAGCGTACTAGTAAAATTTCCCCTCGCACCCCTACTAGGCTCGGAATACCGGACTAAACCTAGCTGATAAAATATACCATTCCTTCCGATAAGCCGAGAAAGAGAGAGGCTAGGAGAGTGAATGAAGTGTCCGTACCGCTTCGCTGGGCTAAGTGCGAGCACAATTGCTCCGAATCTGGACGACTTACTGCATTCAGAGTAGTCTGAAACGTGTACCGATTCATTAACTAAAATTGTCGTGGAACCAAGTGAGGGAACACTCGGCCACTAAGTTAAAATAAAATGCATATTTTTATGTGTCTGCAGTTCATATTTATACATATGAGAGGTAGGAAGAGCGAAGGCAAGAGAGGAGAAGAATAGAAGCGATGGATATGTGCTGCTACATTAGAATGAAGAAGATAAAATAGGCAATGGCATAGAGAATAATTGAGAAGTCCTCGAAAGAATGGGTGAGGAAAGTCAGAGGGATTAACTGACATGAAAGGTGGAAATCTCATCGGACATACTCTTGACGGGCACGAGCTCACAGAAGACTGTAATGGAAGGGGGGGTTCCGTGGAAGAGATGACGCAGAGACGGTTGGGACGCGTCGGTTAGCTCGGTGGATAACGCGCTCAATGGCTAATCCAAAGATCGCGGGTTCTAATCCCACGATGTGACACATTGCCCATGCTCTTGGTGGGATTCCCACCAAGGGCATAGACAATGTGTCGACGCGGTCGTTCTATGACCTTTAGGGAGATGAGTTAATGGTGCAAAATGAACTGAACTACCACAGTAGCATTTCCACTACTAAAAAGCACCAATTCATGGACTGTTGGTGCATAATTTCACTCAAATTCTCCACAAAAAGACTATATCAGCCTTCTATAACAACCTCACATGAGCATGATGCAAAATAATAAAGGTTTGATCATAAGTGCAAAACATATTATAAAAATTCATCAGACTTAAATTGATACGAGAAAGAACAGAATATAGAGCCGGGGAATGTCTACATAGTTTTGCGATCGCAGTTTCTTTCGCTGCCACGTTTCATTTAATAGCAGTACAGAGGTTAAAAACACACCCTAACAATTGTATTTAGGCGAATAAAACGTAATGAAATTCCGAAATATGAAAAAGGAGAACTTACAGCCAACTCCCTACGACGTCACATCGCACACCTCCACAGGTATGCGGAGAGCGAGGAAAAACAAGAGACTTAAGCCGCTCGCAACCTTTCACCGGAGGGAGAGTAAGGGAGCCAAAAGAGGGGAGACGACCGGAGCAGTCTCCGGTCAAAGAGAAAGAGAAGCGAGGGGAGAGGCGGGGTGTGTGTGTGAGAGAGAGAGAGAGAGGAGGGTGAGGGTGGTATCCCTCTCCCCAGGGAAACCCACCCCTCCCTCACTCCCCCTCATCCCACGTCAGCGCGTTCCACTCCTCTCGACTCAATTAAGCACCCCTCCATCCCTCCCAATCCCCCCCGCCTTCCGTCCGCAGCGATTAAACCCGCCGCCCTACTTCTCAATTACTCCTTATTCCGCGCCCGCCTTCCTCCATCCTCCCCTTCATCCTCCCCCTCCCTCCCTTCGCCGCCACAATCGCCAGCACCCATATCCACCCGCGCAGGGTCAACCCCCCCTCGCCCCAACAACCTCCGAGAGATATGTTCCTCGTCTCTCTCCTTCCTCCTTCCACTCACACGCCCGCCTGGGGGAAGGGGAGGGACGGGCGAAGCCGCGCCGGCTAATCTTCGGTGCTCCGTCGAGTTCCCAAACAAAGCCGTTCCCCTCACGCGGAGGGAGGCGCGAGGGATGTCAAAAGAGTAAGGGCGACGTTCTCTCGCCCTGCGCGCGCCCGACGACTTGGGTACATCCCCAACGGACGACGAATAAAAGAAAGTTAGAGAATTACTAAGTTTGACGCAAAGGGCGACGCGATTGGTTTAAATGCTGTTGTCTCTAAAATGTTCACCACGACCCTTGGAGTACAATTGGAGAAAATATATGGCACTACACTGAATTACTTTTAAAATGCCCAGCGAGTAACTAGAATTGAATGCCGAAGTAGAACGCATGCTATGTTACCCTAGTAGAATTATTAGTTCGATGAGTTAGTAATCCTCGCCAGGATACATAAATGGTACCATAATTTACAAATATTATTATTCAGTACCCACCCTGAATATCCGATATTAAATAGCTTATATTCTACTTACAACATTCACGCAGTCAGTACTCACTCGAACACGTCGATACAAAAATTTTATTTACCGAAATGAATGTTGAAACATTCGTAGCCCAAAATTTAAGGGATCGATCTTAATTCTTAAAAATGAGACGGACATTTGCATACATTAATCAAGAAGAAAATATTTTGAAACCCATACCAATAAGCTTTTGAATACACCATGGCCACTTTTTTTAAATAATGACCCATGGATAAAAATTAAACCAAATCATATCCACGGCTAACGACATTTTAAAGAATACGTCAACATTTGGAGCAAAGCACAGCAGTCAAAAGATGAGTGATAAAGAATATGCTACATTCGTCACTGCAATAATTGTATCACATTCCACATATCGCGAGGTAAATGCCCTTTCCACAGGGCGACGGAAGGGTGATTCCGCCAGGCAGACAGACATTGGGAGGACACTCAAGTGATGCTCGTCCAGCAAGCTTCTCGACGCGATAGGAACGAAACCGGGGTCCCCGTCCACCACGCTCTGCCCCCCCCCCTATCCCGTGCCACCCCTTCCCCCCGCTCCCACCTTCCACGTCCCTCTCTCTCTCAATGGCCACTTCCTCTCAATTATTCTCCCCACTGCGTTTAATTCGCCCCTCCCTCTAACTCCCACCCGCCCACTCTTAGCTTTCGACTTAAAAAGCTCCCTCTCGCCTACGCCCGCAGGAGGGAGATGCGGGCGGCGAATGATGGGAGGAAGGGGGGGGGGTGAAGAGGAGCATTTTGTTTGTGTGGATGCGTGTGTTAGGGGGAGTCATGCCTCATACCGTCGACGCCGCACCCAGCCTCCCGGTGATAAATACGGAAGTCCAATGAGAGACGAAAGCCGGTCTGGTCTTGGCCGCCGATTCCCGAGTCGCTCCCACGAGAGAGGGATGGAAGGAATTCCTCTGTTCCCGTGCGACTGAGAGCTTCACCCTTCCATTATGCACGAGGGCGAAAAAGCGGACGGGACTGTTGAGAGCCAGCCGCGGTAGTCAAGACGGCCCAACGTTCCGGTCCGGCAATCCAAGGGTCGTGGATTCGAATCCCCTGTGAGGACCTCCATGATAAAGTTAACAGAGGATGCCCTTATCATAATTTTCCCGAGAAGTCGTTCCCTAGGTCTGCAAAGTTTTTGCAACCTTGAATTCAGTCTATGCGACTGGATATATAACCTTACCGAATGGAGAACTCAAAACAAAAAAAGGAAATCCAATTGAAGGATGTAATAAGTTGAGAGTTGAGGCAGAAGCTGTATTTTTGAAATCAGAAAACCGATTTAAATGCGTTTCCATACAGTTTGTTAAATTTTCTGTCGATGCTTCTCGTTGTGGGTCCAAATTTTTTTTTTCAAATCGAACAATTTCCATTTTGTTTTACAAGAGAGCTGGTTATCGGCGGTTAAAATCAGGTGGCCCACATTTACTCTCCTTCTACTCTGTTATGTGCCACACATAATGTTAGTCTACACTTTTTACGTAACTAGGTCACGGATACTATTCAGTTTAGGGAAAACTTTGTTTTTATCGCAAAAAGGTTACGTTGACACAAGGTCAAACTTTTGCTAACTTCGAACGATTATTCCAATGGAAACGACGTTAACGGCGGCGGACTTCTGTATTGCAGCATAACAAATATGGAGAAGGGAACTATTAATAATTACCAGTATCGTCTGTAACGATATTTATCTTACTTTATCGCGTAAAAGGTACCGTATGGTGGGGATGAAGGCGGATCATATAAAGGTTGGCAATGAGCTTATGAAAGTAGCAATACTAGCAACAGCTGCGACGATTGACGAGAAGTTTTGAGCTTGTGTTTGACTGAACAGCGAGGTCATCAGGCGAGAAGTTGCAGGCAATTTATTTTTCAGGAAACCAAGAGTGCGTTTCGCTTTAAACTGCTTCATCAAAACTAATCATGACGTCAAAACAAGCGGCGTGAGGTGCCCACAGCTTGTCGCACCAGTAGGTACATTTTGAAACAACTTACTTTCTTTAACTTTAAATAATATTAACCGTTTTTGAAAGATATCCCGGAAGTAAATAGTTAGATCAATAAATATCTCAGCATTCATGATCGCAACGACTGTTTCAGAAAATATCGGAGAAAACAATTATGAAACAAACTAATATTTATACCTCTCTTTTTGTTCATAACGAGCTGATTGTCCAGTTTTGTATACCATTATGTGATATAACCGCTCATTCGCTAAATGAAAATTTCTAATTAAAATATATTTTGGATTATTGATCACGAACTTAAATGGAGCCCTCTTTTATAACCCCTCAATGGTAGTGACTTCAGGTCCCCTGCCACGCGCCCTTATAATAATGCCGATGCAACGCTATTGCCACAAGGCCTAGTCATCGTATCTTCTCGTATTCATCGTATCTAGCTCGTAGCCCAGTCATGCCTTTCCTCATAGCCAACCCTACAGGTCATATTTCACGGTCAATAATTACCTATGTTTACCTATATTACCTGTAAATCGTATCAACAACGATTACCACCCATGATCAAAGCAGGACTAGAATCATCGCCTACGGCATTGGCAGGCGAGAGCATCAACCAGGAGACAAAGCCCTTTCAGTAATTTCTTTGATGAAAAGTAAATGCAGGGGCGAAGGGGCACAGATTTTTTAACGGACGCCATTTAATCGCCATAGTTCGAATATGAAATTAAGTCAACGAGATCTAGCGGTGGAATAAATATATATTAACACTAATTTCCAAGCATTATACATGACCAGCACTTTTTGTATTCAAACATTGAGTACGTCATAAGGTAGTGCAATCTGATTTAATAAGTATGGACCTGAGAAATCTAAAAGAAAATTTTCCAATCAAGATCACGGGATTGTCGACAAGATTGACAGGGACGCAGGTTTGTTTTCTGTCGGATGCGCGGTGAGGCGATCCGAAGGAAAAACTAACGAGGAAGAAAACTACTAAAGTAAATACAACGGTACCTTACGGACACCAAAAAACGTGCATGGCAGGTGCCCATTGATCGGATGAACCCAAACAGATTAAGACGACGCCGGAAAAGAACGACGGGGACGCAGGGTATAGGATCTGCGGCGCCACCGCCAATGAGGATCGAGAGAGGCAGTCCTCTAATTCGGAAATCACGCCGAGCCGCCGAAGGCAATGAGAACATTACGTGCCCGACTCCTGGCTTCTGGGAATACAGCGAGGGGGAGAAGAGGGACCCCCCAGACGCCGCTAATATTCCAATTGGAACGTTTTTCCCACGGCATAATGGGTTCCTCGCAAGGGCTTGGACCAAGTAATGACTCAATTCCGTAGCCGGCAGCCGGTGAAATGACGCCTGGCGAGCATTTGATGTCGCCCATTAATGGTTCACGCGCAAGACGACGAGGAGGAGGAGGAAGGTGGGGGCGGGGTGCGAGTGGGCCGGGCAATTTCTACAACGGGGGGGGGGGAAGTGGTAGCGTAGGAGGAAGGGAAATACTATAAAAAAAGACAGAAGTGGCGGGCGGAGGAAAGGGAGACATGGAATTTACGGCAGTCCTCCTCCAAGTTGTCTCATGGCTGTTGTGCATCGAGGGGTGGGGGCAAAGGTAGGAGGGAAGCGGAAGTGGGAGGGAGGTAGGAATATCGCCCCGGAGTGGAAACAAGAGGCGCCCGGGCTATAAAGACACGTCGAACTTCACTGCGAGTCAGTCTCAAGTCACAACTTCATATTTCACGATCGCAGCTTGCAGAGCCGGCGAGACATTAAGTGAAGCAACTTAAGTTTATCACGTGCCATTTAAACCTTTTTACAGTCCACCTTTTCAAAACGATGCGCAATTACCTGCAGGCAGAGCAGTAATAAACTCAATTTTGACCCATTACTAGATACATCCACGGATGCGGATACCCTCAATAGACGGTATACACACACCACCACCACAGTTTTCAACCTGAAAGTTGGTTTGATACCGTTCGTAGGTGAGGGTAGAGCTCACCTAGTGATAAGCCCAACGGCGTGCGAAAATCATGCATCAGAGAAGGGGACTCTCCTTTCCCTGTGCCACCGGTGGTTAAACAAGAAGACCTGGTAACCGAAAAATCACACAGTTGGGTAAAGTTGAGGGTGACAAAATACGTCGCCCGGAATCGTACTGGGTCGGTAGACCAGCGCTCTACCCACTGAACTACCACGTCCCCCAATTTAGTTAAAAGACAGCAGTGATGAAAATAGTTTTCTGAACCAAAAAGTTAACGTTTTTTCTTACCGCTGCTTATGATAGAATGCAAAAAAGCATACCTAAAAAAGGATCAAATGTTTAACTTCTTAAACCTCAGAACTGCTAAACTTATATCATAATTCAATTTTTTATGAACCTGAAATTGTCGAATGATTTTTTTCTTGATTTCATTGATTACTTTTGCACTTCAGAATGATGCTTTGAAAAAAGAATTGAATCGAGGTTCGGGTCACATCTATCCGATACCAAATCATCATCTGCAAGACTGATTTATCTGACGTGTATCTAGATAAAATCCTTGGATATTTCCGAGCTCTGTGGCATGCTGGCCTTCAATGACCCTCTCTCAACTCCCGGAGACGCCTCGAGTCTCCACTGGTGATGAACGTCGGTGGAGGAAACTGGAAAAAATTTAACAATGGCAGGGAATGTCCGAGAATCCACCGCAGAAACGGGTCGTAAAAAGTTCAACGTATCCGCTTGAACCCAAAAAAAAATCACTGGACCGATTTAATACATTTCCTTTCACGGCAAGCTCTTAAAAGCGACCTTGAAATTTAAAAAATATTCTCCTACTCCGGCGAATCAATCCGAGAAAAACCCTCCCGGAATGCCACGCGAAATATTTCGAAAATTTCCGCAAACGAAGATGCAATTCAGATCCCATTCAGCCATTCAGCGACTCCGAAGACCATTTCTCAAGGCGATCGTTAAAATGGCAAATCTACAAAATATTGAAACAAATTTTATGCAAAATTTCTGGCATGGGTATTGAAAAATAAGACGCGAGATTCATTCCACGTTACTATCATTAAAAGACTCCAAAAGGAACAGTCTCAATTGACGTACGCACCTTATCTTTCTTCCCTTATAGAATGGGAGACCTAACTAAAAAATTAATGTCGCCGCTCCGAAATACATTGAAGACAGGAATGCCGTGCAACGCATGGTATCGTAAAATATTTCGGGAATAGTAACGAAAATTTTCCGATGCGAGATGTTATCTAGAACGGCCGGACCTTAGGCCTTCAGGTCATCCAAACGACAAAAGGACATCAGCTACGTCAACATTTCCGGAGGGAATTCCACCCTGGAAATATCAGTCCGGGAGAAACACTACGATGGAGACAGAGGAGTGGGGGTAAGAGGGTAGTTTCGAGTTCCAACGGGGCCGCCATTCCAACCTTAATTACACACCATATGATCGAGGGGGAGTGAGGGTCGTAGAAGGAGTGGTAGGATGAGTGGGAGGTGGCTGTGAAAGGGAAGCGGGAGGGGGGAAGGCGTGCTACGAAGGAGGGACGGCTCCTCCCGTGACATCACGGTCAGACTCCGCCAACCACCGTGGCGCACCACGACCCCCACTCTTCTCAACCCCCGAGACCTCACCATCCATAAATCCCGTTCGCGTGTCCATCGCCCCAGGGTGGGTGTATGGGAAGGGAGGGGGTGTGCGCGTGGTGTCGCCCCCACCCTTCTCGTGGCTTCGAGAACCTAGAGAGAATTGGATCGTTGGGGGGGGGGGGGTGAGTTCACGTCGCTCGAGAAAAGTTATCGCCGGGGGTGATCATCGCATCGCCCCTCGGCGATCGCCCTGGAGCCGCCGCCAATGGGATATGGCGGGGAAGGGAACGAAAATGAAAAGCTTTACCGGCGACGCGGCGGGAAGGACCGGAAGAGAAGCGAGTTGGGCTGGGTGAGGGAGAGGGCGAAACTGATAACACGGCAGAATATAAACCACGCCACTCTTTTATCTGTGTATCGAAATCAGTCTTCCGATCCTTTTCTCCGCTCAATTAAAAAAAAAAGAGTATGTGATGGGGCCCACCGTGAAAATCATTTTAATTTCTGTGACGAAGACGTGAAATCACTATTACCTCGCTTCGGTTCGATGAAGACATCTCGTGGTTTCACGCTAACTTTGATTTTCTTGGACTAACCATCGTAACGTCGAAGGTTATCCCTAGAAGATGGTTTAACCAAGCCGTGTACATTTCCAAGGAATTCGATCATAATTTGAACTCTCCGAGTCATCTATCCGAGAGGAACAATCATGGGAGGACGTCATTAAACTCACGCGAGATCAATAATGTGATGATTTCATTTCATTCACCGAAAATATAGTATGCATACAATGCGCTCCTACGGTTCACTACACCTGAGTAAGTTTCTCGGCTAGTTTACGATATCCCGGAGATATCAAAGCTCCTATCAACTAATATCGATATTTAGAAACAAAAAAACGTTCATTTCAGCGTGAATCAATGACATCCATTCATGATTGCAGCTACTTGCATATATTTCTGCGCTCTACTCAAAAATACATGCTTCACGGGGCGGGAGACGGTTGCTGGAGGTGGTTGAGACAGGAAATGTGGCGCACCAAATGACGATCGATAACGCACAAATGGCTTCAGTACCGATTAAGTAATTGAGCGGCCATTAACTCCGAAATGCAGCTTCCTGGAGTATATTTTTATTAAAAGTTCCCCTTTGATTGACAAGCGTGCCTAAGAAATGCCTCGAAAAATAACTACAATCATTTTACTATAATTAAGAGTCGTAAAATGCTCGGTCGGAGGGGGAGAGATAAAAGCATAATCCCATCACGCAAATCATCATAATCTCACCACACAACAATAAATCCTTACATTTTTATCATGAAAACAAATTGGTACAATAAAGTCGGGTAGTGGCCGGATAAGTTTAAGCACGAATAATAGTCCCAAAAATCCTATTTTTTAGGAGCAAATTTGCTACGATATTGGAATGACCGCATTTGGTACCCACATTGGTATTTGGTTTGTTACCCACGTAGTCGGATGTTAAAGTCACCAGAAAAAGGGTTAGCAACGCCACAGGGGCATAGCTTCGGGATCAGATAAGAAAAATACACGTTTAGCACGCCAGAGTTGTCCTTTTTTATACCTAACGTTGACTATCCGCATTGATCTCACGAACACTACTCAGAAACTGAGTAATTCCTGTCATAATATGCAAAGCATATTGGCAGAGCCAAATGGTTAAAAAGATATCAGAACACCTTTTACGAGACATGTATCACATATATGTTGACGTGAAGTTTTCAAAAACAAAAAAAACAGCATTTATTCCAGGCAGTAAAAAGAACATAGGGGAAAGTAGGTTTCATTTGAGGATATTTTTATCGTTTGGACTAGTTAATGCTCTAGTACCTATGGCTAATTTTTCTGAAAACATATGAAAAAATTCTATACATTCGGGAATAAAATTAAATAAGGCAGACTATAAAAGCTACTAAATTGAATCAAAAGTTATGCCGCCTCTAGGGGAAAACGTACCTTAGTAACACGTATCCCATGAAACGGGGGAGGTTTATGACAGGGATTGAACGCAGACTGTCAACAAAGTAAGATTGGACTAAAAGATCAATTAAATTACTCGTATTCGATAAACTTCTATTGTTTCATTACATCGATGAAGTTATTACATGAATATCATGGGATTTTTTCCCGAATTCATAAACAAACAAAATGAAATTCAAATAATTAGCGTACACAGCTGTATTAAAATAATTTCTATTTCATTTAGAAAAGAATCGATCACGATTGCGCAAGAAATAAAGAAAATTGGGACTTTCCCTGGAATCGTTTTGTAATAGATTATACTCTCTAGTCTCAACAACCCTGACATTGATTGATTAATGCTTAAGTCGCGGAAGATTAAAGATCGAACGTTGTCCCTGAAATTAATACATTATGAGTCCTTTTCTACTTTTTTATCGGCATTATCCATCAGGCACGCGAGGATACGAATGCGTAGTATTGGAGAATCATTGTAGCCAATCCGAAAAGAAACACCCCCACGACTTAAACCCTTCCCTGAACTTTATTAAGGAACGACAAATTTCCATGCCAACAGTTACCATATCAAGATAAAGATTTGAAGATCTTTACGAGAAGAAATAATTACTGTTGATATTACACTACCTCATAAAATGTTCCCCGGGTAGATTGGTTTAAGATACGACAGACATTTGATGACAAGGGCGAAAATTAAGGCTCGGTAAACTTTATACCAGGTACAACTGAAATCACGCATGCTTATCCCAATTACTTTGATCAAAATATGAGAGAGTAAAGGAGTTAACGTCTTTTCAACGCAATGCCAAAATTCACAAGATTCGATATTGAGCGATGAAAACCATCCGCATTTCAAATGAGCTGCCTTCACTTGCTTCAAACGGCGAAGAACTACATGTACTCGTATAAAGCATCAGAGAAATTGCTGACTTCGAATAATAATAGAATGAAAACAAATTAGATGTCATCATAAATTCGGTAATCTCTCTAACGACTAATTGAATTCACTCAATAATTATTCCGGAATGAATTAGTCTCTTCTATCACCTAGATCATTGAGAAAGTCGAGGTTAATTAAAGCATTTAGCACAACACTCCACGGAAGATGAAGGATTTCACATTTATTGTGGATAGAAAAGTATCACCAAAGATCGACCATGCAAGCAACTGAATAATTACAGAAAAGTGTCCAATTTTATTCAAAACGAAACATGGATCAACAAATATGAATCGAACGAACTCTTATATTTACGTGGTCATGACATCAGACAAAACTTAACAAAATATTTTTACGCGTAGATTGACTCATGGGCAGATGCTCGGTAGACTCATCCTTTGCTAATGACTCTATGAACTTAATCTGAGTGCCCTCCCACCCTTCCCCCTTTTTTCCACCATTATTATTCCGAAAGACCGCCTTTTTTTCCCAGGCCTTTGGATCGTTCCCATCCCACATGGAAAATTCCGATTCTTCCGGTAGAGAGCGCGCGGTGGGGTCGCCGCTTGTCAGAAATCGCGCAAGGCTCAGCCGCCCGCAGGAGAAATAACTCGGCTGTGGCCGAGATCCGTTACCGCCACGAAAGACGTGACATTTGCCCACATTCCGTGGCGAAAAATCGAATCGGATCGCTTCCCCCACCCTCCTCCGCGAGTTTGCTTTGATGTTTTCACTAGAGAAACAAGCCGACGATTGCCGGTGCTTTTCACTGTCACGGATATCATCAAAGGTCAGGAAGAATCATCCAGGATACTATGCGATGGATATTGCTAAAAAGGGAAAAGATTGTCCTTTCAATGGTATTGAAACATTTACACTGAAACAAGGAAACACGGGAATGCACAGTTGAACTCTTATCTTTACCGGCAGTCAACGGATTGAGTATTTCAAGATATTCAACGAGTTGATTAATGGGCAAGTGGTCCACATGATATTGCCGTTTAACAAAAATCATAAATAGTAATTAATATTTCATTAACATCAGCGGCGATTTATATAAAAATTAAGAAATATATTGATTGATATAGGCAGTAGCACTAAGAAATACATTTCACACCATGAGCCAACGAAGATAAAAATGAAAACCACTGAATAAGTAAACTTTTAATTTTTCACAAAAACTTTGTTACACTACTACCGGTTTCAACGCATTGACGACCTCATCAAGATTGAAATTTCATAAATGGCTGGGAAATAAATAACTATCTATATATATATATATATATATATATATATATATATATATATATATATATATATATATATATATATATAGTTCCCGGCCATTTATTAAATTATTTGTTTGTGAGTGTGAAAATATATAGTATATATAAAATAAATAATATACATACATATATAATACAGGTATACATATATAATACAGGTATACACATATAATACAGGTATACACATATATAATATACATTTGTTAATATGTACATAACATACATACATACACACTCAGAAACACATACACTCTTACTAATTAGGGAGGTGGGCTACGGAGGGCAATTTGAGGCGGGAAGGGAAGAAAGGGACAATAGAATGAAAACGCCTGTAAAAGCCATTTTCCCTAAATAAAATATTGCCTTTACTTATATTAACCCGTTCAATTTAGACGAAGAAAATCAATGTTTAACTGCAAAATCAGCGACTGCCTTATTTAAAAAGTTATATCGACATTAACAGAGAAAAAAAACAGAACTTAGAAAGTGCCACAATATTCAAATTTCTGACCATTTTCGTCGAATGTATATGGTAGTATAAAAATGAATGCATAAAGCAGTCGACATCTTCACCCGAAGATGCCGACTGTTCGACGAAACCGATCGTTTGAATAAAAAATGGTGACACTTTACAAGTTTTATTTCGTCGATGTTCAAAATGAATTTCCATAAATTTAGGCCTATTTTCATTTATACTATATTGACATCGTTGACAAACTATCGAAAATAAAAGGCTCATGAATGAAATGACACTCTCAACGTCAAAATTTCAATTTCACCCAGTGGAAAAGGACAATGAATTAATGGTACAGGAAGATTGAAATTCTTAAACGGGAGCAAGCATGCTCAACTCATTCAGTCCTAATGGGCGTAAGAAGAACTGAATCGCAAGAGGGGTCACTCGCTAGCAAACCTCGAAAGAAGATTACGAGATTAACAAAGGCAAAAGAGCGCCTTGATTTGCCACTCAAGTGGAAGCAAACCAAGGGTCACGGAGCTATTCACCCTTCCAGAAGTAGTCTGCACTTTGATATCTGCATCTGCGCAAACACCGGAGGCCAACTAATAGAATAGGGCGAGGACAATTTAGTTACGACCCAAGAGAATAGAATGCACATATGACATGTGCATGGCCGCTGGCGCTGTACTAGTGAAATTAAATCTGAAAATCTCGTGTTGCTAAGAGGGAAATGATTTCATTCCAATAGTCCCCGAAGCACATATCTAAATTAAATAGGATATAGGATATCTGCTATATAGTATCTCAGACAAATTTGGCTCGATATTATCTTAGGGTCATCGCACGAAACTCTCATTTTAGCTTTAGCGTGCTAACACTGAAAGTTTCTCGGATGCTCACTTTATGGGACCAGAGTTCAAAATATAGGCTTTCCGACGATTGCCTATGCTATTTGAGTTCTTGATTGTTCTCGATTTCTATGATCAAAATGGAATACTCTCTCCAAGTGTTTAGTACCCTCTTCAAATGCGAGAATCTATTGTGAATTATCGTCTCCCTAAATAAAACCTTGCACGTATGAAGACTTCTAGTAAAACGGAAGGATTTTAAATGTCGTTGTTTCGATTGTCGATTTTAGATTTTGATGTCGTTTTTAAATGTCGTTCGAGAATAAAATAAATATGATCACACGAGCTGAGGGGATGATTATCATTGATGGTGGATATATTTTTCGATATCCTGCATACATTTTAAACAGACCCATTTTTAAAACATTCCTCCGCATTATTTTAATATATCTTGTTATTAAATAATTCTGCTATTGAATACTCTTGCATGTAAGTACAATCGTGCGATTGACTTTGTTCGAGTGCATGATCGAACTCAAAAGATATTTGCTTAGAGGTGTCATGATTGTATTTGTGCATGCATGGCTGGTGACATAACACCCCCGCCACATGCCCTTGCGAATTATTATGTACATGTGGAAGTATAATTGTTAATTTTGATCATGCGAAGATTACAAACCAATGGGAATTCCTCGATTGCTTTCGTCCTCTCTTGAAGGAGATTACAATTGTAAAGCTCGCTCAGAGAGATAGGGTAAACAGCCACCTAGTTCGCTTACGAAACCACATAAGTGTCCATCTTGTTCTATTTTCATCATTTCGCCTTGTGAATCTTGAAACTAATATGATAAAAATGCAACTCCATTTCACCTGTGCAACATTGTCGCTGCTACATTTCATTTCAGTTACTTCCTTTCCCTTTTTCACAAATGCCATAGTGTGCGCTATGCTGTGGTAAAGATGATTTTTACACACATTTCATCCATTCCACTGCTGTTATATAATTTAAACTCTTTTGCATACTGTTTGTCATAGTATGAAATGCTATCGGAATGCATATTTCACCACAATTATGATTCTATTAGACGAACCCATACACAATTAACACCTTACGGTTTGCCTACGAGTAAATCGATCGTTGATTTCTATATCGTATGCAATGAGCAATAAATACATTATTATCATTTATTATATTACATTGAGTTGATCAGCCCCCGTCAGCGACATTTGGACAGGAAAAAAGAGCATTCGCCTATTCTCCAGATTACTATTACTTCAATTCCAGGTGATGTCTTTCAGGCATTCTCAATTCTAGTGATTGTCCAAATAATTAAGTAAACCGTGCATTTTTCTGCACGACCGCAGGCGGGACAAGTAAAGGAGCTGGGTTTCTCAACCTGGATTTGTTAATTTCACACGCTACTAGGAACGGGATGAGTTCTACCGTCGATTATAAAGCCTATCTTCGGGTTGAAGACTGTCGTTTGTTATTCTTAACTTAACATCATTGCCTTCAACACTGGGATCCACTCCGCTAAAGCTTCCTACTCATCCTGCGATTTCGTCGAATACCATCATCAGTACCTCCAGAAGTCGATATGCCGTCATTCTCTCGCCTCACATCAATTTATCAACTATGGATCCCCGCTAAACAAATGGTAGAAGGGACCATTTGGTCTCAATTTCGCCCATATAAAGACCTCTATTTATCTGATTCATTACTGCAAGAGTTCATGCTATGTTTGAAGGTTTCTGCGACCAAGTCAATCGGAAGAAAGAGAGGAGTGGGAAAATACTCTTCTCTTGGGTTTCCCTAAGTGCGCGGAAATGACAGAGGTTTTTTTAAAGCATCATTGAGGCCTTCTTAAATTATCCCTCTGAAGTGTTTCGCTCCATGAGAAAAAAATTCCAACAGGAGAGTCCGAGAACAGTTTTCAGATTTTTTTTATCGGCTCTAATGGCAATTCTGAAACTTTCGTTTCAGAATAAACTACAACTAAAGCTAATTCAGTACACTACAAATAAGGTTAACTCATCCTAGAGAACTAGAACATATCAATTCTCATTGTACATTCCAAAACAAGGCAAAATATACGTTACACTTACTAGTTGTACCATGTAATACCCTGTACACCACCGTCAGGGTTTGTAACAGCGGGTGATTACCCAGACTACTTTTGATACAAAATACTTTCCCCCCTCTCAATATCTCTAATTTTATTTAAAAGATAAAGGAGATAACAGTTTTCTTCGATTTTTTTTCACATTACCCTAATATTCATCTAATAAATCCTAAGTTTTGCTAGCCTGTACACATATTCCCAGAGTATGTTTGACCTGTGACCTAGAGTTATGTTTAAGTATTTAATTGAGTCTACAAATTCCACTTCGGTGTTCCCAATAGAGTAGGCGTTCGGGAAGGAATTGCCCTTTCCCCAAAAATTCATCACTACTCAATTTTCTAAGTTAAATTCGGATTGCCAAGCGTCGCAACCAGCGTTGTATAGCATTTAGGTAATCTGATAAAGCCGCGGTGCCCTCAGGTTTGCGGATATTTCTGTAAACCACTGCATCGTCGACAAATAAACGTATCTTACTATTGTCCGCGGAGTCAATTCCGTTAATGTAAAGAAGGAATACAAGAGGTCCGATAATACTTCCCACGGGAATATCTGAAAAGACTTTTACTGCACCATTGCAACACCATCTATGACTACTCTTTGTACCCGACCATTCAAAAAGTCTTTCGTCCAGTCCAGGATATTTTTATCTATGCCATAAGCTTATAGCTTTGCGAGTAGTTTACTATGAGATACTTTGTCGAAAGCTTTTTCAAAGCCCTCCAATGCTCACTTGAGTATTGAGTCGTTTTTTGAGGCAATAAGTTGAGAACGAAGGCAGAAATGGTAAATTAAAATCGATTGGAACAAGGAAAACGTGCTATAAAAGCTTGGATATCAAATAAAGGATTGATTGGCTAAATTTATCCGAAGAAGAGCGAAGACTTTTTTCAGGCGATCATGAACTTAGAGAGAAAAGTACGAAACCAGATTTTTAGTAACAAAATATTCCTCAATGCGCACCTGGTAGCATCAATAGGGGGAATATCTTAAACTTTTTGTTTACATTAAATCTACAGCTATACAACACCCTCCAAGCTGCCGAGAGGGCGTGTAATGGGATGTATTAGGGAGCCAGCTATTCATGCATAAATATGAGCGAATGCATAAATATGAATACAAGTATATTTGCTAATATACACAAGCACGCGCACACAAACATGACTACCTTTACCAATCAATAATGTGTGCGTGTTTTACTAAATCATTAAGTTTTTCTTTTGAAATGAAAAATATTCGGGCCCTTGGTTTCCAGTTTGTTATAATTGTTTTTCTTTTACGCTGCTGACAATAATCAACTTTGTATGCCCATCATGCTGTACATTAAAGATTTTTTTCTTGCTGAGAAACGTAAAACATCTCTCGAAAGAAAATGTTTTCCGGGTTCATTCCGGGCAATGCGTATCACACTGAAATGGATGAAAGACCTACGTTAACAGATGAAATGAGTGAAACGTTAAGATACAGAAAGAATTGAAAGTCCGCAGGCATATTAACTTCATTGCGAGAGAAATCAAACACGTCTTCGCTTATACCTTTCCTTCGCGTGAGCAACGGTTTCCTGCCCCACGCACACGGCATGTGGGATCGCGGCGTCGACAGTCGCAGTACCTGTTCTGCGAGATCGTGAGCCGCCACCGTCCCGGGACGACCCCGACCCAAGGAGTGGGAGTAACGTGGCCGACGACGGAAAGCAAGAGGACGGGGCGGCGAGAAGCTCACCAGGGGGGGTTTTGTTCGCGACTTGGACAAAGGAGCGATACTGTCCGCGTGACCACCCTGACCTCCGGAGTCAAAAGAGAGTCTATTCTCTCCTTCATCCCCGCGCCAGTGGAGGCGGTGACGCTTTCGGGCAACCATTTATCTGGAATTCCGCCTGCACACGAGCCGTTCCAGCTCCCCGTTTCCGGTCATCCCATCTCCCGATCCTCCTATCCTACGTATGCACGTCCTCGTACCTACCTCTCCCATTGCTCTCAGAAGTTTCTTCGTTTTAGACGTCACATTCACGCAACTTCCTCTTCCCATTCGAAGCACTCCCGTGCCATCGCACGGTAGCTGGTGAGGAAATACCGAGAAGAACACCGATGCACCACACTTCAAACATGTAATTCAAAGCACGTCGATAAGCATAACAGTTTTGATCATGTTACTGCATACGAGATTCAGCCCTTCAATAGGAGGCCCGCATAAAAATATCAGCATTTATATAGGGCGACCGATATTTCTGGCGAAAATTGGAAAGAAAAATTGCGCAATTTTGGAGAAAATTCATCGTGAAATTAATAAAGTGCATTGTTTTCATTATGAATTTCATATTATTATATTAGAGTTGTGGAAGAAATAATCCAATCGACCTCACTGGCGTTAATTCCAGAAATTGACTTAAGGAAATTGAATCGACCGTTATTCCATCAGAGTTTCAAACGGTAATATTAGTAAACTCATAGATTTTCTCATTTAAAACCACTGTTTTACATCTAAATAGGTACGAGTACTTTTGTAATTAATTACACGCAAGTGGTTCATATGATTTTTATGGTTATTGCTGCATTTTTGGCACGATTCGGTACGAAGAACCGCCAAGTTTTTTGAAAGGCATTAATGCTTTACTGCTAGCAATATCATATGCATGAATTCAATGGTTTCAAGCTCTACTATGTGAAAATAGTAGTTTTGTTGTGGAGGCAACCGACAGCCAAGGTCATCTACGCCATTAGGTATGGATGGGAAAGGAAGGTGGAGAGAAACCCGGTGTCAACATTAGCCTACTCTTGTCGAAAGGCACCAAGGGGTCCGCAGTTTTACGTCCAATCCGACGGACGTCGTACTCACTCAAAGTGCTCTCCACAAAGCACCTCAAGTATGAATTGGGATACCACTGAAAAATATTTGTTGCCTCCAGAAGTTGAACCCGAGCCCTCTGGGTGGGAAGCCTTTACGTTAGCTACCGCACCATCCCGTTCCCCGTATGTGAAAATTTATGATCATTGCATAAGTAACCTTTGTATTCACTGAATCGGTAAACTTTGTATGTTTCCAAACTAAATTGTGGTTTTTTTCACACATACTTCAATTTAGTGTAAAAAAATACCAAGTTTACTTATTCAATGATTTTCCATGCATTTTTATCATTGACATAAACACTGGGAAAAAGAACATGCCGGCTGGGAAAGTAGGCTGGACAGATAAGATAATATAGGAGGTACGTATTTTGAAAAATGACGAGGCAATTGGGTACCGTGTTGAAATGCGAAGAAGGTGACATTAGTGTTAGGGATAGGGGAGATGGGAAAAGCAATTACATGCAGAACAGGACGATGGAAAGTTATAAACTGAGTACACCGAGAGGAGTGAGAAGGAAACGTGCATTTAAAACTAACAACTTAAGTAGTGGTGGTGACGGAATCATTGGAAACTGCAGTCTTTCAGGAGATTCCGGAGTGAGAACTTCTGCCCTCTTCCATTTTCGAAGCGCATCCACGGGAGGCGGCATGCATTGCTGGACCATCCAAAATCCAGAACCAGATGTAGAGTCTGCTCGCAAAAAGTTGGGGGCGACGTCACGCTAGATTTTTTTTCTATGATGTCATATATTTCCTGTACCTCTGGCTTTCATTTTCCCTTACAAACGAACCGTCGGAAACAGACATCCTAGAATAATTTGCCACCGATATCCTACTAGAGCACTTTTTCTCATTGGAGGAAAGCCATGTTGTTGCAATCATAATCCTTGACGCCACTCCTAACCAATGGCAAATATGCTCGCTCGTAAGGGGCGGATTTCGACTGCTTTCATCATCACCGGCGACAAGGACCAGTGGATCATGGGATTGCAAGATTTGGTATTTCGGGGTTAGGGAGGAAAACCGGTAGCCGACGGTGGCCTGACTTCGACGAATGGCGCCAAGAGATCACACAGGGCAACGTACCATACGACGGACGGAGTCCTGAACTCAACCTAACACGAGACCGAACTACCGATGCGAAAACCGCGACCGCTGAGGTTCGAACTTGGGACCTATTAAACCATCGAATTACTCGGCGAACCGATCAGCTTCCGTAAAACCTTTCGATTGACCAAGGAATTGAGCAACGAGGGAAATGATTTGAGCACTCAAGCCAACCGATACCGTAGGACATAACGGAAGCCAAGCCCCCCCCCCCCTGCATTACCACCTCCCCCTCTCCGGATTGGACTACATGCGTGCCTCCTCCCTCCGCCCAATTCCATCTCATTCCGAGGATTGCGTCACCCGATGGGAAGCCGGCGGCCCAACGTGAAGGACGCAGGCACACAGCAGCAGCCCTTCCACAGAGGGGAGCGAGGCGGCAAAGATAGCGCGAGGGAGGAGGCAGAGGCTCCGTGGCTCTCCAGACGTGCCTCTGGGTAAAAAAAGGGTACCCCTCCTCGCTCGCTCACTCCGACGCACCCACTCACGGAAAGCCTCAGCATTCCGGCCTACCACTGGCTTCCCACCCAAGTCCATTCAGTCCGACCGTCCACACCAACCACACGAACCTCTCTCTCCACATAAAGGGACCAGGATAAGGGGACTGAGCAGCGTGAGGCAATGACGATATTCAGGTATCACATCGACAATGTATTTGAAGTAAACCACGCAGTGAAGGTAAATGGAAATTGTCGACAAAACAACGTCATCATTGATAACACGCCTACTAAATGCTTCTCTTTAAATTTATTTTTGTGCTTGTCTTTTTCCATCCAACTCACCGGTTAACCGAGCAACGTCGAACTATACGTAAATTTAGTACATGCACTTTTCTTCTATGTTAATGAATATTCACAACCTCGAAACTCTGTCATACTCGTATCGATATTGCGATAAGAATATCGTAAAGACCTATACGTAGACCACCCACGGGCTTCCTCCCGCCTCAATAGTGCACCAGGCACGAATGAAAAGGGCCACGTGGAGCAATTGTACGGAAATAAATGCTGGCGGTGGGGGCATAGGATAGGGGAGAGACGGTGAGGAAATACCAGGGTTCGAACGCTATCTGCACCCAAGAAGGGTTCCGGCGAACGCCCTTCCTTCCTCTGGTTCGTTCTGGACCATCGACGTAGGCATGATAACGGCTGGACTCGCGCCCCGAGTCGAGGGGTGTGGGATCAGGGGGATGGAATGGGTGTTTCCTGACTCGACGGATGCTAAACCGCGCCAGGGTGCAGTGACGGCAGAAACCTCCAACAAATATATCAAGAACGCAAACTGCCCCACGAACGCCCACTGCACCCAATGTGAGTGGAAATTGGTTCGCTCGCTGTAAAAACACCAGCATCCGGACAGAAACAAATTAAAGTTCAGGTTGTGGCTTTTCACAATAACCAATATAAGATTTACTTACTTCTCTATGAATTTTTTTTACCTTCCGGTAATACGTTGACATTGTTTCATTGTATGGCATTACACCTAATGATCGAGAAACTACGGCCCGCCAAGGTTTGACAATAACCCCTTGGAAAATTGCAGCAAAGCCGTTTTCGCGACCTTGGTAAGCTAATCAGAGGAATAGGAGACCTATCGACATTTCTGAACTTGATAGTTGAACCAAAACCAATAAAAAAATACACTATCCCTCCAAATATGGTTACCAAATCACGTGGAAGATTTCCAGGCAGAATTAGTGACCGCAAAAGGAAATAACTTTATAACAAATATTGTTATAGATCTAATACATACCATTAAATATCACAGTTTTTTTTCATAGTATCTCAAATGTAAATATATCTACGTGATCAGCCTATCCAAATTAAATATATCTGTGCCAAAAATGTTTCTCGCCAATCTTGCAACTCCATTCTTCGAATCCTATCCGCCTCTACAGAGTTCATTTTAAAATTGATCTTTTATCATGACTGAAGCCTCTGTACCGCACAGCTACCAAATTCCCATTGCTGGTCTATTAGTAAAATTTTTTGCGAAAAACGCAGCAGCAAGATATAATTTTATTTTACTATTAGACCACCAAAGAGTTGGCACTCGACGCACTATTGTTCCAATTACGAAAAATTCTTGAACAATATCTTATATAAATTATATGATTCCTTATGCATAAAATTTTAGATTAAGGCTTAAATTTATCGACTTTGTTGTGAATAAGAATGACACAATAATGAATGCGCGAAACAATCACTAAATTACAACTTCATTAGAAATTACGAAATAAGCTAATAAAAAATTCACCCTAGGGGCATAATTACAAAAAAAATTACGTTTGAATTAGTGATTTATTCTTGTTTTGTAACGGGTGTGCCATTTATTAAAATACTATAAATAACTTAAATTGATGTGCACATCATTCATTCATTAGTGTAGCTTGATGCTTTACTAAGGTAGAGCTCAATACTGATAATAAAATAAGCCATAAGGTTTCGTAATAGAGCTCACTACAGACTTACAATTAGATCCCATAATCCAGGATATATCTGGCAACGTGAAGATTGACCGAGAAATATTACGAGAACTTCCACTCTCCTATACGAGTGTGTGCTCATTATTCGTACAATTAAGTATAATAAATTCCATACATAAAATTGCATAGGAAAGGAAGAGGGGTTGAAGGGACCTATCATAATTATAGCTAGCCTTGATACTTTTGGTTTATGCTACACCATTCATACATTCGTGTTTTCATTCGTTTACAAACAAGAATTACCACAACACGCGTCTAGACTCAAGTATGCATGTATGAGACCAGTTAGTCATTTCGGAAGAAGCGTGTCTTTGGTGGGTCATAAAACCTTTCAACGGTTTAAGAATTATTAGCATAGGTGGCGCTGCCCTGAGCGCAATTTAGGGATAAAAGTTTCGAATATGAAGCTTTAAATCAGTTTCATCGAAAATATGTTACGTTTATATTGCGATTGGGAAATACTTGTTAAATAAATTTGAGTAAATATCTTGAATTAATAGATCGTATAAATAATAATTAATTACTATAATTGTACCTACTTAGCCACTGTAATTATCACCATAACCGGAGTCTACATCAGGCAATTTCCAATGTATTACGATTACCACAGCGACTACCCAAATTCACTTTTAGAATCAGATTCGTTTTTATGGTCGTCATATATTCTCATTTTTCTGTGACGGAAATTTTAAAATGCATAGGTCGCCGACTTCCTTAATATGGTGTCCGCGGAGGCCGACGCGATTTGAGAAGCTGCACTTGTAATTAATATCTCTGCCCTTATCAATATATACTCTGCAATATAATACAAGCTGGTCGTGGGAAAACATGCTCCTATCGCAAAACTTCTGCAGAAGACATAACACCGCTATTTACTGGTGGGGTATTATTTTAGTAAACCTAAGTAAGTACCCAGGATAAGTGGTAGTTCCTCGAGAAACTACAATTAATTTGCTTAATCACAATATCTCAAATGAAAGTTATCAAACTGGTTCAAATTTAATAAGTTATCACCTCGGGTAGCACTGCATTAAGTGTAATTGCCTCGTACTTTGACAAAAAAATGAAATTTATTATCCCTCGAAGTGAACTCCAAGTCATCTACTTGTCTCTGCATATCTTTCCCTCCCTCCACTCAACCATTCTTACTCTACCGCGTTTCAGCTTACGTGGTGCGGAAAAATCAAAGGTTTAAGCATCCCCATCCAAACTGACAGAGAATGAGGATATTACGATGGGCGAATTTTTAACCACAATTGGAAAATATATAGATGAACATGAGAATGCACTACACGCACATTAGAAATAAGGGAGGGTACGTCGCGAGTACTCGGAACCCTTTAGGGAAACGTGGATTGTAGAATAAAGCAAAATTCAGCCTCTCGCTTATTGAAGCACTACCATAATTTAATAAGAAAAACCATTGAGCAAAGTAGGTCTCGCGAAAGCAACAAATTGTACCCCATCATATATCGCGGCACTGTAAGGTGAAAACAACCGCCATATATCCTGGGGGTACCCCCATAGAGCGGGCACCAGCAAAATGAATCAAGAAGACTTTTAAGAGCAACAGTAGGTCGTGAAAATGCAGCCAGAAATGGCGGATTCACTTCATATTTCCTGATGTTCCCCAGCTCGAGTACGTTGCACAGGTTAACTGTTTCTCTGAGTTAATTACGTCATCTCCATTAGACTATATGTTGGATGGACGCGCAACAATAAAGCATTTAACCTTTATTCGTCAAACTATGAACATTAACCATCCAAATGACGACCTCTAATCATTGTGATATCTATGAATATGAAATCAAACCCCATCACAAATACGATAATTTGAGAATCGAATGGTTCAACTGAACCATCATTTTCGAGTTAGCGCTTCTTGGCTAGTCCAAGTACTTAAATACGAAAATGATAACAATGACACACACAAATCTAATAATCCGATAAGGTTTTGTATGGATTTGATGCCCAGACAGAGTTCATTTACCGGCTCATTTATAATCCGAGAACTTCTACGATTACAAAAACTACATTCATCAGTTCTCTTCCCTACATGCTTCCCCTCCACCGAAATCTCACAAGCACGACGGCGGTGAGAGCAAAAATATCAATGTGAAGGCATAAGTATTGAAAAATAGATTATAAAATTTTATTATAAAACATGTAAATATACTTTAAGTACGCCAGTGATTTTCACTGAACGAACCTACTATTCAAGAGTCGCAAATTTGATTCCCACCCAAGACTGAAAAATTTGTACACCCACGCATACGTGCATGAGGGAACAATCGAGGGCAATTAAATTAAATGAGAGCTGACCAGGAGAATACAGCTTGATGACGTTCTATATAATCAGACTAAAGATCTGATGAGAAACAATATGCTCAAACGAAGAGTAAGAGACAAATTTCCCATGTGAACTTCAATCCTATTTTGACATGTGCAGCTGTTTGACGGACGATGACAACGGATGAGGCGAGAAAGATACAGAAAGGGGGGATGAGATTTGCGAGAAGCATGATTGGCGAGACTTACAGAGACCGATTGAGAAATGAGGAAGTTGGCGGGAGAGCGCAAGTGGTGAGATGACAAGATAGAATCAAGGAGTCGTGGTTGAAAGTGCAAGCACACGAAGACGTGGGAGGCCAATGAGAACAAGGACCTTGAGGAGGAAGGTGAACCGAACTGAGAGTAAAGGGAATCATATCAATAGGTACTCAAAGAACGAGATGGAAAAATACGTTGAAGGGCATTAAAGCGAGAGGAGAGGATTAGACCAAGGTTGACAAGTAGACGAATTGCACACCCAGAACATATTTGGGAAGATTTTCGTAAGGACGACCCGTCAAAATGGATAAAAAGTGCGCGGATGCTTGTACATGCAAATGCCCACATTCCCAAAAGTCTGTAGGCAGTCACCGAGATACCGCGAATCGGGAATAGGTGAAAACGTTCGTTGTTCAGGCACTCCGGCCTGTCATCAAGATACTGCATCAAAAATATCTGCCCAGCCAATGAATGCCAACCAAACGAATGTTTTCATCTTACCCAATTCGTGGCACTCAGATGAAGATCTAAAGGCTTTTTTAATATGATTTATTTATATGTTTATTTAACATCTTTTACTGGAGAAAGATTGAGACTATATAGTCTCTTCTTTCATCCAACCCCTTAAACATAACAATGAAAACAATTGAAATTATAAACGTCCATGCCCAAGGCGGAGGAAAACCCACCCAGGCGAATCAGCGACCTCTGGGTTGGTTGGCAAGCTAGAACATTACCCCACCGCCACCGGAGCCGGCAAATGGTACACGAGGTCACAGGAGACAGCGAAGAGTAGACCTGGGCACGTTGGCTACTTGGACGAAAGAATTACGACAACCAATGCTTCCTGATTCACCAAAACTCCCTCACAACACAACTAGACGGATTCCCTCGGCAGTCCGCAGGGTGACTCCCCGCCGGGGCACAGTCGGAAGTACGCGGAGAAATCTCTCCGACGGTGGCTACACGCGGCGCTGTTCCCATCACCGAAAATTTTCCCCTATGACGCACCGAAACGACGAGCAGAGAACCCGGCAATTAAAGACATTTTCCGGAATGTGGGAGAGAGGGAGGCGAGGAGGGGATGGTGGTGCAGAGAAAGAATTGAGCCGTGCGGCAGACTAATTGGCATCATAAAAAAATTGGGTCGTTTGTAAAGAGGCGGCAGAAAAGACAAGTAAAAAAGAAGAGACTTCACGAAAAATAAACGACGACGAGACAGCTATCTGTTTCCTTCCGCTATAGCCTGTCGCTTGATGCACGTATCTTGCGAACGGTATGCGGTGAATCACTCAAATCAGACAGCCCAGGAAATGAAGGGAGATGGACGACGGAAGAAGGACCTTTTCCACCCTCTCCCATTCACTCGGACCGGGGAGATAACAGAACGCAGCAGCCCCTCGACCTGCGATCCCTCAGCGGAGCCCTCAGCCGTCCGGATAAAGAAAACAGCCCAGACGCGACGGCGCACCCTGTCCACGCCCCAACACGAGTGCCCTCCTCTCCCCGTCGTCCGACTCCCAGAGGGCAACCACGATCGAGAGGGTGAATGGAGTGGTGGAAGATGGCCAGCGAGACACAACCCGCCCCGCCGACGAGGGAAAATGATATTCGGCCGCGTACCGCGAGAAGAGGGAGAGGGAAAGGATGCGTCGATTTCATTCGAGCCAATTACGCCCGGCGGTGAAATTTCGCGCGGGGTGGGGAGAGACCGAGTGAACGGCCGCATTGCCTTATTATTCTTTTTAGGGCGAGGAAATTGAAAAGAAAACGTCTGAAATTACCGGTCATGCGGCATCAATTTCGCTCTTCCCCCACTTTCTTTTAATTCGACCGGCCGAGTGAATTTTCATTTCCTCCCGGTCGCGAGGGACGGGGGAGTGAGGGGGCGGGCGTGGCAAGCAAAACGATTCAGATCACCACATCCAAGGCCGATCCATTGCCTCATTGAACAGCTGTTTCACCATAAAACACCACGTGTTATATTATAGCGCTTGCTGTGTGTGTTTTTATACGCCATCATCAGCCGAGGTTCAAATCCATAATTGAAAATTAAGTTTAAAATATGAAAGAGGAAATTAACGTTGCCATTATTTTTAGGCGCGAAGAGAAAAACCCTCAGTTTCAATTACTGAAAATAATTTTTAATAAATTGATTATTGTTGAATAAATAATAAAAGAAAAAAAGCAACATTATACGCTAAGGGGGGAAGCGGTGGTCCGGTGGGTGGAGCGTTGGACTACTGAGCGGAGTAAGATTTTTTGGAGGACACACCCTCAGATTCACCCAAAAAATGTAATTTTTTGGGTCCCTGTTTTTCCTGGGAAACCTCAAGCGGCACAGGTAAAGTTACTTCCCCCCTCCCTAACCTGATGGGTGAATTGGACATGCCGTAGGGTACATACCAATGAGTACCATACATGGGTGACATACCAACTGAGCCTTCTACCCATACCCATTAGACAGACCTTCGGGTTGATCATTGTGGTTTTACGGTTATACACAAAGTTAGAAATTGATCTGTTTACATATTTCGGCATTGCTTCAACAAATGAAATAATTTCATAAGACGATACTGAATATAGGTTAAAATTCAATCCAAATCAATTTAATATGTGAAGAGTGAGCCTCTAAAAAAAAAAAAGATTTACGTCGAAAAGGAATGCTTTTGCACCGTTATCAATCCTGAATAAACTCATTCATCTGATAATAGCATAGCGCCGCAACCTATTGACGGACACACAAAACTTGATTGGGGATAATGTAAATTATCCATTCTAGGAACAAATGAATGTGTACAATATATTCACAATCCACTCTACTCCACGCCTAACAAACTGAGTTATACTTCGATTAAATTAATGACTAATGGTTGGCCACACACACGCTAAGAAATTTAAAAAAAAAATTGGATTCGCGAAAAATTGATTTACAAGCTTTCCAGTGATTTTGAACACGCGAGGTCCCTTTCGCGATTAAAAAAAATGTAATCGAACCAAAAAGTCAAAAGCATACCAAGCAAAATATGCCGGCACGCATCGGAGGGGGGAAAATGGAGCCAATAACTCTCATAGTTCTAAACAAATGCTCCGAGTCACGTTACAACAATCCATTGAAGGAAAAAATTCGCATTGAAAAAAAGTTCTTATGAAAATAAATATCAAAACAAGGCGAAATTTAATTGTTCAGTAATAAAAAGGTAAACAACCCCGTTCGAACTGAACTGTTGGAATGAGCCTGATGACTCGAAAAAAAAAACAAAGTTTTGAAAATTTCGCCTTTGAACCACATGTTATTTTCAAAGACCCCGTAATAGGATGACGTCAAATGTTGGAAAAACAACAATTTACTTCTCATTCATCAGCAGCGTAGCACGTATTCTGCGAAATGGAGTGCGCCAACCGGCGTCAAAAACATGCCCTAGCGAGCACGCAAGGAGTTCAAAACAACTTGTACGGCGAAAATCAATGCGCGATTGGTTATACTACAAGTTTAACGTGAAAAACGTTTCTCTTCATCCAACGCCAAAGATGTATTCATTAAATATGCACACCCCTCAAAATTGCATTGGTGTGCATCGAAAATTCTTAGAGATAAACTATGAATAATTACGTGAAAAACCGCTTTTGGCATGAGATGTTTACGTAATTTTGGAAAATCGCCAAAAGTTTGTACCGTCGGTGAGCGTACTAAGAGATTCATTTGTAACGAGCACGATGCGGGCATAAAAGGGATCAAAAGGAAAAAAATATTACATGAAGTAGCGGAAAGGAGTGTAAAGAAGCCTACAACAGAGTGATTACGTGACATTCTAGATGATTCCGAGAGCATGGAGTTGAATGGAAGTAAAATCAGAAACTAAGTGAAGAACAGGAACTCCCCATTTAATCTTAACGACAACTATTGATAAGGTGTTAATTAATGATATTTTAAGACACCAAACATCATTTGAGCCAAAATAACCAAGTTTCGCACAGGGATAAAAATGATTAAATAAGCAATTTCAGAATGTAAAAAATCATTCGCCTTGATCGGGTTTCGAACCCGGTTCCCTCGGATGTCCGTCCGAGTGCTTTAGCCAGTTAAGCGACTTGACCGAATGATTTTTACACTCTGAAATTGTTGCATTTAAATGCATGTTAGCGGATGACCTCCGTCAAAAGTTACTGTTGCGGCATCTCCCGCAGTTTCTTGAAATTTGATGAAATAAGTTTTGTTGATACCACCCTACTGTTGGCCATTGATCGTACCATACAAAAGCTCACTTGATTCATACACATTTTTAACAAAATTAATGAAGATCGGCCACGACATAACTAGCATAATACTCATACATCCGAAATAACCAAGTTTCACCTTGGGTTTAAGGCAAATGTGTTGGTAATTGTGGGCTTTGGTTGTTTTACCCTCCTTGCACCGTGGGGTTACGAATTTACGAGATTATCTCGTATCATTATAAAATTCTCTTGGTTGTGAAGAACTACATTATCCTCGTCAAATTCGTTGCCATCAGGATTCGGGATAAGAGTGAAGTTTTCCCCAGTTAAAGAAATATTTCGCACGCCAAGCCGTTTCACCTGGCGGCTCTTCCCATTACTCGGTTTATCTTTGATAATCATCCGCCAGAAAAGAACGGCCCGGAGGGGCAATTCGGAACCACCGTTTTATTTCCCATGCATCCCACTTCCACGCCCACGCTGAGAAAACATAACTGCATTGCAGATGAGATGCTGCACAGTAACGGAAAAACATCGGAATAATGGCAGCCGGATCTGGAGTGTTTTTTCCCATCGCGTTTTAAGTTTCACCCGAAGAAATGGTTGCCAACGCGCATATATCACTCAAGAAATAGGCTTCGACAAAATCTAAAGAGACGGATACAGACCGAATTTTCAAATTTTTCTCTAAATGGAGCCCTTTCCAAATGAAAGAATCCGCTGGGCACTTCAGGAAAAATGTTGCTGGTTCATTATTAAGACGCAGGAAAACGACATTAGTATATTGAGGACATCGAAAGAGGATAGGCAGCCCAAATATTTAGTCTGGAGTCCAAAATTGCATGAACAGTGGTCACAAAAGCGAGAAGAAATTCTCGAGGGGTGCATACGTGAATCCCTTTTTAGACATAGAATTCGCGAAAGTTATTTCATCCAGACTACACTGCACCGCCGCAAACTCAATACGAAACATAAAAATAAATATAGACATAACTTCGGTGTTGCAACGCCCGTAACGCAACATACTTGATTGTCGGAAAAAAAACCCCTAAGGCTGTTTCCTTTCCCTGTTCCACCTGTGGTTTCTCATGAAGCCCTGGTTCACCGAAAATCATCGATCTAGGGTTTTCCGGTAGATTTCCACAGGCATTCATACTAATTTGAGCCTAGGGCCTCTCAGTCACTGTACCAACGCTCCGGGTACTGGAATATCATGAACACGCCGCCACGTAGTGTGTTTAACTATTTAGCTGAAGTTAGTAGTCTAACACAACACTAAACAACAACTGCAGCATGATGGTGGCCTAATTAAAAAAAAAGAATAACGGAATACAAAAATGCTGGGCGCTCCCACGATAAAACTAAATTTCTTGAATTCCCAACAAATACCTCTATTTTCGCTGGCTGACCTCGTGGGCACTTTAACCTGGGTGGAAACGAGCACGCAGCAAATCATTCAGCCTTGTGTTGAACAACATCATAATATTTGAAGACTCACGTCAGCTACGGAGAAAAGGAGCGGAGGTGAAAAATTTACGAAAAACTTGACCTTGAGGATTTACGCTCGAACAGATAAATCTTTCCAGCCGATAAGCAAGAAAACGAAGAAGCAAAACAAAACCTCTTTGGGAAAAAGTTACAATTCAATATTAAATGCATATAATCGATTTTCATGGCGAGAAATGAGCCTCATTTGCACTCATCAATAAATAGTTAACCACATCTTATCTACAATTGGCATTCAAAGTGTCGAGTCTAACTACCATTGCGCAAAACCATACTCAATCTCACCGAGAAAGTTGATGTAGATTATGTTTTGTGGCAGATTGTGTACCGAAGAGTTTTGATGAATTTAAATTTAGATGTTTGTGCCAACACAATTTGGAACGGTGTTGTGACTATTAACTCCTCATTAAATGCCATTACCGATTTATCTTTCAATAAAATCACAGCGGTATATTTTCCAACACTGTGCGGGCCGATGAAAATTACTCTTGAAAACTACTGCCACGGTCTTAGCTATAAATATTCAAGCATGCAACTAAATTAGTATCCTGAATTTTAACTGACTTTAAACTGGACAAGTTTTGGGTTTTGAATTTGCGTATTTTTTTACGGAAAACTAAAATCACAAGGTAGAAATACATATTAAATACATACTACAATTTATTTAGAATCATTTTTTACTATATATTTTAGCGCATATCCATTGCCTTGATGCAAATACAAATTCAGTACAACCAATCATATATCCTTTTGTGAGCCAATTACATTCCGAATTCTAAAAACTTTTTCTTGAAGGCTGAATGGAGGACTACGCATGTAAGGAAAGTATTTGAAGAATAATTAATAGCATACCGCAAGCAAATTTTATACAACTTCGCCAATGAAAACCACGAGGACTCATATTGACGAGATTGAAAAAATACAGGAAGAGGCAGCAGGAAGCGAGGAAAGAAAATATGCAGCGGAATGTGCGGTTTGACCAATTGAGTGGTTACGTTAAAATAACAACATTCCTTCACAATAAATGGCAAATCCAACACAGGATATCCTTGGGAAGTGCGAAACCAACGGAAAGGAGAAACCGATATTGAATTTAAAACCATAATGCTAACCGCAACATTTCTCGAGCATTCTTCTTTTCGAGCAACATTTACCCTAGACTTCCACTGGCTGGGCATTTACAAGTTGCAAGCCAAGTGGTACCTAATAATGTACACGGTAATATTTTGTGGATCCCAACGACCAAACAGAAATACCTCTCGGACGTCACATGTCCATGCACAGCTTACGTTACCCGCCCATTCCAAGTCGAAATTAAGAATGGGGAGACATCCGAGTCGGAGTGAGTGAGTAGGATACGGATTCTGCGACCCAATTCTTCCGTCTTGCGCGACCCACTGAGGAAGCGGTCGGGAGGCGAGGGGATGGGGAGAGAGGGGGGGAACGAATGGTCCACGGCTTGGGAGGAGCCGCCGCAGGTCTCGACTAAACATGGTCGAGGGATTTTACTAGCACCGCCTTTGGAGGCCCCACTGAAAGTTAGCGCCCCATGTGGCAAAGAGGCATCCGGAAGTAAGGCCAGGAGTATTAGGGGAATATTTCTTTATTTTTCCTAGCCTCCGGCTCGCAGTAAAAGAGGGAAAAAATATGTAGGCCCTCTCTGGAGCGTCTCGCCTTCGAGTGCGATCCAGGAAAATTAAGCATCAACGCGACAGCGAATGAGTTTGCGAGTGTGCACAAGGAAATTCCCCCCTTTAATAATAGACGCTTCTTGAATATTCAGAGGGAAGACTTCTTTTAAAGAGCAATTTCTGACCATCATTGTCTTCTGGGTTCTCTCCCGTCGTGAACTATCAGTCTAAATCAATTTCCGCCATTACATTGTTTTACGGCATATTGATCTACCGCATGTTACCATACAGCACATATCAGTCATTAAATAGAGTTTTAAAGGATCCATGTTAGAGAGTTTTGGACCCAAATTACACCGTAAAAAAGAAAATGTATTGAAAATCGCCAAACATGACACGTGAGTTAAGAATTAAAGTGGAGTTGGGTAAACAGTCGGGGCAAGTGGAAAAATACGTCTAAGACGGCAGTATTTGGATTATTTTGAGCATAGACGTTGAGGCATTTGGCATATTAGAATCTTTATTGTGAAAAATCATGTTCACGAAGACGAGGAAATGGATTTAAAGGAAATGGACAAAAAATAAGATCGGTGAACACTTCGATGGAGCATAATGTCGGTGGAGAATGTTATGGATGGCCAGAAAATAATGTTTTCAGATGAAATTCAAACTCGGGAAAGGATGCAGCGGGGATGTTGGAGAGTGTGACAGTGGAAAGAATGATGGGTTAGAGAGCGGGAGCGAAAATATTTCGGGCTCGTACATCAATGGTAGAAAAAAAACATGAAAAGCCGAAGGAGGAAATAATACATAGAAAAAGGTGTTCGCACTTTACAGGAGGATTGAAAAAATCTGCGACGATACGCCTTAGGTTTTAGGGGCGGTATCTTTAATACTTAAAGCATAGAATATATATGTCATTGTAAGAACTTCTTGTTCGTAATGTATGAGCACTTATTGTTCCCAGCAGGAGCCTAATGGCCCATTGGAAGTGAAAAGTACTGACTCGAAAATGCTTACTTAAATTTACCTGACATAGGTAGGGCGAACAATGGTTAGGTGGCTTTAAAATGTTTTTACATTTGAAATTTGAAAAACATCACCTCCCTCCCTTTTTTCTGAGACTTAAGCAATACCCTTTTTCCTCTATCAACAATACTTTGTTAACATTTATCAGTTATTTTACAAGACATAAATTGGATCTACACGACAAATACCCCATTCCGTCGAAAGCGGCAAAGAGCATGAAAACCTCCCTCCCAAACCAAGACAAACAATTCTTCTTGAGTTTACTACACAATTGACAAGCAACACATCTCGTAATACATAAATGCATGAAGTTTGTATCGCCGCAATCAAAATTGGCAATGTCAAAATTAAGAATTAACTATCATATTCCAATATTATTATTAGGTTCAGTGCTAAATTAATATGGGTAAAGTTTAATGTGCACTCGCCCAATTCGTTATTTTGCACCCGAGTACACTGGGTAATATCCCTCTTGAGATTCGTGGAGAGATCCACCATTGCATTACTGTCATTCAACTAAGACAATAGCCTATGGATACACTTTCCACATAAATCTGAAGGAAGGAGGGAAAACGGGTCCGCAGGGAAAAAAATTCCCGCCTTCACAGATTAATTTGCGGGCAGTCGGGAGATACCTGAGCCACCGTGGGGATTTGAATCGGCACCGTTTTTACTTCCTGCGTTCCCCGCCCATCGCACATTGAATAGATGGTTGCCGGTTTTCAAGTTGAGCACACTCAAGGGTGAATTCTACAATCACCAGCCAGTTACAGCTACCAAATTATCCACCAAAATTAGGATTTACATGCCTATAAATACATAAATTAATGACTGATCCCCTATGAAGAAGAATATAGGATTCTCAAAAATATTAGCCCGACAAAATGATAAAATGCCCCAATTTAAAATTTAATAGGGAACTTTGAAATGTTTAGATCTTTGAAATACACAATTCTTTTCTCATCTTCGACATTCGCGAAGTATTTTCGTCCGCCCAAAACATTCATTAGCTGGGTCACTGCTAGGAAGTGATAATGACAAATAATTATGTATGACAAAATTAAAAATGTGAAATTCATAGAGTCATGGAATGGGCCAGTTGCTTTCGTTGCCACTTGCGGTTTCGGAAAATTGCAGTACACAAAAGATCGCCCAGCTTGATGTTGCCTGGTTGCGACAACTGGCTTTGCACCCGCAACCCTCCCGATTAATATGCGAATGCTCTATCTGTCCAGGAAGAATACCATGCCGCCTATAATAACAGAATTTAGAAAAAAATATTTTATTATTATGCTTGACATATTCCAGCTTCCCACGTTTCCACACCCGCAGTTTAAAAGTCCGTTTTAAAAGTTACATTTCACAAGTATTGATTCGTCTAAGTTAGTTCAGCTTTCTATCATTTAATGACTTAAAGCAAAATGCGTTCGCTACTAAAACTTTCTCCTCGTGCGCGAAAAACCGTGAAAAGTCGGTGAAAATTTTAAAAGTTGATGTACAATAGTCGTTTGACACAAGACAGTTATCCCTGTCCAAATCACGCTTTCCTTACGTTTAACCCGCTCACTCGGTACACACGTTCACGAAAGTAGGTCTAGAGAAACATGACCCGCGAGCAGTATCGGCAGTATTTATTGCGACGGGTCGAAGCCCTTCTGAACGACCTCTCCGAACGCAGCTGCGATGCCCCTCGATGTGTTAGCCCACAGCTCCACCTTCGCTAACAAACAGTTCGCTTCCTCCCATTCCAATCGATTTATCCCTCACGGTATCGCTAGCCGCTCTTTTCCCGCATGAATTTTTTTTCCACGCCCGAGACACATGCCTCTTCACTGGGGCCCAGGACGGACCGGTTGAGCCCCAAAACACCGCGACGGCCGGGCCATACCCATCCCTCGAACGTACACATACGTTCATCCTCGGACGCCCAAACTTGACCCACTGACCGCGATAGGTATACTCCTCCCTCCCTGGCGGAGAGAAGATGCCCACTGACACCTTTCTCCCCAGAATCCACCCGCAGCAACCAGGCGGCGGCGAAGACTACTGGTCTCCCAACTTTCGTCCACCTGAGGCCCGGGTCTCCCCTGCCCTCCCCTCGCCACTTCCCCTCCCGGGAGCGAGGAAGGAGGCGGGACCGCTGTCGAATGAGGTGCGCGTGTGAGGAGCACGAGGGGTGTGAGTCAACATTTTGCGAGACCGGCTCACAAAAGGACGTCAAAACCGACCGCAGGGAACAGCGTTTCACCGGTTTCCGTTTTGACCGCACCGCGCAGTGCGGAAAAACGTGCGTCGGTTTATACGGGTCGCTGACTTCAATCTCGACCGCGTGTGTGTCGGTGGGCGTGGGGTGGGGGGCGGGGGGGCTGAGGTTACCTCGGGAGTGACGTGGGTGACGTCATTACGTAAGCAAAATCGTGAAGACTCGAGGGAAGAAACGTCGAACCATGATGCAAAGCACCGGCGACGCACCAGCACCGATTGGTGATTCTGTGGACACGGCTCATCACGGATGTTTTCACGGAATAATGACCTGAGGGAAATCGCCATTACGTGCATTTAGGGATAGGGATTTCTGCATTGGGCATTCGACAAATATGCATCGTTAGCGAAAATGAAAGAGCTGAGTCGTCTATCATTAAAGTGAGCCAATCGAGTGATTGTGCACGTTTTTTCAATAATTCGAGACAGATAAGTCTGGACTGCGGAGGGAAAATACTTTGATGGAGGAAGAATTTAATCGCGGAGGCGACCTTTAGGGAATACATTAAAGCGCCTCTAACCATGTGCAGATATTTGTCCGAGTAGAGTTTTAAGTTGCCGAGAGAAGGAGAGAGACGGCGACGGCGTTTGCCGCTTTCAACGAAGGGCTCCAACGGATCTGCAGTTTAAAGTCCCATCTGACGGGCAGAAAACTTGACGCATTTATTGTGCTCACCACACGCCACCGAAGCAGCTGGTGTTTAGAACTTTAAGGCAACTATTATGTAAGACTGCATTATCCTGCACCGATGGGATACGAATTCGGGTGGGCGAATCAAATACATCCTATCTACGACCCAAACCGATTTCTTTTTCAACTACTTTCTCCTATTCGCCAGTAGATGTTCTACTGATGAGAAGAAATCTACTGTATCTTATTATTTTACTGAGAAATGGAAACGTTAATTCAGTCGTGAGTATATCTACCAGAGAGCTACATGCGCAGGCGTGGAAATAAGTAAGTATTAAGAAAGCAGGTGAAAATATATATAAGGAATCTTTACGCCTTGGTAAAGATCATGTAAGTATGTTAAACTTAGTCATTATCGGAATAAGTAATTTTCTAAAGGGTCACCTTGAACGAAAGAAATTTTTCGCGTAACTGATAACTTTTCAAAATATTATCGGATATATTTATTGTGGTTCCAAATAGTACTCCAAGAAAAAGCCTTGAATAGATTTTAATATGTAAATGACAAACAAACCAAATAAATTCACTGCATTAAATATCTGTGATATTTCCAGAACTAAAAAAATTGTAAGAAGGTACTAGAAAAGTATTGCTAGTCAGTACTCGATGTGGGTCACTAAAAGTTAAGATCATATTACGAAGTTGAGTATTCTTACAAGAAAATAAATTCCACAGCTTATGTATATACTGGATCAAAATTTATATTTTAATCGGATACCTGTATGTTATATGGTCTTCGAGTTTCCAATGCGAGATTCTTCCGAGACATGAGGCCATTCACTTGAACGATGTGAATTCGGAATATGATTCAAGTTCCACCCTAGAGACCCGACGTGAATGACCTAGCACATGAAACTTACAATAAGTGTACAACCTGCATATATCCATAAATTTAAGCATTTAAGTACACAATGCGAATGATTATAAAATTTACGTAATTAAAATATATAAGCTCAGCAATTGAATAAATACAATTGTTGCTTCAGAAATGATTGTGGTTATCACATGGTATATATTAATAACAAATATATTTATTTAATTTTATCTACAAGTCTATTCTCGTTTACGTTTATTTGAGTGGCAAAATACAGAGTGATATCGTGACTCTGATGGCCAACGAAAAATAGGAGTTTTAAGCAGGCCTATAAATACGTAATCCTGGGAAAACACAGCTCGGAGATACTTCACGGGCAATTCCAGCCAAAACGTAGAAGCACGTTCTTATCCGATGTCTTGGGGGTGCTCCTTTGTGCATACATTTCCGTCCCAAAGTCAGCTTGGAGCAGAAAAGACTATCCATCATTTCAAGCGTTCCGTATAGCTCTCAAATATGGAAATATAGACCCTTCACGCAGATCGCTCGAATGGTGTGAGTGGGGTTCCACTCCGGGGATCGGCATTATGGTGTTTACTCGAGCACTTCGAAGGTGCACGATTAATTTATCAGCGACGGGCAGCGGTTGCACGTATTTCGCCCACACTCACTCCCCCGAGGTACCTCGGACAAGTGAAGAACGGCACGGGAAGGGGTAGACTCGCCGGGAGCTGCGAAAGCCGAGGCGTTTAACGCTTGCGAGTGGCGTAAATATTTTCTAACGCTTGAGGGCGAAGCCCCATACCACCCGAGAGGATGGGGCGTAGATTACATCCTAAGTTAAACGAGCTAAGGTATCATGGAGGAAAATAGCTAATACTTTTTACGAAGAGTTAACGACACGAGAACAGACTAAATTTACTAATAAAACACAAAGCTCCACCAGGGGAATGGCTAATGTTCATTCTTGTTGGATAAAATAAGGTATCTGAAGGTAAAGGAAGGAAATTATCCGCATAAAATCCCAAAGGTCGCGGGTTCGAGTCTCTCCTAGGTCGGTTTTTCTCCGCCTGGTGTATGGACGTTGGTGAATATCCTTATTTGTAATGAAAAAGAGTTAGGTGAAGAAAGCACTACGAAGTCTTCATCTCGCCCCAATAAAATCTTTAAATACATAAATAAACATAATCGATCACTGTGGAGTGGCTCAAATGAACCTTTCCAATAAACCAGCGGTTCATTTAACACTCCGTAGCCGCAAAATTTTCAGGCTGACCTACACCATTTGAGGTAAACATAGTTAAGTGTAAAGGCGCACTGAATTTATATACTTTGTCACACGTAAAATAGGGTAAGCAATTTTCATGTATGATTTCGATTAAGATATTTACATTTATTCATTTAAACTTACGCCGAAAGAAACACATGTTACTTCAAACCTCTTCAAAGAAACAGTATGATGAATGCACAGGCACCAAAAACAATATTTCAAGCAAAAACTTGAGCGAAAGTTAATGAAACATTTATATAGTATACACAGATATGAACAAGTATGATGAAAAAGTTAGGAGTCGACTGGCGTCGCTGATTTACGAATATCCCAAATATAAGAAAACTGATCTCGAAGATACAACTAATCAAAGTTCTTGAGAAAATCACAACCGACACCGCTACTGTACCTTCATCACTCCTCGACCGACCTGTCGAGCAACTTAAAGGGACAATAATAATAACAATAAAAACAAAGTGCAAAACATGAATAATAAAATTCCTCAAATAATTCAAAGTAGCAAAATTCCCAAGCATGAAATTATGTATAAATGCATCGCTGAACGTCTTTACCAGACATTCTCATCCATGGGATAAAACGACCATTTAAAGCTATACTTTTCGCACGAAAAAGAGACTGAACATCATATAAAATGTCACTGCGATACAAAGAGATAAAAGAAAAATAATCTTGGCGATTATCAAATAGTAGTTTTAACGAAAAGAACACTGATATGAGTAATACACTGTTAATTCTATACACAGTATTTTTATGATACGAGCCTGCTGAGGAAACATCACTTTACGGGAGAAAATTTACAAATTATTAGATATTCCTCTTCCATTCTTTGCGGTAGGTTACGGCAATAATCCGCATTTCTTTTGACTCCTCAGCAATGAAAACAGACACATGTACAACCTTTCCTGAGGCCTTATCGCCATCTGTGAGGGAGGGACGTGAAACGATGACGAGTGGATTTACGACGTGATTACCGATAGAGAGTTCAAGGATTAACCATACATAAATTCTCCTTCGCGCAAGAAGGTTAAATGCTGTCTGCTTAACGCAACAGCGGGGCATCGGGCTAGTGCGTTAGCTAATGTACTGACTTCCCACTCAGAGGGCCCGGGTTCGAATCCCGGAGGTGGGCGGATATCCCGATCCCTACTTGAGGTGTTTTGTAAATGACATTTTGTGAGTGATTACGCCGTCCGTCGGATGGGACGTTAAGCTGCGGCGGACCCCTTGGCGCCTTTCGTTAACGGTCGACGCCGGGTTTCTCTCCTCCCATTTTCCTGTCGAACGCCTCCGCTAAAACTACTACTTAACAGGTCCGCTTCCCGGGATTTATCGTACATTCCGTGCATATGCGATAAAACCGAATAGCACATTGAGATTTCCGGGAAGGCAAATTTCGGCGAAATTGTCCCGAGAGGACATAGGACTGGAAACTCGGTTAACTTTATTCACTTAAAATTAACTGGCGTGTTGTGGAACTGAAAAAGTGTGTAAAAATGCTGGACACCAAGAGAAATACGCACCTTCTGATTGATAAATTACACTGGATTTCCTAAGATCGAAGCTCCTTAGATGGCCGAAATATAAAAATCAACTTCCCCAATCCCCGCCTTCCTCCCTTTCATAGAAAGCGGGGCATAATTTCGCATTCGACTGGGCCATGTATTCAAATCTGCCGGGTCTCCGAGAGCTTCGATTGTCAACGTAAGTGCAATTAAATGGTTGCAAGATTTCTAACGCTTCGTGACCCCCTATAAACTTCAAAAATGTGTTTCATCAGTGCACTACAACTACTGCTCAACTAAGAGAATTCTTTAAATGCATTGATATGTCGTTAAATTTCCCAGTTTCACCATTTTCCTAGCGCGTGCATCTCAAAATGGCATGTGCGATCCATGGCATATCATGTTTCGGCTAAGGTCTTTTTGAGATAGTACTACCTAGAAAAACCAGCAATAACGGCCACTCTTCCCCCTGAAAAACTTACCTGGCGTCCATCCAAGAAGTCACAAATACTGCCCATAAGTAGCAATTTCTAAGGTTAAACTCTAATATTCCTGCCTTACGTTATTAAGAGTCATCAGCGAAAGCAACGGCGGAAGCAACTGTGAGCTCTATATAATATTTGCTCTCTATAAGAAACAAACTTCGAAGACGATATTTTTTCCCTTTAAATCCAACATAATGATTGCATTCATAGATTTAATTGTATTTTTTTAACGCTTGACTCATTTATGATGAATCCATAGAGTTAACTAGTGTTTCCACTTATAATGTATAAGGCACGATCTAAGCGTCTTCAGAAAAAGATGTGAAACCATGAAACAATTACAACCCGTGTCGTGCGAAGTTAATACATGCGGAAAAGTAAGGTATTCTATGATTTCAGACAGCATATCACACAATAAAATGTACCACTTGCAATGATACTGCCTTTAAAGGAACGTATCTTGGCTTCGTGAAGGAGAGAACTTTGTAATGTTGTGTTGGGTGGAGTGAACATATTGAAGAAAATAGCATCGAAATGAGGAATCGCCTCGATTCCTCATCTCCCATCGTTTGTTTTTTCCCCATCTCGAAGAAATTACAGTCACCGAAGACAAGTGCCTACGAGACACCCGCGCGAAGTTACTGCGGGCGACGGACCGGTGTTGTTCTGACAGAGAGAGGGGGGTCGGCCGAGGCGCGCTTTCCGCAAGGCCTCTCGCTCGGCTGGTCTCTGCCTCTCTCTCGGTATGCAGTCGCCAACCTCCTCCCCTCCGTCATTGTCCCGAGCTAAACCTTCTCCCACCGTCCTTTGAAGGAAATAAAAAAATGAACGGCCTTCCATAGAGAGAGAGTCCCACCCTCTCCAGAAAGCTTTGCACCAGGGAGTGACGTAGCTCGGCGTGCTGCGTGGACGGATTCAGCTCCCACTTCAACGGCGTGACAACCCCAGGACAAACCACCACACTGGATCCAGCAACACGCGTTTCTGCTCTGAAGAGTCTCAAGAACACTCGCCAAGAACCACGCTCTTAATATCCAGTCGCTTCCGTCCTTTGGACGGCAAACCCTCTTCCGCCGGCAGACGACCCCGCCCCCACGATCGGGGAGACCACCCATCATCTCCTTCCTGTACTGCCAAGAACCTACCAGACGTCACCTCTCGTTGGAGCGATCTCGTCAGACGTCTTATAATATGCTCACTCCACCCATCAACATGCGCGACAGGCAAGCAAGTTGGAACGGTGGGAGAGGAGTATGAAAGTATGGGTTAACGTACGCAACCTGTAATAATTACTAGGTGAATTGTCGTTATTTGGCACCAATGTCAAAGGTACATTTGTTTTGAACTTATAGTAAGGTGGATTCATTAAAAGGTTTACTTGCAATTTCGTGACATGAAAATAAACAGTGGCGATTAAAACGGTTACACCAATAAATGACTGATCAATAAGATAACGTTGAATTCTAGACACTATGAATTCGAATCACAACTATTGGAATTCTATTACTGCTCGGTACTAGATCGCAATATAGTTATTCTGATAAAAATCATCCGCACAACCTATTTCACAGCCAATAAATGTTGCACGGTAATGAACATCTGAATTATACCTGATAACTACTCATACACAGTATATAATTTAATTCATAAGGCGGCAACGCAGAAATCAACGTGAAATGTGCCCGCCGAAACAAAATATACATAAGCATTTTGAAAAATGTTAACGGCTTCGGAAAGCATTTCTAGAAAGAAAACTACTTTATTCATTGCATTTGAGCTTTTTATAACAACGGTAAAATTCATTTCACCTACTCTAATAGCCTGACACTACCGTACTATCTCTTTCCTACGTTAACTAAAAAGTTTTTGTACTCACCCACGCCATACTTCTTAGACTTCGTAGGCGTCCACATTTTTCCGAGGAAAACTGTCAGTTGTCAAGAAGAACGAATTATACTGCAACGATATTCACATTTTGCCACAAAACACACGGATAATCAAAGATGACATTCTTATACACTGTAATAAATCAGCAGAAGTTCACCCGCACACTGTCCACCGAACCTTCCCCGTTTGAGACTGACGTACCATTAAAAGGTTTTCGACTACGCCGCCAGATGGTGCCTTACAATGAACAAAAGCATAACGAAATGCTACAAGAAATCTCGTCTGCTCTTGCTTCGTTCGATTAATGCCTGTTTTGTGATCGTGTGTAATTTCCATTGCACTTTTGTAGTCTTTTCATGAAGTACTTAAGCCTTAAACTAAACCTGTTCAAAAGCATGGAAATATAACCTTGATACAATTCTTGAAGCTTCAAATGAAGTGGTAATGATTGTGGCATGTACGTCACGTATTCCACATAAAAATGTATGTATATATTAGATATTTAATCGAATTTGGACGTATCTCTAGGTCGTATGAGTGAAATTTTGAAGGGATGATGTCATACTCTTTATTTCAATAAATAACAACTATCCAAAATACAATTTATTTTTAAGCAGGAAAATATATAAATACTTTAAAAAAGTTGAAAATCACTTCAAAAAGATGACGATACCTTTGCTTTAATATAGAATATCAACAGATTATATTTCATAATCAAGTTAAAATTCATTTCACATAAAACATGTACAGTAACACTGAAAAGTATCACTTTGTCCCTCAGTCATAACTTTGTAAACAAAGGTTACTTAGGATTTTAAAAAACGCCAAATTGTTTAGTGTACATCTTTCTGAGCTACTTAACATTAAATAGCTAAAAACATTTGTTCATCAAACACTTTCAGATGAAATATACAAGCATTACTAGTGAATACTATTCGGCGCTAGGACAATTAGAATTGAATATCCTTACAGCATTTAGTTCTCACTTTGCTGCAACATATTTCTTTGATCAACACTTTTGATAAAATTTGACATGCCACTCAGGTAATCACTTGATTTTCTTTGTCTCGCGAGCTTAATACATTGCAAAAAGGTATCAGCAATGCATCAGAAGTGGTACCATTAATTCCAGTTCAATGACATTGTAAAGTTAAATAACAAAATTTGAGTATGTTCTTTACCTACAACTACGGTAGATTAGGCATTGCGAATACATTATTTCAACAAATGCTGGAATGCCAAGTGTTAATACTGTCATAGTTTTCAACCATAAAGTAATATCAATCATCTACCAACTCATGATTTTTACATTTTAACATCAAGTCTATATTGTGTACTTGAACGAAATGTTGACTTTAATACTGTGTCCTTAGGGAATACTCACCAACTTCTGGCTACAGGAACTGATGAACAGCATTTTTACTGTGCTAGTTCAATTTGCACATTATCACCCAAGTGATAAAAAAAATTGAGTTGGTTTCATCTCATTTTACAAATGTTTGGCAGACTATCTTCAGTAATTTTCAATAGTATCCCACGAGCTTGAGTTGCAGTCAATATCATTTCGGTAAGATGGACACTGCCCTAACTCTCATTGAATCTAATGTGCACTTATTATAATGGCTATATGTACACAATGGGAAACAGCATTATTCTGAATTATTTTATAGCAACTATTAGTGACTGTGTTATGAGCTCATTTCCTTTTGCATTTACAAAATCATTTCATGTTTAATTGAGTTTTGAGAATTCAAATTGCGAAGCATTAAAAACGTCCATTAGACTTAAGGTATTGTAAGCAAATTTTGTTACAGCTTTCCATGAATATTTGACAGAGAATACATGCTATTCCTGGCTATTACATTGCAGAAGAGGAAATGGGAGACTAATAATACAGATGAAGAATGTAGAAAGATAGTGAATAAGATTTAGTGTAGAGAAGATAGTCATCAAGTGAGCACAAGTACACCTACGTTGGAATGGGTGAAGAACTCTACAGGAAAGGGGAATGGAATTGTGATGGTCTTACCATGTAGGCTGAATGTAAAATTTACTTGCCAGTTAAGAGCACGTAAAATATTTAAAAAGAAAATGTAAAGGCTGGACTTCCCAGTCATCAGTAAACTGCATAGGCAATCAGCATAAAAGATCATCACAATTCAGCAATCTCAAGTCACATCAATGCAATCACTCTTAGGTCCCATTGGGTTTAATTCATCAGTACATACATTATAAAAAACAGAGTACAGAAGCAGAAATAATGACCAATGAAATAGTATAGTTGTAGTAAATAGCAGTATTAAAGATTTATCACTGAGAGACAAAACAGGAAAACTACAAAAAAAGGGGACCAAAGCCCTTGGGTAGAATGAATGAGGCATATAAAAATGATTCGCCCGATTCAATGATGAAGAAACTCAGGTTTCAAATAAATCAAAAAGGTTTAGGCACACACCCAACTGGGCTGTGGCATGCTTCACAGCAATGGAAGCCAGTCTATGTCCAATGGAGAGACAATTTTGTATGGTACACATCTCTTAAATGAACCAGTCCTAATAATTACCCCAATAGATATGCAAGTTGGACAAAGGTGAGAGTCACAAGCAAAACAAAAAAATCAGGAAAATAAGACAAATAAAGGCATCTAATAACTAACTACCTCCTTTAATTCAACTATATGACCAACTCCTACTTATACCCACAAGATTATTTTAATTATCCCCCAACTAGGAGAGAAAAAGAGAACAGTCTAAGTGCTATCAAGTACTTGTATCAATTTACAAACATCTAGAGGAGAAGGGAAAACAAGTCTGTTTTTCACAGAACATTTACTTCCATCATAACGTGACTCAAAAAAGAAGATTCCCATTGCAAAGAGGAAAAGTTCATCAGGTTTACCTGCAGAATCATATGCTCACCAACAAACAATAAGTCAAAAAGCATATCTGACAGAGCTATAGTGAGAGACAGTATAGTACAGAAATAGGGAGAGAGAGACAGAGAAAGAGACAGAGCCAGAAAGATGAGAAAGAGAAACATTTTGCACAAAGAAACAGCACATGTAACAACAGCTAGTGGTTCAAAAACTCGCAGTGAAAAAAAAGGGCAAGCCACTTATGCAAATAGACCATTGCTTTACCCTGTTTTCTATTGTTTACTTGATTAATTAGGTAGAAATAGGAAAAAATCACCTATGTATTCAAACATGACAGTATACTTAACATTAATTGGGAAGAACTGGGATTTGGAGTAAAAATGAATGTTTAGTGTGGTAATTTAAGTCTATGATAAAGGCATACGAGGAATTTTGCAATTTTTAATTATACATATACAAACTACCTAATCAAAATTATACAAGTTACCATGCTGATGGCTTACTATATCTTTTTATTTGAAACAACCTTAACTTCATTTATATCTATAAATTTCAATATCTAAAAATAAAGCCATTAGAAAGACAGCAGAAGCGATTGAGGGCATACCTATGCAAGACCTAACATTGTCAAAAGGGAAAATAAGAGTGTGCCTTTAATTTCATTAGTAATTGACCATATGATAACAATTTGACAAGTTAATGTCTATACTAAGCATCCAGAGCAAGATTTTGTACTGATATTTACTACCCTTCTGAAAATTCAGAGGTTTAAACAATACTTTTATAAATAATAAAATTTGTCTGCCATCAAATTTGCACAACGTAGAAGAATTTGCCACAGTCATCACAAAAATGGCAAAAAACATTTGAGGAACACTTTTCCATTTGGGTATGGCTTCAGTTACACACAAGAATAAAAAATAATGCCTGTCTCAAGAAATGATTGCTTGAAAAAAACTTTTTATTTTCCGTACAGAGCCTTCCTGTTCTTTCTTAATAATATATATTTATATATATGCATGAGTGTGTGTTGTACATGGTCTTAAAATAATATGGATGATAGCTTGAACTGTTTATACTTAAAAACAAAAATATATACGTTCAGTAATGCAGCAATGACACTTGGGTCAAATAGAATAATGGTAGGCAACTTATTTATCAAATACTCTGCCTCCCTGACCAAGCTTCAATCACACGGCCATTCACTCTCCTCCAATGATTCAGCAACACGGTCACATTCACTCAAGTGGTCAGGTTGGTCAAGCCCTAACACTTAGCAAAATACAGCTTTTAAAAATAATAAAACTCATTAGATGGTACAAGATTACTCTTTTTTCCCTTTCAAAAATAAAGATCACGACCACTTCTGTGCGCCCAAAAAAATGCTAACCTAATATAATACTTTTAAAATCCAAGAGTAGAACTTCAATGAACATTCGTTTCTTCACAAGAGATTTGATTTTTGTGAAATGGTTGAGAGAGATTTAATTTCTTTTTTTTTTTGGCTAGGGATGACAAATCAAGTGAGTCTCAACATTGGCCAAGTACAAAAAAAGGCTACACTTCCCGACAAATCCTTCAACCACAGGGGGGTGGTGGTTACCCCCGGCTCATGTGCATTGATGCTCCATTCCTGGACAGCATTAAAAAATCGTGGAAGAACCCACACTTCCACACCATCAACATCATCATCAGTACACTTGAAATAAGATAAAAACATGATTCTTCACACCCATTACCCTGCTCCCACACATAAAAGTGAAACAACACTATCCTGATATCAGATGGACACAGCGATTGCTTAAAAAATATACTCAATGATGCACAATGTAGCCCAAAGATGGTATTCAAGTTTGAAAAAGTAGCAAAAAAATACATATGAATAGAATGTGTGCAGTAGAGATTACAACTACCAGAAACTCCAATCCCAAACACGACTTTCTTTTGGCAAAAGGGGGAAATAGAACATCATATTAGGTACAGGAAACCCTAAGTGGTAGCAGTAATAGTGATACAGAATTCTCTAATATACTCCTCCCAAATATTTATGTCTTCTCTATATATATTTGGAACCTGATTATTTTCCACTATACAATACTCTTTTCTTTGATCCCATGAACATGAGGCAAACTCACATCAAAGTGCCATTTTCTCAAGAACATTATTTCTCATAAGAGTTATAATAAAATATGTATAAACTTCTGATAATATCTGTTATATACTATTACACTTAATAAACTGCCTCCAAGATTTGATGCCATTTTAGGCATACCTTTCACAATCAGAATTTTGCCGATCAACCGCAACTTGTTAAATTTAGGGATTATGGTCCCACCTCCGCAACAACCCAAGCCAAGACCCAAAAAAAAAAAATTTTCCTCTTGACAAAGTCATTCCTGCAGCTACTATGTTGAATCACACGCTTCCCATACTGCAAGATATTTTACTCCCTTTTATTCACTTGCTTTTTCTTTCTCCTCTACAATAAACACACACAGCAGAAAAACACAAAAAAGAGTGAAGAATCATAAGGGTCTAGCTTGCATGCTGGTCAATGCATTCAGTGGCAGTATAATTGACGGCCATTCCACCGGGCAAATCCGATGGGAGAAAGGCGTTCCACAGTTTTGGTCACAAGGGTTGCGGGAGGGAGCAAAAAACTAGTTCAATCAGAGAGGCCACGGGAAAACTTCCAGTCAGCCTAACAATACAACAAAAGGGGGCTCCAAACATTTGCTTTTGTTTATACAATTCTCAAGCAGAACAAGAACAGCAGAGACAAGTATTCGGAAAAAATTTTTACACTCAGAAACATGACACATTCGTAAAAGACTGCACTGCGAAGAAACTTCTTTGAGAGGAAAAAGTCTCTGAAAACTGGGCTCAAAAGGAGGGAGTGTGTGACTCAAAATTAACCGGCAGTGAAATAACACTGCAGCACAGATGAAAGCAAAAGTGGCGATTCAGACACATCAAATACTATGATGCCCATTAAATAAATCCCATTAAACTATGGCCATTCAGATATCAACAGCAATGATTATGGTTATTAAAATATTATGGCGTTGCCCCAGTGTTCTTTTTTTTTTCAAGTGTATGTGCGCATGTAGCAGATTTGTAGGAGAGGAAATAAAATCATGGCCTCCCTCCCCTCACCCCATGCAAATCTTGGAAAAGGCACAAAAGATTAGAGGTCTGATATGTCGACAAGACCACACTTACATGACCTGTACTGAAAAAGCCTTATTCAAGACATATGTACATAAAATAATGGGTAAAAGACCAAGTAAACATTTTTTTAACTCTACAAATTTCCAATAACCTTTTTTTTTTCAGCTAATTACAAATAACTTTCAGCCCATCTCATATAAATGCCTATTTCATAGCACATCATTGCAATTCCATTGGTTCATCAAATTAATCAAAAGCACACCATAGTATTTCCCTCAATTTATGTTTGTTCATCAAAATACACTAATTCCAAGGCGGTTCTGCAAAAATGTGATTGTCAACTATTGTAAAAGTTGTAAATATTTTTTCTTTTTTGCATTCTTTTTTTCACGAGAGGAAAAAAAAGAATAATTGGTTCTGACCAACCCTGTGGCTCATTTGAAATGTTTTCTTTTTCACACCAATCATATTTTAAAGCTATTACAACAATACTGTTCCTCAAGATGTACCAATGACATAGAATAAAGAGTTACACATATTTATGTATATTCAAGAGATAAAATCTAGTTATACAATAGATATTATTCCTTAATAGTCACACACAACAGAGTTATGGAGAGCTAGCTCATTCAGGGGAGATAGGGGCCGGAGGGGGACAGAATAGTGGAACAGAGTTGGGGTGGCCTTTTGCTAAGAAAGTGGAGTGGGAATGTACACACCTCAGTTCCTAAATTTGACTTCATAGCAGCGCCATGATAAGGTTGACTACACAAACACGGCCTCAGAAATGGTGTAATTTCTGAGCTATTATCTTCAATCGAGTGCTGACTAATAGGAGACTCTCAACTTCTTCCCTGAACTGATGAAAAAACATATTCGAATCTAGCGGGAAAGAAAGTTCATTTCACCCATCATTATGTTTGCCAGGACAAATCTGTGAGCAAGAATGATTTTGAGTGAGTTTCAGACAATGGGTGCCAAGGGGAGATAATATAAAAAAAAGTACACATAAAGACTACAAAAACTAGAAAGCTATAAACTAAAACATTCTAGAAATTTCAACAACAAACTAGCCTCCTTCAAAACAATCTCAAAGAGCCCATGTCAAGAGCACACCAACATACACGCCTGGTCATTCCCCTAACTACTTCGTGACATTGCTCCCTCTTGTAATTGAACCTGTGGAACTGGCCTTTTGATGAAAGCATGTGGTCATTGAGAAGTACAGCAGAGGTAGAAGATAGGGAAGAAAAACAAGCTGAAACACTTTTTTTGTTTACTTTGGGTGATGCTAACTCCCATTGCCCTGATCTTATCAATGGTAGCCCATGCCCAGTGCAACCAAGTCTATTTTTACCAGTCCCCTTCGAAAGAGCTCAGATCTTTTAAGCAAACCAAGCCTATTTATTCACTGACTGAAGGATCCCTTGTCTGGAATGATTTGATAAATTTTTCTTTCTGTGTAACGAAGAGAGATCCAAGTCGGTATGAGAGGCAGCAAACCATGAAGTTGATGCCACCCCTGGCAATACCTATTGGCCACCCCTTATTTTTCATTTCATGAATTTGCATGCCTTTTCACCGCAGTGGGGGGATGCAAAAATACTTTTCCAAAAATTGTGTTTCGATTTGGAGGATATCAGATAAACAAACAGAAAAACGTTTCAACTTCTCATTGTTGATAATTATGTTATGTTCTCAAAAATAGCACATTAAAAACATCTGGTATCTTCATTTCTCAAAAAGGTAAACACCTGAAGCACACCAGACAAGTCTAAAGCCTAAAATCTTTCTCAAGTCATCAATCTCGTTGACAAATTTTCCTGGAGACTCCACCTTAGGATTAGATGGGGAGAGTTGGCTCTGACCCCATACTTTGGGAAGGGAAGAGTTTAGTGGAGGGTAAGGGGAAGGGAAACCCATTGATGCAGAGTGAGCAATAAGCAGACTTTTTTTAACTCTGAAATCACGACAAGACAGAAACTGGAGGCAAGGGGAGACAGGAATCTATGGGTGTACCCTTTTTTTCGACTAATTTCCTTTTCTTTGGGATTTGTAGAAAGATAGGACACCAAAAAATATACAATTGAACGATATGTGTTCCTGCAAAATTTTTTGAAAAAGACCTATGGATGATTTTTAAAACTTTTTGCTAACATTCTTGCAGACAAGGAAACCATTTGTTTTTTTTTAAAACTACAATATTGACCAATGTGATATTCACAATCACTGCTCAACCATTGCTGGAGAACAGGTCGTTAAAAGAGTTTAGCCCCAAAACATTAAACCTATCCGATTTTGGTCAAACAAAAGGCAGGCTGCCACGTCCTGGGCAGCTATTTAAAATTCTCCATTCCATTGCCTATTGCGGACAGGTTTCTCCACACCAAAACTTTTTTTTTTAAATCTTTTGCGGTGGCTGGTACGCAGGTTAAAAAATGGATTAGTGATCATATCTCTCCAAAAGATCACAACCCTTCATCTCACACCCATTACTTAATTTTTTTAACAACAGTACAAGTGCAGCAGCTTCATACACATACACCCACGCACTCTCTGAATTACAGATTTGTCCCTTTGGTCATCCCCAGGCAAGCTGTCCCGTAGCTTCCTCTTTCTTATTCAATCGATGGACACTGCCCCACAATATATATTTTTATATATATATTTATATAAGCTTTCCTCTCTATCTCTCTCTCACACACAAAAATGTTGCACGGGGAAATATTTTCATGTATCATCTAAACAGATTTTTCACACAGATGTCCTTCTCTCTTACTCTCATTTCTTTTTTTTTGCTCATATTTTTCCTTTTTTAAAACCATCCCGGCGGCACAGCATATCCCCCCAATGGAATGAAGAGGCGAGGGGGTGGGGAAGAAAACCATCCGAGCGCAAGTCGAGGAGGGCCACCACGGACACTACTGACGGACACCACACTCCAGACCTACATTTCCTCTCTCCACACTGTCCGAGACCACAATTGCCATCCTCCGACAGGTTGCAAAACACTTTCCACACACACACACACTCCTGAAACTCTTTCCCCAGGCCCTCCCTCCCAACCCTCCCCCCCACAAAAGGGTACCGTGGCACCCATGACCTCTCCCTAACACTTGAAAGGAAGCATTCCACTCACATTCTTGCGCACACCAAAATCCTTCCTTCCCTTAAAATTTCTACCCTCCTTTCTCTCACTACCCCCCCCCCCCCTGATATCCTTCTCATCTGCCTCCTCTCCTCCCCCCACACCCTTTTACGTGACACAGATGCCAGCCCAAACTGCTCCAATCGATTCAAAGGGGACGCTTCCTCTGATGCTCTGTGGCTCTGGGATGGGAGGAGATGAGCAGCCCCGGCCACTGCCAAATCCTCCCCAGGAGCGTCTCTTATCTCTTGTCCTCCCCCTCCTTAGATCCATGACTTGGAGAAGGACACCCGCAAGTGGCTGGACTCACTCAATTGGTGATTGTGCATTTTCTGAAAAAATCAAATAGAAAGAGCATGAGACTGGTTTGCGAACATCGTGGCATGGCAAAACCAAATAATTTGAGATTGGAAACATTGCCAATGGTGAGATACCCTTGAATGTCACACAAGTGTAAAGATTATTGAAAGATTTTCCACCAAGGAAACAGACCATCTATAATTTACCCCAGAAAAAATATTCAGTGCAGCGATCATACACCATCGTCGTTGTTGCAACCTCTTAGCCTCTCTTTCAGAAAAACCATAGAGAGTGACAAATGCTCTTCCATTGAAATTCATTTTTCACAGTGCTGGGGGAATTACTAGCACAATGGTTTAATTAAGAGGTAGAGCAGGATATGACAATTTAACAAGAAGACATCATGTGGACTACTGAGAGATAAAATTTATGAAGATAAACAGTAAATTTATACTAATATTGATGGGTGCATGCCCTAAAGAATACTTTACTTGTGGCCAGGATTTCCTTCAAGTGACAAAACTAATTTGTTTCAGCACAAGTTACATGAATACACTTGAATCAACTCAGCCCATTCACCCAGAGAAATCAGAAATGCCAGTGAACAAGTGCGAAGAAAATCAGATACAAAATTTTAATTGTGCAGTAGTAACTACTTCTAATCACAAATTCCAAGTCAATCCCAGTCAATACAAATGATTTTTACAATCTGAAATTTTTGCATTGCACTTGTATCCATTTACATGAAGATTAAAGTAGTCTCTAAGCGCAAATTTCATCAAAATACAACATGTTCACTCATAGTGTATAAAATATAAGGCAAGCATTTAACACACATTAATCATAAAAAGATTTCACTTGAAATAATGTATGCAATGAAGGGTGAATATTTTAATGCAAAATAATCTTCACCTTTCAGTTCATATTTCTGGTTTCTCAAAAGCATTGGGCACTCCTTACTTTTGAAATGATCAGATTTATGACTTTTATGAAATTCTAGCCAATTAACATGCCAGGCAAAACTGCTCAATAGTCACCAATCAAATAACTCTGAAATATGCATATGAAACATAAATGGCCGAGTACAAAATATTCATCCTGTTTGCTCCATATGCCAGGGCATAGTAGTACAGTGTAGCCTCCTGATCCAATGACCAGAAGCCCAGGAATGCCTCAGAGTCACCCAAGCTGTGAGATTTTTTGGACACTAGATCTTCCTGATAGATCATATGGGACAAAGGGAAAGGAACTGGCCCCCTTCCCCTGATGTGCAATTTTCACACAACACTGAGCTCTCACATCGGTATAGTGTGAGCTCTACCCTTATCTAGGCTGACCTATCTAGGCTCTAACCTTTAGGCGGATAACAGTAGTTTGTTTTCTTGAGTAAAAAGTTTTTCTGGTAGTTTGCAACCATCCTTAAAATGCTGTCTTCAGTTAATGTTAGTGTGTTGTTTTAGTATTTAGGTTTCACTATGATTGGCCAAACAATAACAAAGCAAGTAAATTAAAACCTCTACCCTCAGGTCTAAACATTAAATTCTATATCACTGCATACATATGTATTGAGAAGCAGATGGGTTTAAACTTTTGAAAACAAAACACATAAATCAATATTGACAATTATGACTTTGCCACCAGTTATGAAATGTTTCACCGCTGAAATATTTATATCAGAACCTTAAGAGCTCTGGTCTGGTCAATTTCTAAAATTCAGGAAATGCTGCCAAATGGTTCCTACGTATTGCAAAAGGTATGGTATTCCATTACTAAATCAACTGTATAAAGTGTATAAAAGCTATGATGATATTATAACTTTTCATACAAAGTGAAATCCATGACATTTACAAGTATGTTATATCATAATTCTTTTAATTTCAGACCACATATCCAAATCTAAAAGAAAATGCCCCTTTGAAAGTTAATTAACAACCAAAATAGAACATCCCAAGTAATGTCACAACAGTTCTCAGCCTTGAAATAAATGAACCAAGGAAATTCCCTCTAATATATGGGGCCTCAAAGATACGGAAATACACTCAAAGCAGACCAGACCAGGCCAATGGATTGAGGTGAAATGCATAAATATTTTCTGCAACTGACATCTTAAGTGTCTCAACCTGACATAATGAGACAATTTTTGTTGTGATCATCGGTGCAAGGGAATCGTATCCATCTTGTGGAGGACAAAACTAAGAAATTGATTGATGAAACACTATTCTGATTCCAACTCAGTATGCCAAGTCCCCCTGAAGATTTCCAGAGAAAATCTGCCATTCCAGATGAACTATGACAAGTGCAAAATGTTTAATAAATGCATAAATGTTGGGCATTGTTGGAATTTATGGTTTATACATGTCACCACACAAAAGATATATACATGTTTCGAGGATTTACCTATTAAGTGACAGTGGCAATATTCATTTAACATCCTCAGCTTTATTTAACATGCAGTTGATAGTCATAAGATTGGAAATCACATATTTTAAACTATGATGGGATGCAGTAGATCTAAGGAATGTTTTTGACTTAATGGGGTATTCTGATCACACCATGAATAGACTTAAAGGTATTCAGGTTTTGTTTTGATTGGAAAACAAGTCTATAAGCTATTAATTCAAGTAAGTAACACAGAGACAAGTATGATATTTGTACCAAACAGATACCTAGTTAATAATATTAGCATTTTTGAGAGAGTTCATGAAACATTTTTCTTACAATGTTGACATCTATTTACGCACAAAATGCATAGTGAGATCAGTGATGAACATAGTTAATGAAAAACACAAGGAAAGACACAAAAATACAAAAACAATGAAGATCTAATGAGGGAAGTGTAAAGAGGTGTTTATGGAAATCATGAAAAATATGTGTGTGTGTGTGATGCTGAATGTTATTTTTCTGTGTACAATCACAATCTTATACACCATAGAAGGGTCGTGGAGTTACCTCATTGAGAAGTACATTTGACTACTGACTGAAGAATCTAGGGTTAAATATTTGGGTGATGCCTTTGGACTAAAATACAAGCAGTGTGATTTTCTAGGAAAAGAAATGGCTCCCATTGCCTGAATGTGTGAATTTCACATTCCTTTTAGTTTGATTTAAGGGGAACCCTTTACTACAAAAGAACTGCAGGTTTATTGTAGATCAAGGTATAACAGAGAATATCTCTGAAAATGTTGAAATGTAAGACATTGAAAAGCACACCATGATATTTAGCAGCAAAATTGGCAATTTGATAGTGAACCCTACAGGAAAAGTTAAAGTCACCTCAAAGATTTTCTTCATTTATTTATAATATTATTGTTATCAGTTTTGAATCAAACAGAACATCCCTGGATTGACAGTCCATTTCTCATCCCAATGAAATCTTTCCTACAAATGGATTGGTAGTTACATTTATTATCTTGGTGACCGTACCATTAATCTTTCATGATTTGTGTTTCCATAAAAAAGTGATGTTTCCTGGATAATGGCAGCAGTTTTCAAGGTTATAGTGGTGCTCATTGTATTTTGGTAATTATAAACAAAACCTTTCTCTACTGGAATGAAAATGATCATAGCATGTCCAGGAAGAAGTCTATACAATGCAAAATGACAAATTAACACAACTCCATAACTTTTAATTCCAATGTCACTAAGACTCATTTTGATGAAACCAAATTCATTTAATGGTACTAAAGATATTTTAACTGTAATCCCCATTAAAAGGCTTATTTTAAGCCTTTCATGGGGATTTATTTTAAGCCTTAGTGAGATCCTCCACATTTCACATTTCCAGACATCTTAAAATTACTTACAATTAGGGCCATAACAGCATCTTCCTTAGTTGGCAATTGGATGAGGGCCATTTTCTTGTCTTTCCTAAAAAGTAAACACATTAAGAATTGTCAATTACATGGATAGGTAAATGAGGTACAAAAAACAGTCATCAATGACAGAGTAGATTAATATCATATATTGGCAAAAAAATACTCAATATCAGAAGAATTGTTGAAAAATTCACTGCATTACAATTCAATAATTTCAAAGTGTAAAAATCACTCCCCTTGGTTGGGATTGATTTTTATACCTTGAAATTGTTGCATTATAATTTACATTAGTGGATGACTCCATAAAAAGTTCTGTTGCAGCTACTCTCTTGAGTAGATGCAGCTCCTTCTCTTTATTTTCACATTCCCATTCTCAGAAGACAAAATCTTTGTCATTACCAGGACTATTCATCCAAAGCAATTTTGTTTATTGTCTGAAATAAAATTTTGAACCCACTAAATACACAAAAACCAGATGATGTTTAACCAATTTGAAATAATTAAATGGGAATTTTAAAACCCTCTTCAATCTTCATAATTTACATACAATCATGCATCATTCCCATCAACTGGCTAATGAATTACTTAAAACAAAACATGAGTAATAATGAACCAGTAAATTATTGTAAACAAGTCTACCAGTAAATTTGGTTCTGATTCACCAACTGAATGACAATTGTTACACTTCATTATCCCACCTAGCAAAACAATAAATATTTACCTTTAAATCATGCACTACAAAAAACCATTCTGTAACTCAACATACTATATCCCTTCATCTCATCTAACACACACCTTATCTTTGCCTTCTCTTATCCTGCTTCTCCAATATTCTCCCCTCTATCACAGAGATCAACATTCCACTACCATGCAGTACGCTCTAGATAGATGTTTCTTGCCTTCTTTCAAAAGTATCCCACTAACCCCTCCTTTCCTACCATGGCTATATCTGTTTGTTCTCCTTTTACTCATTTCTAAATCTTCTATACCTAATGCAATTCTTCTTTTAATGTTCTTCCTACTTTTATTTGTTTTGCTAGTTAATGCTCTAAAAATTTAGAGATTAACTTAGTCTTCCTTATCCTTGAGAACCTCATTCAATTCATTTTTCTTACTATTAACCTTCATCCTGTAACTATCATACAGGACCATTCATGTGCACAGTAACAACCTTAATCTTTTTGCTAACTGGGTAACAAAAGATTGATCATCAGAAAATCTAACAGCTTTGATGACCTCCCAACCTACTATCTACCCTGCCTCCAGCCCTCTCCATGTCTTCCTAGCCAATCCTTCTGTAATAATTGTAAAGCATAGATCATGAATCATGATCATGATCAATGAACAGTTCTGTCCTTCACTCCTACCTATAATTCCTCATACCCTACACATCCTTGTGCAGTCTGAGACAGACTTTTGTAGTTTCAGATAAAACATCTCTCCAGATTACTCATATTTCCTGAATATGCCAATTAGTTGCAGACACTTTTTTCATTAAATACTATCTCAGAATCCATGAAGTAAGCAAAAACATCAAGACTAGATTACTACTCACTCTCTATCACTCTCACTATCTAACCCCAAGCCTATCACTCCCCTTTCTAATCCCAAACTGATCTTCTTGTGAGTAGTCCTTTGCCATATTCTTGATCATTTCATTGACAATTCTAAGCTCTACCTCTGCCATAAGTAAAATCAAACTTATTGTAGTCAGACAAGTACATGCCATGTACTGTAGTGTACATGTAGTGGCATGCAATGTCATACAAGACATTACATGCCACTCGAGAAAAAGCTTAGCTATCTTTCATAAAATTTTTAGTTGTCATGGTGTCTGGGGATATGGTGCCCATTGATAAATTTCTCCATTGATAAATGGCATGCCACTTGAGCCAAAAACTATTTGGTACAATACTTGGCCAGAATGAGTGCTTTTTCACTCAAAGCTTATAAATAGTCAAGTTCCGTAGTAAACACTGTTTCCTTCGTATTAGTGTCTACAGGCAGTAAAAGTATGCTTCCAGAAGACCTTTTCAAACTATCATTTTAGCCATGATTCTGGCTTATGTACAAACCATAATGAAATTGACAGCTAAGTAAATTTTTGGGTGGATTATTTGTTTTTTTTTGTGCGAAACATCTAATTCTAACATTCATCTTGAAAAAAAGACCATAAGCAAGAAAATTAGCTTATTTAAGTAAGGATCAAACATGAAAAGGCATTTGAATCATTACAGAAGTAGAATTTGGTTTTTGAGACATTAAATACATAAAATTATATTTATGTATTCCATTTGAGTGATATTCAGCCATTTTACCTTTTGAAGTAATCAATGGCTAGCCTTTCTGCTATATGTAGTGCCATTTCTTTGGTAACAACTAATGGGCATGCTTATAGCTTTGTGGTAACTAAGCTTTCAATATTTTCTCAAGTTGGTCACATAGGGATTACTTAATATCATTCTCTCTTTAAGCCACTGCATTGCATCACACTCCATTGCAGCTTTTCCTTATTGTTTTCCATCAGATTTTACTGTAGTCTTGAATAATGAAATGGTTATATTGAATTCCTTAGCAAGAGGAACCTGATTGATGATACATACAAGTCAATTATTTGCAAAATGTTAACTTTAACGACAACGATTCTGTCTCATGGTTTACCGCCAATTTTAAGTAAGTTTCCTCACTACTGTCACACATCATTTCACGCTCAACAAAATGTGAAACAAAAAGTGAATTTTCTAAAAACAAGATGAATGGCAATTTCATAAAATTTGAGAAAAAATGAACATACATTTCACTTTTTTCACCTTTATTACAATAAAGAAATGGCTATGGGTCCCCAGATGACATCTACCTAAGTATCTTGATCTCCTACAAATTTTGTTTGCACATGCAACATTCTATCATATTATTACATTTAAGAAACAAAATGACATGTTTACATCATTTCCTTCACGACCTGATGGAATATTAAATGATATGCTTATCAACAAGATGATCACGTGTAAATATAAGCTTGCATCAAAATCAATGGAAGCTTCACTGTATTTTATATATATTTTTTTTTTAAGTAATCTACCGGTTAAGGTAGGTTTTTGGATGGACACAACTATCAAATAAACATTTTGTGACTCCCCACCTAGCAAACTAATCTACATCAGGTCCCTCTTCATCTCGGTGTACTTCTTTCCTCCCTTCATCCCGTCCAACATCCCTATCCTGTTCCTACCCTTACCTCGCTTGCCCAACATTCTCCCCTCTATTACCTTATCAGCCTTCATTCTTTTGAAGTGACAAAAAAATTATTTGCTTTGGAAAATCAAATCTTTTACTTTGCATCCATGAAAGATCAAAATGCAAAACAGACTACCATGATTTATTTAATCATCATAATAAGGACTCTGATTTTAATAAAGTTGCTTCATATAATATAACCTTTTATAGCAACATGTAAAATATACTCACAAGAAAAACTTAAATGCTTTCACACGGAAACCGGCCTTGCTAAAAGCCTCCTTGATTTCATCCTCTGTTACTGATGGTCTGCAAGTAAAAAATAAACATATTCAAGTAGGCATAATAATAATAAGATTCATTATATTACACTAGAATGTAACTAACATTGCGGTCATAATAAAATTGCCAAGGTAAACAAATCAAGTTGAAGTTATGAATTGTGGGCCCACCAAACATTTGTTTGCACAAAAAATCAAGAACTTTCAGGGTATAAACAATTACTTGGCCATTTAAATGGCCTATACTGTAATGAATCAATCAAGTCCCTGACCAGAATGCCTTAGAATTTTTAACATGGCTATATGAGTATCAACTTAGAAAACCTAAACCTAGTTCAAGATTTCCAATCCAAGGAAGATTTTTTCATTTCCAATTCTCATCATATTCAATATCCATTTTGTACCAAAACATATGTTTAGATCTCATCAGAAATTAAATTTCTTCTCAAAAATCTTACACAAATAGGGCCAAACATCAAACAGGCTGGTATAAACTTACGGAATGTTAGAGAGGTGAAGAACAGGGGAAGGGGGATAAATATTCTGGTAATTCTTGGATCCAGGCTTCTTGAAACGGTGGAGCGAAGAGCTGGTGTAGTCCTTTGTGAGCCCAGCATCAGGCTGGCCTTCCTTTGGAAGCTGCACATTGTGGTGCTTGGAGGGAGTAACACGTATCTGTTTCCCAAACACTCTCATCTTGTCCAAATGTGTCATGGCTAATCATGTTCAAAAAAGTAGGAAGTTTATGTCAATGGCTTCATTGAGAATTTTGACAACTACACGAGACACAATTTAAGATGGCAATGCTATTTATTATGCTATGAGTGAATTTACTATAAACCAGAACAAAGTATATTATTTAATGAAAGTAATTTCAATCTAAAATATATTTTCAATTGCTCAGAAAGATGACTATTTCGATTAAATTAATATAACTACAACAGTTTCAAAACACTGACTGGAATGGAAAAAGATATTTAATTCATTCATTTTGAAATAACAAGAAGAAATGAGCAAAATGGAATAAAATCAAATGACAATAAAATATTGTTCCAATATTTCTCATCTTTTTTGCTCCTATACTGTTTTTTTATGTAAAAATATCATCCAGTTCATGATTTAAGAAGAATAATATTAGAAAAATGGTTTATTAATATCCACATATGTCTTATCTAATTGGCAGAAAATGAGACATTATTCTAATTATTAAACTGACATAAACCACAAGGGCACTGGGACACAAAATTCATATGTAAATAATTTTGAGAATATTAGTTGGAGGACATTCCAAGAGGAACATTGCCAAATTTTTAAAGCATAAACAGAAGGAATGAAAAGAAATAAAAATTTTAATGAAGAGTTTAAACTCACCCAAGAATGCCTGGTGACGTTCTGACATTTGTACCAGGGCACTGTCTTTCTTGTTGAAGAGAATCTTCACACGTTGCACATCACCATAGACTCCTGTCAAAGTTACCAGTGAAATAATGTAGGTGATCAATCATGTTTGCTTAATCATAACACTGACTCAAGAGAGAAAGACATCCAGAGGCAGATCAAGTAACACGCAGCAATAGAGAAATGAATTAAATCAGTGATGCTCAATCAGGTACTGGTTTATTTTGCACAACAGCTGAAAAGAATAACTGCTGTATGAAGGCTATGGGGTACAGCAGGCTTTCATTGGACTCTCCAATGCATTAATAGCTCTTACATGTTCCTTTAGATGCTCTATGGAAAGGAGCTGTGAAATTCAATTTGATTATCACTGATTTAATGGAAGTAGGTTGTCACTTAGAAAAGCTGTTTGCAATATCCAAACACTCCTCTGAGCAACAGACCAAGGCAAAACAAATGATTCCTTGCTAGCATCTACCAGGTTGAAATGGAATGGGAGAAGAATGGTGTGAAACATATCATAGGAACAGTGGCATCTTTCGTGGGACCACCTTCTATGAGCGAAATTGTTTTTTCCCCAGAGGCAACTAAGCAAGCACTGCCCATAAATGTATAAATGACAGTTGGGTTGCAAGATCACAAAGTAACAAAGCTGACAAGCAATTAAAAAAAATACCATGCCAAGACTGAAATATGAAAAATGAATAGCATAGAAAAATTATTGTTCTAAAGCAAACTGATATGACTTAAATTACAAGAGATTAATAGATGTAAAAAGCAAAATGACAGCTGAAGCAAACAGCTACAATGAGATAAAAAAGATTGAAATGAAAGATATTGTATGACTGATGCTGGAAATAAGATTTAAAGACTTGAGCTTAACATACTTAGAATCTCAATGAAATTACTGGTTTCATGGTTGACGCACTCCTAACCTGATTATATAGACCTGAGTTCTAGTATTACCACAGAAGTGCTCAGTTAACCCTTAATCCTTACTAAGGGGTGGCTTAACATTTTTTTGAATAACTACATGAGTTACTTTTAGTCTTCACTTGTTATATAAAAAATTGAACTCACAATATAATCCTTTTCAAGAAAAATAGCATGAGAAACTAGATTTCTTAAAGGGTGAAGCTATATTTTGTACTCCAAGATGAATCATGAAGTTGCAAAGAAAAAATTAAGTAATAACGTATTTGCAGGCCAATGCATGTAAATACTGAATTTGATAATTGGAGATTAACTTTTATGGAAATATATCAAACAAAAACAACACACTGAATTACATACTTGAAAACAGAAAAGTAAGATTGCTAATTAAAAAAAAACATGCACTGCTATCTAAAATGATGAATGGAATGCTATTTGAGGCTTGGGAAATTTCATAGATCATTTTTTCAGCATTTATGAAAAGATGCAATATCACTATTCCCTGATCACTTTACGACCACAACATAGCAAGGACACTACATGACGCCTTTGTACGGTACATACAGAAAGATGAAAAGGCAATAAAACATACATTTATAAAAAATAATATAAAGAGTTGTGCATAACGTACCAAATAGGGTAAAAAGAGCATCAGGCGTGACCATCTACGAGTGAGAGAAGGCAGAGTCAAGAAGAACAGGGAATCATGGGATTCATTGTAGTTCCAAGTTTTGGAGCCAGAGGGCACACCGGCAGAATCAGTCGAGAAGATGTGGAGAAAAGAAAGATAAAAACATCAAGAAATTACAACAGTAACTACCTCTTCAGTTACATACTAGTTCACTTAAATATGCTAAAGAGATTAACATTGTCTCTGTATCATAATACAAGAAATGTGAAATTGATAAGAGAGAAATTTACAGTTTATTATAAGGCAATTAGGGAAAAGGAAGCAGAGAATGGAGCATTTCAAATGCTGGATATGAACAAGTTACCTAACAAAAAAATCATCATCTTCATGAATGTTTGCAAGACAAGTAATTGAATCTTCAAAAATCAGATATAGTCAACTACCTATCAAGAAAGACCAAACTCTGCTATTAGAAAGAAAGCAGAATATTAAAAACCACACAATTTTAGTAGAACTCCGGGATTTCAAAACATTACACAGCATTCACAAAAATTCTTGTTGTTATCATTACATTTATGTGCTAATGGTATAAGCTCACTTAGAAGCTTAACCGAATCAAGACCCAATGGTTCAAAAAGCATGAAAACAAATTTTAAATAAACCAAGAAAACAAAACAACTTGAATAATTAGCAGAAAGACAGAGAGAAACTTTGTTTCACTGAGATATACAGTTAAGACTGAGAAACTTATGGTAATTTGAGTTTGAAATGTTAAGAAAAAAAGGCATCACAATCTACATTAAATGTGTTGTCTAGCAAAGGTGAACAGGTTTGTGGATAGCTGGACTTGAAAAAAAAAATATATATATATATTGGAGGATAAGCAAGCAGGAAGAGAGGCAATGGGCATAGGATTGATAAATCATTCATTGGTGTTCCTACTCCTACCACCCTCAACCGTATTCATTGAGGAAAAGAGTGGGCGGAGGAATAAAAAGTCATATTAATCAAAGGCACAGAAAAAAATACATTCCTTTCTTCAGCACAATCCTTACCAGAAAAAATTCAAAACCTACAATTTACACATGCACTTAGTTTAGTTGAAATTAAACACAAACCCTAAGTATTAAACTAATTAATGGCAGTAGCTGAGAGAGAATTTCCCTTTGCACATTTTGTGCTTACCCTTGAAATGGTCACAGAAATATCTTGTGGTGGGGGGGGGGGAGAGAGGGGGGAAAGACAGACCTTTTGACATGTTTTATTACATCAGTGAACATATGCAAGTGTGAGCTGGGAATTTAGTGTGGAGATTATGGTAAGCAAGGTTATTTTGCATTTTCTTGGTGGTTTTATGTCCAACTAAGCAACAACAAATTGCAAAAAATCAATCTTTTACTGAGGTGCTAAGTGAAGTTTTAAAGAGTAACAAATGTCCCAGCCTGAAAGAATCCAACCTCTAACTACTACAGTCTGGGAATAGTTGACATTAAGCAAGTGGTAAAAAAACCACACACTCACTAAGGCCTGGGATTCGTGACTCACAGAGGTACTTGAGTTGACGTGAAGATCATTAGGTGAATCATTGTTCATGGGGGTGGGGTCAAGATCATCCTCTGCTTTATTTCCAGAGGAGGGCAAGGCTGTCGTTGCCTTTGAGTAAGCAGACACAATGACAGTCAAATATTGCACATTCAATCACCACTTTCTGGCAATGACAAACACATTACACTTACAAGTTTTGCATGAAGGAAACCAATTTTTGCTTCTGTGTGTATTTCACAAAAGCACATTTAGATTAGGACATTGCCTAATACACACTCTGAAGGAGGGAACTTATGCAATGGGTTAGTTCACCAAATGCCCATGGATATTTTGTGACTTGATAACTTTCATTTGCACATCATCAAAGTTTTGGAAATGAGTGACTTCCAAAATCATAGTCACCAAAAAAAAACAATAAGTTAAGCAAAAGTGACTATTAAAAGAGAATCAATAGAGATAAGAATGGATGAGCATTTTACTGTAATCTCCATATTTGCCAAAAATGTGATAAATTTAAGAAAAATCAATTAAGCATCAAAATAAACCAGGTGTGATGTGAGACCATTGGATGGATATAAACCTGCATGCATCAAGTCAATCAATGATTTATTTAATCAAATTTTAATGTTAGATACCAAATTAAACATGGAACACAGTTTTTGTTGCCAAAAATGGCTTTAGGGAAGTGGGAATCCCCAGGGTTGGAAGTGATACCATTTTTATGGTAGCTACATCACAGCAACAGCTAATGAGCTTCAAAAGTAACAAAACTACACTTAATAAAAACCAATGCCAAATATGGCAAGATACTAAAAATGCAATTCTCCTCCATCTATTATCTAATTTTTAAGAAAAGATATGCACACCTATCATTTATTTACTTCTGGTCAACATAACTAATGCATTAAACCTTAAGTATAGCTAATACGGCTACTGTGTATTAAATGTTGACATCATTGCTGTACCTTGATACTATTAGAATACATTATTTGATGCCTCTGGATTGAAGATCAGGTTAACTAATGCACACATGGGCAAAATAAGATTTAACTACTTATTAAAAATTGGTCATTTATATATTGATTCAGCAAGAGTAAAATGCACAATAACAGCAATACGAGTACTTATGGATAAATTTTGATTTAATTACTCCAAAAATGTTTTCAATTTATCTTTTCCATAACATGAATGCTTGGTAAATTCATGATGAGCAATTATGAACTTGTTTCCATATTTCCAGTGTTCACAGTAACTTTTGGCTTTCAATAGTTTTGACCCTTAGGATGCTCAAAATTGACAGACATGCAAATGAATACATTTTTAAATTGAAAAAAACCATACAAAAATTTCTGGTTATTTAGTTGGGTATTGAGCAGAGAGAATTTCAATTTTACCAAAAATTTAATTTCTATCAAGAGTAAGGATTTTCAACAATACTCAAATATTCCCACCAATGTCTCAATTTTTTTTGTCTATAAAAGAGTAAGTGACCCACAATCCTCAGAATATCATTGAATAAATATTCTAATTATGTATCTGGGAGTGGTAAAAATCTATTGCATTTGAATAATTGTCCAAATAAAAATCATTGCCACATTAATTTTAATTTGAAAAGATATGGTCATCAACTTGTTCTTAAGACTCAATTTAATATTTTTCATTTTTATGTTTCAGTCACACAAGTTTGTCAGTAACTACTTCATAATCACTATTTTTTCACAACCAACACTTATTGTAAAAAAAGCCCACTAACACTACACCCACTAATACAAAAAAAATAAAATTACTTGCCACTGATAGTTTGCTACTCCCCAACCCTGGTAAATGAATCTAAGAGGATAACGTGAACCATGGATAATTTGAGATAAACTATCAACAGATGAATAAGAACACAATTTTTGACTTCTCTCGAACACTATTTCATCCTCTGTAATCATGATACAGCTTTTAATAAAATAACTGCATACTTTTCATTCCATTCAATTTAAAATTTTTTTGCTCATCTGTCTTTAGGAAAATATATTATCACGACGTATCTCCCCCATGTAACAATTCTGCTCATATTTCACATGTTCTATGAAAGAACTTTAAAATGATGGATCACCCATGTTTGATACATTGCAGCTCATATACTCGAAGCTTTTCATCATTTTTTTTTAATCTCCTCTCAATCAGGGAAAGGTGGTTTCAGAAATTAAAGATATTCATCAGCTTATTTAAAAATCATTTGAAATTTTAATATTCAATTTAAGAATGTAGGCTAAATCAATATGATGAAGAAACTAGCAGAAATGAATTCACAACAAAGCAATACGGTATATTAACAGAGCATACAACAACAAATGTGAATGGATACAATTAACTTGAGTTTCAGAATGGTATATGATAGGCTTTTCCTTCAAATTAGCATTAACTAAACTTCATTACCACAAATATATTCAATATTACCGAACACCATGCATCCTTGGCAAGAAAAGTGCATATGGACCGAAAGATACCTCAAATAATTAAAAAGCACCACTGAAAAAAAATCCCCCTCCTAGCAGAAGAGTGACAAGCTGGGTGGTGAGGTTCACTGAATAAACTAGACTTATGAATTACCCACCGCTAGCCACATCGATTGCTCTGAAGGAATGGGGATAGGGGCAGTTAGGAATCAATGCGCCTCCGGGCAAAACCAAGAGGCCTTGACGGGGGCCACACCGTGTGTCTGGGCAAGCCGGGGTGGAACCCCCTTTATTTATTTTTTTGCAGCCCAACGGCCTTCCTCTACCACGTACCTCCTCGTTGAGGTTAGAGACGAGCAGCACGCATCCGAACTGCATGGGCGGTGTGGAGAGGCGCATTCCTCCGGCGGCTGCGGCTCCCAGGGCGGCAGAAGATGCGGCTGCGGCGGCGGCAGCAGCTGCTGAAGCTCCCCCGCTCAGGGGGAATCCTGCGAGCGGCATGCCTGAGTGGGCGAAGAGAAGGAGAGGAGCGTCAAAATCGCTGCACGGGATTCTGTTTTGGCACGGAAAGCAACACACAAAAAGCCCACTTTGGGGGAGTGTTCTCGGGAGGCGCAACGATCTTTTGTTGATGAGACTCGGTTAAAAATACGCCGAAATAATTTCACCATCTCACTCAAAATAAGGCGATGGATTTCAAGATATTTCGGGGTTCTTTATCGTTGCGAAGTGCAAGTGAACGCAGTGAAGGTAGCGTTGGGCAAAGAAATTATTTAAACGATGATAAGCCTACCACGACTTCATAAACCTGAACTATATTCCTAGAATTTCTGGTTTTCACTAGTTTCACGGGATTTGGGAATACTAAAGCTGGATTAATCATTGGCATACGTGCAAGTTCTCCCTCTAAGGATCTCCTCGCTATCATTTACGTACCCAGGGGATAAGGAGAAGATGACCACGGGCGACGTTTTCTATAAAAAGAATCACAAAAGATCCTTCAGAGTCCATTTGGAAAATTTTCTTCGCAGCCTTGTGCAAATGGACAAAGTGAGGGAAAAGTTTTCCACCAAGACATCTATGACGAGAAAACAAAACAAAGACGACTGAGAACGTTGAAACTCTCGCGACCTCCCTGGACGGACATTACAGCATTTGGCACCGAGAAATTCCGACGCCCGTTAGAAAATACGCACACCAGCCGGCAAAGGGATAGGGAGGGGAGAGCGAGCAAAGGCGCTCAAAGTACTGAACGGATGCGGAAGACGAGGGGAAAGGGAAAGGAAAAAAATTGATGCAGGAGTAAGAGGGGGCGGGGGGGGGCACGCAAAATTTTTGACAAGTGTGGGGGCAGGGTTGGGAGGGAGCCTGCGTGTGCACGTCCTCCCGAGACTTAAATCCTTTCCTCAAACGAAAAAAACAAAGCTACTACCACCTCGCGAAAAGCGTCGGTGCCACGAAGGATTTTTTTGGGTGGGGGGAGGGTAAAGCGCGCAAAGCCAACGGGAGGGAGGATGTCACGAGTGGTTGGCGGGGGGAGGGGTGGGGGAAGAGACAGGGTGACAAGAAGGGTTAAAAAAAACGAGAAGGGGTAAAGCGTAAAAGGATTGGAAGACTTGGATAACGGGGAGGAGGGAGGGGGGAAGAGAGAGAAGCGGAGTGACATCTGGGAAAAACGGACTACGAGAATGAAATAATTCTTCCCGGGACGCATCCTATTGTTTCACGACGCACAGTCCGTTCCCTGCTCGTAGGACGAAGACACAAATTATGCGCGAAAACAGGCAGCGCCGTGTTTCTGAAGATTCAAGCCGAAACATTTCTTTTCCCCTTAGCGTTACGAGCCGTTTCATCCTGAGCGTAACCAAATTGGAATGCCGCCAGTTTTAATATGCAAAGAAAGTAATGTGCCACTTTTATCGCCGAAACCAAATTCGGGATGGCATTAAAACGTTACCCAGGGTCATAACTTGTCTCCCAACATTGATCGGGAAGCCTCTCGCTAGTAACCCATGACTCCTAAGACAATTACAAGCACCCAATATTAAACGTTTTTCCCCATATTGAACACAATTATACGCAACAGAATCTACAGGAATTTCTAAGGGCGAAGTGCAATTCATCCCGACTTGAAGACAAAGTCATCGCATTAGGAGTACCAATTTCATCTCGTTTTGGTATTAAAAAAATAACGAGGATATTACGATAATCTCCTCCGCACTGTCTGTCAGTAAACGATAGCAGAAAATCGGATTTAACCTAGGCGATCGAAACACGTTCTTCTCACGTTGAACCCATTGCGCCCAGAATAGGCTGGTTGCAGCACAAGCACACGTCACGCATTTTTCCGAGCAGGTGAACTATCTCGACACGAAAATGCTGTTCTCGAAATGGAAACGAAAAATATTTAAAAAATTGGTGCACCTGGGGTACGCGATAATGACAACCTTCAATATTTGTTTATTTTTCTCATTTCTTACCTCATCCGCAAAGCCAGTGCAACACCTTACACTGGTGAGCATATATTTTAATATTACTTCACTCCAAAGACAATGCATCTGTGGGATGCTCACCGACCTTGTTTTATCAAGGAAATGATTGTGCGTGGCAATATATTTGTCCACGTTTCACATAATTTTATTCATAATTATTTTATTATGAAAGAAACGAAAGGACTTAGCAAACATGAGCGTCGATAATATTTTTAGCGCGGGATTTTGATGATATGCAAATACGTGAAGCCACAATTTGAGTAATTTTTAATATTGTTGCCATCAGGTAGCAATCAAACGAAACCTTTCCGCTTTCGCTCGACATTGCCCGATTTTCCTCATCCCGGGGGCTACCACTAAAATGCCATCCGGTATAAGAGAGGTTTCGCGGAGTATGGGGGGACAGAGGGAGGCGAATGGTTTAAGGGTAAGGAACGAGAGAGATGGGGGACTGAAAGGGGGACTGAAAGGGGGACCGGGGGAATCAGCTGCGAAAGGAAAATGACGTTCGAGGGTTTTGTGGAGAGAAATATGTAGAGACGAGAGTACTGATGAGAATCATCAGTAGTTATAGAGACAAAGCTACAAGGTCAGTTGCGACCAATGGAATAAGTGGTTACTGATTAAATTAATGAGCAAAACTATATAGATGTATTGCACCATTAGCTGAATTATCTGACTCGACAGAACACCCGCGAAGACTTCACTTATCATCCACCGGAGAAACACCAAAATCCTTCAATAGTATAGTAGTATTTATTAGAGATAGGTCAAAGGGATGGGCATTGGGCATTGGGTAGTTTTAATCATCCAGCAGTAGTTGCCAAAAGGAATCCATTCCCGTACTATATGCACAGCCGCTTTCAGCTACGCATATAATGTTCTCGCGGTATCCTATCGACCACGGTAGCCTATCAAGCGAGCTGGATGGACCCATAGGCTAAGTACTGCCCATCCCATACACCCTGTATTACATTCCACAACTTTTCACTATCATATATTTTCTACGACTTATCTTTCCGTCTAAAACACCCATTCTTCCCTCCTTCCCCTCAGCCTCGCTTACCCTACAATCTCCCCTCTATCACACTTCTATATTCCGTTCCCTCTCTAATCTCCTGCATCCACCCCTACCTTTTTCTAATTTCTCCCGACAAATTTCTTTCTTCAACTAACATGCATGACGTTTCTTCGTTTGTTTCCCTTTCCATCCATTTCATTGCTCATTTGTCGAAGCTCCCATCTCGAAAACCTCCGTTACACGCTTTTGCCTCAACGAACGCGTTTCCCATCCAAACAAAACTGCTCCCCACATCAAAGTTTCCGCTGATGTTTTCTTTGGATCTTTGAGGTCCTTGTCATCAACTCCCTCCAACTTGTAAAATCTTCTTTAAATGATACTGTTTTTTCATTTAAACTTCTTAATAGTTCGTCCGTGTTTTCTAAAGCCCTCCCTACATTCGTCATACTTGCTCCTGAAGTTGTTTTTATTCCCTCCTGATACCGTGAAGTGTGCTACCTGCTGATGTGACCGCCTATGCGTTACCATTTTTCTATTAACCTCACTGCATTAAGCAAACGTTAATATATTTATTTTACTCGACTCAGTATCTCTCGCACGTTTGATACAACACAACCACAACCGAAAAGAGGCGTTTGGGAAAGAAATGATCGCGGAGCACTCTCAGCGACCCGGGAGACCGGGACGGCGGGCCGCGGACCGGAGATGAACGGGCCCCGAAGAGGGGGGGACTCGAAGGAGGATATTCGGCAGGAGGTGGGCTGGGGAGAGGGAAGGAGACACCATAGCATTAAGGCAGAGGAGAGAGAGTTGGTGGGATTCTCCGGGATCAGCGGGGGCAGGAGAGGCGGTCGGCGAGGAAGATGGAAACCCGAGGGTGGATCCCTTGGGAGAATGGATGAAGTCGGTATATACTATATATATATATATATATATATATATATATATATATACACATGTGTGTGTGTGTGTGTGTGTGTGAAGCGAAGGGGGATAGGGAGAGGGAAGTGAGGAGCAAGTTTTCCCGAGGATCGGGGGGAGGGGGCCGGGTAGAAAGGAGGAGGTAAGGGCGGAGATAACCGACATTGAAGAGGAGAAGGGAGGGATTGGAGAAGGACGAGTCGAGATGGAGAGGGAAGAGGGCTTTTGAGAGCGGAGGGCGGATAAAGTTCTGAGTGGGTGGAAGGAGGCAAGAGGAGAACGCGGGGGGGGGATGGGGGCGGAGAGGTAGGAGCGTCGGAGCTGGGCACTTCTTAGGGTCTCTCGCGGAGAGAGAGAGGTAAGCAATGACGGACCGCGGGGCAGCGATGGGTCAACCCACGCCCGGCCACGCATGTGGCGCTGGGCTCACAATCGATAAACATGGTTTAGGACAGTATTTTCTCCGTCCCCTTCTCTTTCTCCTGCGCCTTCTCTCGGAGGGTCCGAAGGTGGTCGGGGTACGGCGCGGGGGATTCGACCGCCCAAGCCGTAAGGAACGGGACTCAATTACTTCGGCAGTGAGTGACGCTGAAGGCGCTTCCTTTGGCTTTTGAGATTACATCCACCTTTATCCGGCGAAGAACTTAATTTCCTTGAGATGAGGCTGTTTTCCTTTTCAGGAGGGATAGACATGACTCGAGAATTAAAAGAGGCCAGTGATGGAATCGTAAGATTCAAGAGTATTTTATTCCGTTTTTTTATCGGAGAGACGATGAAATCCATCTGTCTTTTATCTACCCGCTGTGACTAAGGAGGAGACAAGAAGAGTAAAAACTATGGTTCCCCACGTAGTTGGGGAACCATTTGAGGAAAATGGAATTGTTGCAGGCAACCCGCCGTAAACATTTTGGCACCATCACTGTCATGTAAATAAACTTAAAGACAGGCAACACTTTACTTAATGCCTCGAAAATTCCTTCCTGCCCCTTCAGCTCAATCTCTCAGGACTTACCATCACTCCCTCGACCTGCACTCTGACGATACTGATGTCTCTTCTACCACTCTTCGTCATATTTTACCCTAAAGGATTGAAAGCCACGGTTTCTCTTTGCAATCTCCGAAATTTTACATGCTCTGGCGGATACACAGGGCTCTTTTCACTATTTATTCGGACATCATAACACTCGATTCACTACCGGAATGACATCAAATATTTGGCTTCACCTAAGGGATATGGGAAATTGATTCAGAGAGCGTTCATGGATTGAGTACCCGCCAGCCCGCGGTCACTGTTAACTAGCATCCACTCGCATGCAAACGAACCTGTCACACTTTTCAAATTTGATACATACTTCCCGACAACTCAAAATGAAGTAGAGATCCCCGTGAGAAACCTTAAAATTCGTAACATACAAATTAAAACCAACAATGGAAATATACAGTCCACCGGGAAATCATTCACCATGATCACGATTTCGACAAGGCAAAATGGATTGCACGCGGACGGGGATCACATTAGTGTCAGTTGCTTCCGATATTGAACTTTTAAATGTTAACGAGTAGCTTCATTTGCTTGAGAGATAGCACCGAAAATGTAAACTTTTCACGTCTTTGGGAAAACGACCGGAGGGAACTCGTGGTAGCGTCTTATTCGGACATGACAAAGAACACTGGAACCGATACGTGGAAGACTTTAAGAGAATCCTGGACAACACACGACTCGCTGAGCGTATTTACATGGTGCCCCCATCAATGTCTCCAGTTTTAAATTCCTCTAAAAACATCAAAAAATAGGAGCATCCATAAAGTCAATATAACGAGCCTAAATTTTTCACTGCAAACGAAGGGGCACAAGGTGTAACGGCATTGGACTGATTCCACTTTGAGATACTCACAAGGTAATGTTGTATCCGCAGTTAATTTATTCATCAGTTTAAAACTTCCTCGCGTAAAAAATTTAATTTAAAAACGCTGTGTAAAAGTTCAGTGTTCATTCATAGCATGCATTACAGTTTTGAAATGAAAGAGCTAAAATTGGATCGGATCTTATCAAGAGTTATGATCAGGACTGCCACCGCTCCGGCTTTAAGTCTCCAATTCTGTTCCTCATGCTACATCTCCGGGGGGGGGGGGGGGAGGAGGGAGCGAAAGAAAATTCTGAACAAGTCGCCAATTTGCATCGTCCCTCCCCAGGGGCCAGAAAGTCACCGGATTCGCTCGCTCATTTACGTTATCTGCCTCGTCCCCAGTGGGGAATTCGAATCAGGGCGACTCCTCATTTACACCTTGACTTCCCTTCTGGGTACAACTGAACGGGGGGTCGACCCTGCCCCGGATTGGCCCCCCTCTCCCCCCACAAGGCTTCCACGATCCCCCGATATTCATGCGAGCACTCTGCGGCGCGTGGGCAAAAGATTTCTCTCGTGGTTCGGCATTTAGTTCCCCGCACATTCACCTACGCAACCTCACCTTCACCTATTCGATTTCTTTTTATTATGGTTCCCTTACGAGCTGTTGATTTTTTTACACTCAATCCACCTCTGTGACGATCAATGTCTTAAGAATTTTGGACCCTTTGTACTCACGGCGGGTTGGCTATGATTTATTATTATTTTTTTTTAACGTTAAAGATGAACCCGACGACCTCCCAACGCATTTGATGTCCCAATTTTGACCCGCGGGTGCACCATCCGGGCAACGGGTGCTGAGGCAGGAGATATATAACCTCATCCTGCCCCACTGATCAAACCGGCGTCAGTGGCAGCGTCTTGTGGGGGGGGGTGAAAAATATGGTTCGGAGACGTTCGAGAGAGGGCGTGTGATGAGGGCAGCCTGCGGGATGAGAGTTTGGCGTTGCTTGTTGCTGGAGGTGACAAGGGGAGTTGGGCGAGAGGTGGAGGGGGAGAGAGAGAGAGGGGCGGAGGGTAGGAGGGATGGGATATGTGAAGAGATGGGAGATGATGAAGAAAATAGGGGAGGAAGGATGGATGAGGAAAGGAAATCAAAGCGAGGGGAGAAGGACGAGGGCCCGGGAAGGATGAGGCCGATAAGGAAAGAAAGGACGTGGATGAGGACGACCCAGGACGAGCTAGGAAAGGATGCTGGCGTCAGTGGGAGTTGAGTAGATCGCATCACAGCTCAAACCGTAGATTTAGGTCCAAAACCATAAGTCGCCTTTTTCTTCTGCACTATTGGATCGATTAGGTTTGTAAAGAATCTTCAAGAGCTCATCACAATTTACATCCGTGTGGGCAACATCGGATCGAAGAACGTCTAATTCATTTCGAGCTTTTAAATGGAAGAAACATAAGATGATTTCAACAGACATTCACGAGATTGGCAAACATTTTTTAGGAACTTGACAATCTACGCATTCAGCTAACAATCGATCCAGGATCATCATGGCGGAATGATATCAAGAATTAAATCAATGGACGACAGAGTGAGACGTCGACTGCAGTTGTCGAAACTTTGCTAGACAAGACCACAACGGGGAATCAAGGAGTACTCAATATACTGAATTGAAAACCTTTTACCATCATGCATGAGAGTAACATGAGCGTATGACCATGCACCAGTGTGACACACCGAGCTCTTTATCAGCGAGTTTTAATGCAATCCTGAGTTTTGAGAGAGAAAACGTCTCATGATTTCACATTTCACACATTTCTTTTTTTTGCTTTACGGAAAGCATATTTACCGCATTTCCTGTCATATTAAGGGGATCGACTAATGTTATGTTTGTGGTGGCGCCACCATTCGCCGATTAATGTAATGAATGTTTGTGATGACACTACTATTAACGGGTTCATCGGTTCCATCTACATTCATAAATCACCGTGGGAAAAAATATGTGAACATTTTGGCCGAAAATTGGGGGAAACGAAATTTTATGAAATTCATAAACACTTGATCCTTTTCCACGCGGCCAATTTCTACCAACTTCGCAGACGCTTGCGATTCCCCACTCACTGGTACTTGCCGTACCAGAATTTATGCCGAATTATTTGACGCATATGTTAAATACCTTTTATGCACATTCACTCAGAAATTTCACTCCAGTATCAGCATCAAGGCACGTACTCTTACGACTTCGCGGCGGGTGACGGAATGGGGAGGAAAAAAATGTACAAATTTACTGGAATAACTGAATAAACATTTGCCCATGCGAAATGAAATCCAGTGTCTCTGAACCTGCATGCCGAGAAATAGGACTAGAGCGTCTCGAGGCACGGTAGTGCAATATTTTATACTTTGATACTTTGAAGCTGACATTTTGTGACAAAATGCTTTCAGAATGCAAGCACCCACATACTATATACACACATAAACATATATACAAAGTTCCCTTGTCTTTTTGTACTGTACCTGAGGATGAAGCAGTGCCTCGAAACGGGTCGTAAACTGAAATAAACGTGCGGAAAATTACTTAAGTATTTTTTTTTTAAATTTCTATTGACAAAAGTATTAGATGATAAACATTGGGAAGATATGTATCCGAGTTAATCCGAATTCAACCGAAGTTCACAATTTGAAGTTCGGTAATGATGACATGAAACCATCTAAAAGTGAACACAACAATTTGAGTCAGATGGAGTGGTATTCAGTCTTTCGTCGGCACGCGATTTTTTTTCACAACACCCGTCACAGTGACTGACACATGAATTTCAAACAATGAAGCTGTGATTTTGACCACCACATTGATCTTACACAGACTGAACATGGATCCTACGCCAAAACGCATCGTACGAAGGTGAAGAAAGTACTCTGCGATGAGGTCGCGTGACATATAACATTACGATACTTCGAATCATTCATTGAAAAGGAAAATGTTTTCCTTCAAAAAATAATGAACACACACAGAGTAACAACTGAATCCACGAAGTGTAAATATTATCAACTCTGAATTTCAAGACGGCATTTAAATATGCCTTCGCTCAGATGCATATGATCACTGGCACTGAAGCAGGGAACAAATTTACACACATGACAGTGGAATGTATTTTCAAGCCCTAACGAGCAACCAATCAGCAACGTACAACTAGTTTGAGAATTATGTTGCTGATTGAGCGTGTGTTCAATGCATTACTATTTCGTTTAAAATAGCACCAAACAATAGTAATTCATTGCAATTTTTCATTCACGCCACAATACGCCAAATGAAAATGCAAACATTTACAACACCCCAGCCAATAGACAATTATTATTTTAGGGTACCACTCCTTGTACTCAGCAATATATGATCAGAACTACACACCAAAAACGACAATATTTTTAAACACACTTAAAAGAGTAATAGAAAAACATACATTGCTTCATCTACACCCTTACACAAATCATGCAATCCGGAGTTTTGTGAAGTTAGAGAAAGGAGAATTGAAACTTGAGACTTTACGTCTCCGTCTACAACAACACCGATTCCAATCAACAAAAAGGTGTTTTCCTCTCGAAAGAGCCGAGTAGGAATGTAAGCGACTATAGTGATCCGTTTTCACTATTACGAGAAGCGGGATGGTGGGCAAGAATGGAGGAGCAGAGAGGGCACGAAGAAGCACAAGAGCGAACAAGGGCATGACAGAAAAGAGCGAAGAAAGGACCCCAAACATCTCCTCCCTTAACCCTTGAAGCTGGGCAATAGCAACTACTCGGGAAATCGGGCAAGGAAAAAAAAGATGAATCTTCCAAGGAATATAATGAGGTGAACTCCTCCTATTCGAACTACGTGGACTATGAGTGCAGATTGGCAGAGTGAACGATTCGCGTCCGAGAACGAATCGGAAACTTCATGAAGATTTTTCACTCCGAACAACTTTCTCGGAGTCGACCCCCCTCGACTCCCCGCGGCAATCGCGCAAGTGAACGCCGGGAGTGGTGACTTTCTTTTCATTGGTAGGGAAGTGGTAGTTTCCGAGTTTCCACCATGAAATATGAAACGATGAGTACGCTCGCAATTACCACTCGCAAGTAAGCTGGGGGCTATTGCTGTGCAGTCAAGCGATGGGCGACCGAGGGTTGGGGAAGACGGGACGGAGGAATGAAGCACCAAATTCGAAGCGGGGGTAGGATGAGAGAGGGAACTGAAGACTGAAAAGAAGCATGCTGCTGATCTACGCTTCGGTGAGATTGGGCTTCTCATCTCGACCTAGGATGCTGGAAATAATCAAGGAATACGTGCAGGACAATTCACGCGCGCTCTTAAGAAACGGAGAGAACACGACCTTCCCGCAGTTATCGTACGCTCCGAGAGCCTCTAACGAGGGTCAACGCATTCCGTGTGCGCACCTTACACATCCGTGCTCTAAATTCTTAAGAAGGCTCACAGGTGACGTCAACAGACCTTTAGATATGCAATTACGTCATGTCGTCACGAAATTATTAAAGGGAAAAGTTTTTTCCTTCATAAACCGTTTATTTTACTTTAATATTCTCCTCTTCTTGGCACCAAGAAAAGACTCATGAAAATCCCATTAAATGGCTTACTCGTTTACCGCCAGTTACACACCATTTATAACTATCGGATAGAATACGAGAATGTATTAAAATCAGATAGAAGATGGGTAATGGAAATGAGGTTCTAAAAGTGACTGTTTGGGTGCAAAATGGATACTCCCCGAGTCCACAGTGGGCGAAGAGATAATTCTATGGGACACCTCGCCAAGAAGATGAAAGCTAATGAAGAACACATTCTGAGAAACCAGAGTTAATTGCAGGCTCCAGTGAACGGAATCATGGAAGGGAAGCCTGTGGAGGATTGAAGATGATGGCGAAAAATAATATGATAATTGAGTGAGGAAAGCCGAGGGAGGTTATACAGAACGAGGAGATTGAAGAACATCTTTTGAGGGTCGCTGAAAATCAATCCTATGATTGATAACAAATGATCAAGGTGAAACTAATTTATCGTTTTACTTTCACCCAAGAACATATTTTCATTTCCCTTTTTTTGGGCGTTCAATTTTTAATTTCCATTTTATTGACACATTATGCGTCAATTTTTCAGCCGAGGTTTGCATTCGTTAAAATAATTCAAACCCTTGCCATAGAGGAAAGAGTTGAGAATAGGTTATCGGCTTTCGAGACGTGCCGTGGAGAATACGTATACGCATGGCCAGAATGCGAGTACGTTGTTGAGGAAATCCAGAGAATGTAGGAAAAGTGTCCGAAGCGTCTGAGGATAATGGGATGTCCTGCTCTGGTACGAAGGAAGAATGAAGAGCTGAAGGAGATGCGTAAGACGAGTGTAGGACCAAGGTTATGTTCGCACATGAATGGCATAGAAGCCCGTGGGCATGTGCTGTGTGTGGTCTTTGGGGACCGTCTTAAGAGGATACGTTATACAGGTAAGTATGCGTGCACCTACCTGTTAAAACGACATTACAACGTGTGAAACCTCACGTGTGCGCGAGGCGAAATCGTGAAAGCATCACCATCTTCATCATCAGCATACTCTAGAGATTACGGACGACATTGGGCAGCTTAAGGAGTGTCGGGGGCATTGGCTTGGGTGACGCTTCGTGCTAGAGGAAGGCGTTGGAGGATGAAGGAGGACGGAGGACCATCCTCCCCATCGCCTCCTCATCCGGTCTCCGAATCCGCAATGTGTCGTGTGGTATTTCCGTGCGAGAGAGATGGGGGGAGGAGGGTTGAGAGGTCGCCGGAGGGTGGCGGTGGATCGGCCGCCGCGTCGGCAGAAGAAACTTGTTCGGAGACAATTGGCCCCTCGGCTTTTGGGAAGAGTCGGGATGGGATGACGCCGCCGACAAAAGGCTTGTCGCACTGGGGGATAGGGTGGATGGGAAAGGGTCGGACCCGGGCAACCGGGGGAGACACGAAAATGGGGGAGGGCCGAGGTAAGGGAAGTTTCGGGAGAGGGGGACGGGCGAGCGCTCGTCACCGGGGCCTATCGGGGAATCGCCGGGGACAGAAGTGCATTTCTATGTAAAGACGTCCGCGTGGGATGAAAACGTCTGACAGGGCTTCGGCGGAGGATGCCGAAAACTTTTGGCACGTGATTTCAGACGTCTTAGCGCCAACGGGAAAAGGGTAAATTAACGGCGTGAAGCGGGCAGAGACGGGAGGGACTGGGGACGGAAGATACGCCGGGGCAGAATAACGTTACGCCGCAAGGAGCTCTATTTTCCAACACGTTCAAACGATGGATGAGCAGAGAGTTATGACGATAGGATTACGATATCAATATGACAGGAATCCAAGGAAAGGCAAAAAAAAGAGCACGGAGGCTGAGGTAAGATGACTACTTATGCAAGGACAGGGCAGTATGGAAGAAATTAACGAAAGGGAGTAACTACTTGGAATGATTTAAAAATCGGAATATTTTTACTACAATATCCCGAAGGGGAACGACGTGACGGGTATATGTGTAAGTGCGCAACAAGAATGGAAAACCAACAGTAGAGAATCATTCCTAACTTATCCTAATAATACGAAGTTATTTTGCAGCGTGCGCGATCTCATCCTGGATTCATGGAGGCATGGAACATGCACGGTGTTGACCAACACACACCCTCTACCTTCAAACGCTAAATTAAAACGGAAAACGTAAAACATAACTCCGGGCAGGAGTGATGTTTTCGAGCGCGTTAATAAAGCTTTTTTACGATCACCATTTCAGTAAGTTAAAGCTTCCGAACGACTAATTTTTCACTCTTCGTCACGTGAATACACAGGATGGAATGCTTACGTTTCCGACCGTGACCTGAAATTTTGATTCCCGTGGGATTACCGAGTTTATCTCCACTGCACGGGACGAGTGGACACGGCGGGTACCTATTGGCAATCGGATACTTTATTTACATTGTCTTCGTGAGTTTGCCAAAATCGCCCCCGCCATCAAAATGCCCGAACGACATCTGGCAACGGAGATGCAGAACGCTATTGGGACGCAATTTCGACGCCGTTCGTCGCACACCATTTTTCAAACGTAACAGAAATGTTGGCAGGTGAACGTATTTGGAGACTCCTTCGAAAGTGGATTGGGCTAGTGTGCGAGGTACCGCCGCCAATGGCATCATCCCTCGGTCAGAATAACTCCACGAAAACAAAAAAATAATTTGAACGCCGAGTATGATTCTGACGGACCGATGGCTCAAGTTCATTTCGGGGCGGCGGGACGTGGAGCCGCGGAACGACAACGCTGGGCGGACCTCGCGGACGACCCCATCCGACCGAACTCGAAACATTCACGAGCGACAACACCGCCGGAAAAATACGTGAAACCCAATGAACAGCGACAAAGAATGCAAAAAAAAACAAGAGAGAGGAATTTGGAGTGGAGGAAAGGGGAAAAGGGAGGGGCTCGGAGAGGGGAAAGGTCGATAAATCAATACAAAAATTAACTTTTAACAGACGAAAAAGGGATAATAATCAATGGAGTGAGAAAATAAAGAGGATTTACGTCAAGGATATTGTGAAAACGGGCTTTATCCTCCGAAATGGAATGTTTAGGACGTGAGGGGAGGCAGGGAGTTTTATATAGAGTTGGAGGGAAAAAGGAGGAGGGGAAAAACCCTCCAAAAGAGGGAGTTGAGGAGGGAGGTTAAGTGGGGGTGGGGAAAGGATAGAGAGGGGAAAGGAGGAAGCTACTGACGGGAGTTTACGGGTCAGAGGGTGAAAAGCGGAGAAGGATGGGGAGAGCTGAAGGTCAAAAAGCCGAGAAGGGGCCGAGATGGGTGGGTAAAGACTGAAGTAGGAGGGTGACTAGGGGCTGTTGGGACGGATTTTGGCAACGGAGCTGCCAGCTGGATGATTTCGGTAACGGATTGGCAGTCAATATGCCTGCACACTTCGGACCATGAGTCTTCCGGTAATATACAAATTAAACCACCAGAAAAGCCTTGAAACAGATGAGAATAGAGCAAAGGCCTTCGAAGCCTGGCGCTATAGAAGCGAATGCTGAAGATCAAATAGACATTAAGTAGAAAAAGAAGAGTTGTACACGGGAGTGCAAAGGAGGGGAGCACGATATGGAGTATTATATGGGAGGAAGGATCAGATGGATTCGGTACATCTTGAGATATTTTGGATGTGTTAAGATCACTAGCTAAGGAAAGGCGACACGGTATAGACCAGGAACATAATACGAACCCCACGTTAAGACGGATAATCTATGAGGGCATCACCATTGGAAAGGACTGGAGTCAATAAATCGTTGAATTTACAGGGTGCATACGATCATGTGTCATGAAACGATCTATAAGAAACGACATTTCTCAGGGGAAGCTTCTATAATATTCGAGATTAATACCCGCGCCCGAAGTACTGCCCGGTAGATCTGACGTTTCGACTATGGGCTGCACAGCCATTCCCGGGCTCAAGGTCCAGGGACGACGACATACCCGGTGTCCCCACGCTAAACCTGAGACGTGTGACCACTGCGCACCAAAACTTTCTGGGACCAAAGACGGCATGGGGAGAGAAACTACCCCGAAATGTAAGAATTACGGAGGCCGTATGGTGTGGAACCCCCGTAATCATTGAACATCAATATTCACCCGCGGGTTGACGATTGTAGCTGATGCACGCGGAAAAGAGTAAAGTGATACGGTCCCGGAAAAGAAATACCAGCTTCAGACACATCGATATTTTTCATGACGGCGACGCCCCCGCATTCCTAGGCGGTGGATGGCGGGATGGGAGGGAGAGAGGGCGGTGGAGGGTTAGAATTCGAGGGCAAAGAGAGGCCTTGGAGAGGGGAGGAGTGTCGGGTGTGGGGGGAACTATAACGTGGGTGGGGAGGAGAAGAGGAAAGAGGGAGGGGGGTAGGAGATGGAGCAGTTTGCTCAAACTTTCCAATCAACACCTGCCACCACCTCCAAACCCGCAACACATCCCTGGACGCGGAGGCAAGGGAGGGTGATGGCAAGGAGAGGGGTAGAAGGGGACAAGGGAGGGGGGTAGGGAAAGGTGAGTGCAGAGGGAGGGAAAGGGGTTGGTTTGGTTGGTTGGTTGGTTTCGGGGTGGGATTATGGGGATCGTCACGTAGGGATCAATGGCCAAGTGTGATCCCAGAAGGGGATTTCGTGGCTTGGGAAGGGGGTGCGGGGAAAGGGAAGGATTGGGAGGGGTGGGGAGTGGACATGTCGCGGGATGATAGGTTTTCCGACAGACGGGGGGAGGGGAATTGTGTCGGGGGTATTCGGTGTGGGAGGGGAGGGTGCGCGGGGACGTGGGGGGAGGGTGCGGGGGGACGTGGGGGGAGGGGGAGGGAGGGAAAGGGGGGGTGTCGAAAACGGGGAACATGGGACGGAAGGTGAAAGTCGAGCCGGCGACGGTGTCGCATTGAGCGCGCTTAAAGGTGCTCTCGCGAGACTCGCACTCGGGGCGCGGGGGATCGAGGCCCGGAGGGGTGAAGGAGAGTCACCGGGGATGAGTACCCGCAGGCACTTCGGCCACCGCGGGAAGTTCCTCCGAATATGTTCCTCTTCGGGCCCATCCCGTGGCGACCTGGTATTGTAGCCGGGTGAAGGTGAAGGGGCAATTGTGTTCGACAATCGGCACGGGACAGCCACAAATTTCCCCTCACGGCGAACACCACGGGGAATCAATTTAAAAAACGAATCGAAACGATGGTGGCGACGTGGAAGATTGCCTGAGTGCGGTGGCTGTCGCGATCTAGACCGGGGCGGGGAATCTCCGGCCGACAGGGTTTCGCTTTACCGGGGGTGGGCGTTTGCATGCCATCGTTTTCGTTTCATTATTAAGTCATTCGCTTCGTTCTAGCCTTCGTGATTGATTCTTTTGTGAGCTTAGAGAAACCAATATATTTTATATTAAATCAAAAAGACATGATGTCTGATTCCCGTTTACCGTTTTGAAAAATGTCGAAATATGATTAATCAATATCTTTAATTAGAGCAGTAAACAACTTTCTGTCCGAAGAAGTATCGCCATACTATTCTGCTTCCAACCTGTGGTTTAAGGGCTTATGCTATCTGTTATAACAGCTGAATTAACGACCTAATAAAATAGCACCAATGTTTGAGGTATAGATATTGTGCTCA
>CM073769.1:96654345-96949516 GCA_037158775.1 Hetaerina titia | reverse complement strand
CTAAAAGTGAACACAACAATTTGAGTCAGATGGAGTGGTATTCGGTCTTTCGTCGGCACGCGATTTTTTTTCACAACACCCGTCACAGTGACTGACACATGAATTTCAAACAATGAAGCTGTGATTTTGACCACCACATTGATCTTACACAGACTGAACATGGATCCTACGCCAAAACGCATCGTACGAAGGTGAAGAAAGTACTCTGCGATGAGGTCGCGTGACATATAACATTACGATACTTCGAATCATTCATTGAAAAGGAAAATGTTTTCCTTCAAAAAATAATGAACACACACAGAGTAACAACTGAATCCACGAAGTGTAAATATTATCAACTCTGAATTTCAAGACGGCATTTAAATATGCCTTCGCTCAGATGCATATGATCACTGGCACTGAAGCAGGGAACAAATTTACACACATGACAGTGGAATGTATTTTCAAGCCCTAACGAGCAACCAATCAGCAACGTACAACTAGTTTGAGAATTATGTTGCTGATTGAGCGTGTGTTCAATGCATTACTATTTCGTTTAAAATAGCACCACACAATAGTAATTCATTGCAATTTTTCATTCACGCCACAATACGCCAAATGAAAATGCAAACATTTACAACACCCCAGCCAATAGACAATTATTATTTTAGGGTACCACTCCTTGTACTCAGCAATATATGATCAGAACTACACACCAAAAACGACAATATTTTTAAACACACTTAAAAGAGTAATAGAAAAACATACATTGCTTCATCTACACCCTTACACAAATCATGCAATCCGGAGTTTTGTGAAGTTAGAGAAAGGAGAATTGAAACTTGAGACTTTACGTCTCCGTCTACAACAACACCGATTCCAATCAACAAAAAGGTGTTTTCCTCTCGAAAGAGCCGAGTAGGAATGTAAGCGACTATAGTGATCCGTTTTCACTATTACGAGAAGCGGGATGGTGGGCAAGAATGGAGGAGCAGAGAGGGCACGAAGAAGCACAAGAGCGAACAAGGGCATGACAGAAAAGAGCGAAGAAAGGACCCCAAACATCTCCTCCCTTAACCCTTGAAGCTGGGCAATAGCAACTACTCGGGAAAACGGGCAAGGAAAAAAAAGATGAATCTTCCAAGGAATATAATGACGTGAACTCCTCCTATTCGAACTACGTGGACTATGAGTGCAGATTGGCAGAGTGAACGATTCGCGTCCGAGAACGAATCGGAAACTTCATGAAGATTTTTCACTCCGAACAACTTTCTCGGAGTCGACCCCCCTCGACTCCCCGCGGCAATCGCGCAAGTGAACGCCGGGAGTGGTGACTTTCTTTTCATTGGTAGGGAAGTGGTAGTTTCCGAGTTTCCACCATGAAATATGAAACGATGAGTACGCTCGCAATTACCACTCGCAAGTAAGCTGGGGGCTATTGCTGTGCAGTCAAGCGATGGGGCGACCGAGGGTTGGGGAAGACGGGACGGAGGAATGAAGCACCAAATTCAAAGCGGGGGTAGGATGAGAGAGGGAACGGAAGACTGAAAAGAAGCATGCTGCTGATCTACGCTTCGGTGAGATTGGGCTTCTCATCTCGACCTAGGATGCTGGAAATAATCAAGGAATACGTGCAGGACAATTCACGCGCGCTCTTAAGAAACGGAGAGAACACGACCTTCCCGCAGTTATCGTACGCTCCGAGAGCCTCTAACGAGGGTCAACGCATTCCGTGTGCGCACCTTACACATCCGTGCTCTAAATTCTTAAGAAGGCTCACAGGTGACGTCAACAGACCTTTAGATATGCAATTACGTCATGTCGTCACGAAATTATTAAAGGGAAAAGTTTTTTCCTTCATAAACCGTTTATTTTACTTTAATATTCTCCTCTTCTTGGCACCAAGAAAAGACTCATGAAAATCCCATTAAATGGCTTACTCGTTTACCGCCAGTTACACACCATTTATAACTATCGGATAGAATACGAGAATGTATTAAAATCAGATAGAAGATGGGTAATGGAAATGAGGTTCTAAAAGTGACTGTTTGGGTGCAAAATGGATACTCCCCGAGTCCACAGTGGGCGAAGAGATAATTCTATGGGACACCTCGCCAAGAAGATGAAAGCTAATGAAGAACACATTCTGAGAAACCAGAGTTAATTGCAGGCTCCAGTGAACGGAATCATGGAAGGGAAGCCTGTGGAGGATTGAAGATGATGGCGAAAAATAATATGATAATCGAGTGAGGAAAGCCGAGGGAGGTTATACAGAACGAGGAGATTGAAGAACATCTTTTGAGGGTCGCTGAAAATCAATCCTATGATTGATAACAAATGATCAAGGTGAAACTAATTTATCGTTTTACTTTCACCCAAGAACATATTTTCATTTCCCTTTTTTTGGGCGTTCAATTTTTAATTTCCATTTTATTGACACATTATGCGTCAATTTTTCAGCCGAGGTTTGCATTCGTTAAAATAATTCAAACCCTTGCCATAGAGGAAAGAGTTGAGAATAGGTTATCGGCTTTCGAGACGTGCCGTGGAGAATACGTATACGCATGGCCAGAATGCGAGTACGTTGTTGAGGAAATCCAGAGAATGTAGGAAAAGTGTCCGAAGCGTCTGAGGATAATGGGATGTCCTGCTCTGGTACGAAGGAAGAATGAAGAGCTGAAGGAGATGCGTAAGACGAGTGTAGGACCAAGGTTATGTTCGCACATGAATGGCATAGAAGCCCGTGGGCATGTGCTGTGTGTGGTCTTTGGGGACCGTCTTAAGAGGATACGTTATACAGGTAAGTATGCGTGCACCTACCTGTTAAAACGACATTACAACGTGTGAAACCTCACGTGTGCGCGAGGCGAAATCGTGAAAGCATCACCACCTTCATCATCAGCATACTCTAGAGATTACGGACAACATTGGGCAGCTTAAGGAGTGTCGGGGGCATTGGCTTGGGTGACGCTTAGTGCTAGAGGAAGGCGTTGGAGGATGAAGGAGGACGGAGGACCATCCTCCCCATCGCCTCCTCATCCGGTCTCCGAATCCGCAATGTGTCGTGTGGTATTTCCGTGCGAGAGAGATGGGGGGAGGGAGGGCTGAGAGGTCGCCGGAGGGTGGCGGTGGATCGGCCGCCGCGTCGGCAGAAGAAACTTGTTCGGAGACAATTGGCCCCTCGGCTTTTGGGAAGAGTCGGGATGGGATGACGCCGCCGACAAAAGGCTTGTCGCACTGGGGGATAGGGTGGATGGGAAAGGGTCGGACCCGGGCGACCGAGGGAGACACGAAAATGGGGGAGGGCCGAGGTAAGGGAAGTTTCGGGAGAGGGGGACGGGCGAGCGCTCGTCACCGGGGCCTATCGGGGAATCGCCGGGGACAGAAGTGCATTTCTATGTAAAGACGTCCGCGTGGGATGAAAACGTCTGACAGGGCTTCGGCGGAGGATGCCGAAAACTTTTGGCACGTGATTTCGGACGTCTTAGCGCCAACGGGAAAAGGGTAAATTAACGGCGTGAAGCGGGCAGAGACGGGAGGGACTGGGGACGGAAGATACGCCGGGGCAGAATAACGTTACGCCGCAAGGAGCTCTATTTTCCAACACGTTCAAACGATGGATGAGCAGAGAGTTATGACGATAGGATTACGATATCAATATGACAGGAATCCAAGGAAAGGCAAAAAAAAGAGCACGGAGGCTGAGGTAAGATGACTACTTATGCAAGGACAGGGCAGTATGGAAGAAATTAACGAAAGGGAGTAACTACTTGGAATGATTTGAAATCGGAATATTTTTACTACAATATCCCGAAGGGGAACGACGTGACGGGTATATGTGTAAGTGCGCAACAAGAATGGAAAACCAACAGTAGAGAATCATTCCTAACTTATCCTAATAATACGAAGTTATTTTGCAGCGTGCGCGATCTCCTCCTGGATTCATGGAGGCATGGAACATGCACGGTGTTGACCAACACACACCCTCTACCTTCAAACGCTAAATTAAAACGGAAAACGTAAAACATAACTCCGGGCAGGAGTGATGTTTTCGAGCGCGTTAATAAAGCTTTTTTACGATCACCATTTCAGTAAGTTAAAGCTTCCGAACGACTAATTTTTCACTCTTCGTCACGTGAATACACAGGATGGAATGCTTACGTTTCCGACCGTGACCTGAAATTTTGATTCCCGTGGGATTACCGAGTTTATCTCCACTGCACGGGACGAGTGGACACGGCGGGTACCTATTGGCAATCGGATACTTTATTTACATTGTCTTCGTGAGTTTGCCAAAATCGCCCCCGCCATCAAAATGCCCGAACGACATCTGGCAACGGAGATGCAGACCGCTATTGGGACGCAATTTCGACGCCGTTCGTCGCACACCATTTTCCAAACGTAACAGAAATGTCGGCAGGTGAACGTATTTGGAGACTCCTTCGAAAGTGGATTGGGCTAGTGTGCGAGGTACCGCCGCCAATGGCATCATCCCTCGGTCAGAATAACTCCACGAAAACAAAAAAATAATTTGAACGCCGAGTATGATTCTGACGGACCGATGGCTCAAGTTCATTTCGGGGCGGCGGGACGTGGAGCCGCGGAACGACAACGCTGGGCGGACCTCGCGGACGACCCCATCCGACCGAACTCGAAACATTCACGAGCGACAACACCGCCGGAAAAATACGTGAAACCCAATGAACAGCGACAAAGAATGCAAAAAAAAAACAAGAGAGAGGAATTTGGAGTGGAGGAAAGGGGAAAAGGGAGGGGCTCGGAGAGGGGAAAGGTCGATAAATCAATACAAAAATTAACTTTTAACAGACGAAAAAGGGATAATAATCAATGGAGTGAGAAAATAAAGAGGATTTACGTCAAGGATATTGTGAAAACGGGCTTTATCCTCCGAAATGGAATGTTTAGGACGTGAGGGGAGGCAGGGAGTTTTATATAGAGTTGGAGGGAAAAAGGAGCAGGGGAAAAACCCTCCAAAAGAGGGAGTTGAGGAGGGAGGTTAAGTGGGGGTGGGGAAAGGATAGAGAGGGGAAAGGAGGAAGCTACTGACGGGAGTTTACGGGTCAGAGGGTGAAAAGCGGAGAAGGATGGGGAGAGCTGAAGGTCAAAAAGCCGAGAAGGGGCCGAGATGGGTGGGTAAAGACTGAAGTAGGAGGGTGACTAGGGGCTGTTGGGACGGATTTTGGCAACGGAGCTGCCAGCTGGATGATTTCGGTAACGGATTGGCAGTCAATATGCCTGCACACTTCGGACCATGAGTCTTCCGGTAATATACAAATTAAACCACCAGAAAAGCCTTGAAACAGATGAGAATAGAGCAAAGGCCTTCGAAGCCTGGCGCTATAGAAGCGAATGCTGAAGATCAAATAGACATTAAGTAGAAAAAGAAGAGTTGTACACGGGAGTGCAAAGGAGGGGAGCACGATATGGAGTATTATATGGGAGGAAGGATCAGATGGATTCGGTACATCTTGAGATATTTTGGATGTGTTAAGATCACTAGCTAAGGAAAGGCGACACGGTATAGACCAGGAACATAATACGAACCCCACGTTAAGACGGATAATCTATGAGGGCATCACCATTGGAAAGGACTGGAGTCAATAAATCGTTGAATTTACAGGGTGCATACGATCATGTGTCATGAAACGATCTATAAGAAACGACATTTCTCAGGGGAAGCTTCTATAATATTCGAGATTAATACCCGCGCCCGAAGTACTGCCCGGTAGATCTGACGTTTCGACTATGGGCTGCACAGCCATTCCCGGGCTCAAGGTCCAGGGACGACGACATACCCGGTGTCCCCACGCTAAACCTGAGACGTGTGACCACTGCGCACCAAAACTTTCTGGGACCAAAGACGGCATGGGGAGAGAAACTACCCCGAAATGTAAGAATTACGGAGGCCGTATGGTGTGGAACCCCCGTAATCATTGAACATCAATATTCACCCGCGGGTTGACGATTGTAGCTGATGCACGCGGAAAAGAGTAAAGTGATACGGTCCCGGAAAAGAAATACCAGCTTCAGACACATCGATATTTTTCATGACGGCGACGCCCCCGCATTCCTAGGCGGTGGATGGCGGGATGGGAGGGAGAGAGGGCGGTGGAGGGTTAGAATTCGAGGGCAAAGAGGGGCCTTGGAGAGGGGAGGAGTGTCGGGTGTGGGGGGGAACTATAACGTGGGTGGGGAGGAGAAGAGGAAAGAGGGAGGGGGGTAGGAGATGGAGCAGTTTGCTCAAACTTTCCAATCAACACCTGCCACCACCTCCAAACCCGCAACACATCCCTGGACGCGGAGGCAAGGGAGGGTGATGGCAAGGAGAGGGGTAGAAGGGGACAAGGGAGGGGGGTAGGGAAAGGTGAGTGCAGAGGGAGGGAAAGGGGTTGGTTTGGTTGGTTGGTTGGTTTCGGGGTGGGATTATGGGGATCGTCACGTAGGGATCAATGGCCAAGTGTGATCCCAGAAGGGGATTTCGTGGCTTGGGAAGGGGGTGCGGGGAAAGGGAAGGATTGGGAGGGGTGGGGAGTGGACATGTCGCGGGATGATAGGTTTTCCGACAGACGGGGGGAGGGGAATTGTGTCGGGGGTATTCGGTGTGGGAGGGGAGGGTGCGCGGGGACGTGGGGGGAGGGTGCGGGGGGACGTGGGGGGAGGGGGAGGGAGGGAAAGGGGGGGTGTCGAAAACGGGGAACATGGGACGGAAGGTGAAAGTCGAGCCGGCGACGGTGTCGCATTGAGCGCGCTTAAAGGTGCTCTCGCGAGACTCGCACTCGGGGCGCGGGGGATCGAGGCCCGGAGGGGTGAAGGAGAGTCACCGGGGATGAGTACCCGCAGGCACTTCGGCCACCGCGGGAAGTTCCTCCGAATATGTTCCTCTTCGGGCCCATCCCGTGGCGACCTGGTATTGTAGCCGGGTGAAGGTGAAGGGGCAATTGTGTTCGACAATCGGCACGGGACAGCCACAAATTTCCCCTCACGGCGAACACCACGGGGAATCAATTTAAAAAACGAATCGAAACGATGGTGGCGACGTGGAAGATTGCCTGAGTGCGGTGGCTGTCGCGATCTAGACCGGGGTGGGGAATCTCCGGCCGACAGGGTTTAGCTTTACCGGGGGTGGGCGTTTGCATGCCATCGTTTTCGTTTCATTATTAAGTCATTCGCTTCGTTCTAGCCTTCGTGATTGATTCTTTTGTGAGCTTAGAGAAACCAATATATTTTATATTAAATCAACAAGACATGATGTCTGATTCCCGTTTACCGTTTTGAAAAATGTCGAAATATGATTAATCAATATCTTTAATTAGAGCAGTAAACAACTTTCTGTCCGAAGAAGTATCGCCATACTATTCTGCTTCCAACCTGTGGTTTAAGGGCTTATGCTATCTGTTATAACAGCTGAATTAACGACCTAATAAAATAGCACCAATGTTTGAGGTATAGATATTGTGCTCATATAGATGTAGTTATATCTTGGTTCTTTCTACCTTTGACATCAATCACGCTTCTGCTACTTCATTCTTACACGAGGGTCTACACTTCATGAACCCCTACTTTTACCCTAACATCAGGCTTGAAATTTATTTTTTCATGGTGTCTGCACCCCACTTGATATTCTGCATCTCGTGTTCATGATCATGAACGGTATAAAATTTTCGTTTTCTTTGTTTCATACGCCAGATCTATACTATACTATTACCAGCGAGGGTGGAAAATTGGAAAAGGCTGTCTGAATTAAATGAAAAAGTTGTTTTATACACATGTATTATTGCTTTTACTGGAATGGCAATACACGAAACAACTTTGATATAACTGGAATACGGGTTTCTTTATGCAGACTAAGAGGGTAACGGAAGTCCTTCCTGCTATATATTTCCGTGAAATAATGGTCCCCGCATTGTCAAGGATCCGACATGAACTTATATATTGCAACGTTTCGTTCCGAAAAATCAATGAATAACATGCGGAATGAACTTCCAGAGAAAGCTAAATCCAAAGATACGCCAATACTCAGTCGAACTGCAGGAGCAATTGTAAATTCCGTGTACGGCACAAACTCCTCGCAGTTAGAACACGAATAAATTAATAAACGTGGACATCTGAGAGAACACGCGCGTGAGAGATAACGACAAATGAAAATTAACGCCAAGAAAGCGATCGTATTCGTCTATTATCCCTAAAAAGCGTTTTCGGAACTGCGAATGAAATGCAAACTTCCACTTCGCGAGCAAAGTGACGGGCGTACTAAAAACCGGCAGGATGCAAACGCCTCTAAAAGGTCCGATTTGGGCACGTGCGAACGATACCTTTGAGAACCGGAAACGGCCATCCTAGTATCTTAGGGAGGCATTTTTCACACTCCCGAAGCACCCACCACTGCGTCCGCGTCGCCGAATTAAATCTGTCGAAATCCACTTCATCGCTCCGTTTCACTCCGATCACTACGACGATCGCGAGCAACGACCTGATCGCGCGGCACGCGGGAAACCCACCCTAAGACATATTTAACGGTGTTGACTCGACCTCACCCCGACGACCGGAGAGAGAGCACCGCGACTCCCGAAGACAGGAAATATCGCGCACCACGTATCCAAGCCATCGGGATAAAAACGTTCCACGCACGCACCGCCCAGTTTTCCACGTCACCTCACTAGCTGCTTGGTGCGCGCCGACATTCGGCTATTTTTTTTGGCCCTGAGCACATAAAGCGGCGTGCATTGGTGGGGAAAGAGGAGTCGCACATCGCTTAATTTCGACAATCAAGCGCCCCCATCCTCCCCCTCCCCCCCGACTTCGGCCGGCCTAGGAACGGCAAATCACTTCCACATTTACCCAACGCGCCCCGAATTCCCTCTCTCTACACCACCCCCACCCCCAATGCACCGGCTCACCTTTCACTTACTGCCGCAGGAACAAACTCTCGCTCGGACATAAATATTGACACGGGCATAAATACTCCGACATATATAACCGTGCATTCCGCATGGTTACCAGCGATTTCCATAACCGAAATTCACCCCGAATTTTCAGAGCCTTCCAGGACCAAATAGGGAATTTAAACATTTACTAGTCAATATTGGCGTTTAAATTTAACCCCAATTTAGATTTTGACAAGAGACAGTGGTAAAAATATCAACGAAAAACGACTAACCAAAACGAAATGAGATACACAACTGTCCACATCCTCCTCTTGACTAGAAGCCCAAAACTTACAATTTGACGCAAACCAAAATTGGCCAAATTAGCCGACGACGGAAGAGTAATTTTACGTAAGCAAGCAACGACAAATGTTTGTGACCCATTTGAAGAAAATATCGGTTAAACTATTTTCATTGTGAAAATGATGAATTCGGAGAGAATAACCCATGACATTTCAAAGGAAGATAAGACCACGATAACCATCATCTGTCTGTCTGTCTGTCTGTCCCGTCACTACTGCTCCTTCCAATATGCTTTCTGAAACACAAAAGAAATTTCTTAATGTCACACTGCGACTTCATTAAACAAAGGACTCCCAAACGTCTCAAAGAATACATGAGCTAACTACAACAGTGGCAGTCATGATTCGTTGATCGGTGACCCGTACATATACTCATTACGTTTTGAAGTCATGGACCATACGGATAAAAGCTGATATTCCTTCTTTCCGTTTTCCAGTTTGTGATTCTTGATTTAATACCATTAGCGTTCCCTCAACGAATGCGTTGTTGGAGGGAACATTTACTTAAAGAGTGCAAACCGAACTGTTTCAGGGCTTGGTATCTAGATTTCGACTTTCCCCCGAAACGAAGATATTAGTCCACAGCATCGGTGCAAGGGAAGACAATTTGGTGCCGGGACAATTGATAACTTATTGACTAATATTAATATAACTTCGGATTAGAGTTCAGGAATGTGGTCAAAGTTGACGCGTCCAGTTTCAAAATAACGTTTACCACTCACAACAATTATTCTATCGTTTAATTTAACTTAGATGCTTCATAACAAGTGAATTACGGATTGTTCTACATTTTTTTATTGGTTTCAGCCAGTTTTTTGAGGACACCTCTGAGGCGAAGGGGTGTAAATGGTCAAAAGAGTGAAAATACTGCTGAACAAAGAATGTGATTTGCTACGTCAAGAGTCGACTGACTCGGATAAGTTACGACGAGACCAATTGTGACTATTGAACCGGGGAGCCAGGCTATGAGAAAACGTGATGCTTTGTCTGCAACCGTCAATGTACAATGCATGTCGCAATATGATTTAAATGCCATATTGCAATGCTAATATGGGCTGCGCGGTGCTAAATTCCCAATACCGCCCCTCGGCGTTGAAAAAATATCAACTGCCGTCGGATCGCACTGCACTCCGCTAAACGTGACATTCCATCTACATCAAAATGTCGACGCATCGACCTCGTGCCCTATTCGATTTACATCACAAGGTCCCGCGGGGCAATTCAGCGATTATCGAAATGAGCTGACGGAGGAGAGGAGCGGATTACGGGCATTTCGAACATCATGCATGGAAATTGGGGAAAATATAAGTAAATGAAATGTCGGAGAAGGGTGGGCTCGCCATGACACTCGTAAAATGATATTTTCCGCATCTCCGACAAGGGCAACGAGCGACTCGGGGGACCAAGCACGGCGTACCTTGGTTCGACTTCAATGGACACTTGACGAAATTCCCGAGCAAACATTCGACAGATCGCGGAAATGAGGGAGAAAACATGATCGCCGGAGTGAAATCCGGAAAAGCCTGCGAGAGAGGTAATGCACTATCCGGACCCGAAGCGACGGGGTTGAGGTCTCCTGGAAGAGTCGGGAGTGAGAGAAGGGAAGCGGTGGCGTCAAAGAGGGGGAGAAAAAGATTGAGGTGGCAGGGTATGGAATGGAGCGAGCGTGAAGAGGGGCGAGGGGAGAAGAGAAGACAAACTGCTAACCGCGGCGGGTGCGAGAGAGGCGGGCGGGAGGCGAAAGAATGGTGCGGGCGCTTCGATTGATTCGGACCCAAATGACGTTTCCCTCCCCCGCGCCACCCGCGATAACATTTGTCCGTGAAATGGCCACTCGTGCGGTGAGGGGGATATGGAGAGAGGGAGTTGGGAAGAGGAAGGAAGAAAAAGATATTCATACGGCGTGGCTCGATCTGAAAGCTAAGGTCGAAGGGCCTCCCAACAGTTTTCGACACTTTTCGTCTCGAGGGAAACTGGTGGCTTGTCTCCATCCCTCCGTATCTCGGAAATCCAGGGGTACCCGAGGAAGAGGGAAGGATGGGGGGGAGAAGGGGGGGGGGGAGAGGGTAGAGGATGAGATAAGCACCGAAGAGGAGTCCTTTCTTATCCGGGGAACTTGATTTCTCCTCTCCGAGAGTAATCCGACATTTACAGCTCTCTTTGGATAGCCCAAGAACGAATTCGCTCGTCTCTGTAAGCTTTTACGGCTACGAAAGATTCTAGAATCATATGATATCCTCACCAACCGCATCATATGAGTGTGCGCGAATAGGTTAGGACACTAGGACGTTGCATAATGCTGTGATTTTGTTACATAGTACTCGTTAAAGGACAAAAACACAAGAATGCGTCGCCTATAAATTACACACTCGACTGTAGTCAAACTCTGAAAGATTATAAACTAATACGTGCGCTGACACCGAACAAGTGATAGTGAAGAATCGTTACTTCCACTTTACTCATATTGCCAAGACAACATTATCTATTTCAGTAATTGTTAATTCTGAAAGAGTTTAACGAAATTCTACTTTTTGCACAAATACGACCTGCCTCATACGACTTGTTCAGACTGGAGGATAGGTACCCACAATGATGACACAGACAAATACAGGTGTCGATATTATTAACAAAGTATGGCGAAAGTCGAGGGAAATCTTTGAATTTAAACAACAAAATGACCAAGAAAAATTTCCTTCACGTGCTTCCAAAGTGGAGGTCTTGGCGAATCATAACTGTCAATATTGATCCGCCAATCACAACAGCCTGTCCACGCTCAGGGCAAGGCTCGACCTCGCGACCTTTAGCCAGTCGACGAACGTGCCATCCACTCAGGTTAAACCCGGCCGGAATATCAAATGAACTACGGCAAGCGCCACCGCAAAGTCGCATAAACCGAAGTCACCGCGGAGCTTCAACCCCCACGACGAAGTTAATTACGTCCATAAACGACCAATATTAACAAACATTTCCTACACGTTATATCCTGACGGCTTTCACTTTCACCCTTGAAACCATTCTGGGGTCACCTGTGGCAGGACACCACCACCGAGGAAATGATGAATATTCATGAATTACGTTAAGTTACGATACCTTTCGCAATGCAATCATGGAGCCTGAGGAGAGAGAAAAAAATGCATCTGGTGCGTTCGTATTCACGCAACACCCACTCCCATACTGGATCTCCTTCGTCATTTTAAGTTTTTGATTCTGGTTTATAGGCCAAGAAATGCAATGGTGAAGTGATTCGTGCATTTTCGTGTTTTTTTTCCACAGCATCTACTTTAAAGAAAAAAAACGGGAGGATGTCCTTCGCCGTCGTAAACAAAACATGTCTTTTAGATGCACAAAAAATAAGCATTATAAAATTCACATGGATTTGTGAACGGAAAATTTTCAATTCGCTGTGGAACATACGTTTGCATTGCACCCAAATTTCCCTCTAATCGGAATGATGTTACTCGTCAACGACCTCGTCTCCAAATTAACGAAAGAAGTTTCTTTACTATAACAGGTACCACGATGAGAGATGAGAAAAAACTTTTTGAACGCTCCCATTTCGTCCTTTTGCGAACTCAACAGCGTAAATGCATTCACGAAAGAAAGAAATATTCCGGCCAGATATACAAGGTCTCGTAGGTTTCTAGGTGACTCAAAATTTTTTGCTAGCCCTCCAAGGATTTAAAATCCGTTTACAAGCTCTGAATATTTTGTGTGTCGTACAAGAATAATTTATGACCATCAAGTTATTTCTTCACGCAAAAACGCGTGACACCAAACCACTATAATTTGCATGGGCGGTGAGCACATTTTGATCGAGGGGCTATTATTATGTTTGACGACGACTTTTAGATGAGACGGAAACTGAGAACGTCCTTTTTCCTGCTACTGCAGAACTCTCTAACGGTAAGGAGGTACAAATTCGCCGTAATTCAATAATTTCTCGCTCAACCAAAAGCACAGTCCTGTATTAATCATTTCCTGTGTTTAAGAATCACTGGCTAGATAACCAACTAGCCTCAGCAGCCATCGTGACTACCGTACAGTACTAACCCTCACAAAAACATTATGCTCGGAAAATCGTATCCTCCCTAAAAAAAGGGAGGAAAAATGATTTGTTTCTCACGACACCAAATAGATTTTGTGAGGCCAAAAAAAAAAAGAGATTCCCTTCGGAAACCACGATCCGAGAGGGGGGTTGACGAGGAATTCCCTCGATTTAGAAACAAAGAAAAAATAACAAATGGGATCGCGACGGACGCTTCCCATGTTTTATTCCCCGCCGAAATGGGGACCGCGGCGAGGGCTGTGGATCCCACTCCGGCCCAGCCAGGGGGGGGGGGTGGGGAGAGGGGGATGCGCCAGGCTCGGCGGAAAACCCGAAACCCACGGGATGGAGGGAAGGGTTGTTGGGAAGCGTCGGAGGGGGAGGAGTAGCGGATCCGGTAGGCTGTGAAAGCCGAGGGAAAGGAAAGGGGAGGGGCTTGGGAACCGAAGACGAGGACGGAGGCAACGCGGGGGGAGTTATAGCGGGGTTGAGCGGGGGATGGAAAGGGAGGGAGATTGTAAGGAGAGAGAGAGAAAGAAGGAAATATAAAGGAAAAGAGAGAGAGAGGTGGATGAAAAAAATGGAAGTGAATAAGAGACATAAATGGGAGGAGAGCAGGAGAGGAAGAGAAGAATTGAGAGGAGAGAAAGAGGATGTTAGAGAGAAGAGAGATGTAGGGAGGGAGCGGATGGGTGGCTGGAGACGTCTCCACTCTCCGGAGGACGCGAAGAGCAGCACAGGGGGAAAGGTGGGAAATCGACCGAACACCGCCAGTCAGCGGGAGATGAGGTGGGCGTGGGTTGCAGGGTGAAGTGGGGGCGAAGGGTTGAAGGCGGCGTGGAGAGAGGGAGGGTGGGCGGGCGGGAGGTGGAGAAGGGAGCGGTGGAAAGGCGCGAATGAACGAGGGGTGAGAATTTCGGGCGGAATAAAAAAAAATAAAGAGAGAGGGAAGGGGAGGAGGGAGTAGGGGTCTCGAAAGGTAAGAAGTGACGGGGACGGGGCGTTTTTCAGGGAGAGGGTTGGGAGCCCCCGGGATCTTAAGACGACAATGGGGAGTTGGCGGAATTAGGGGAGGGAAACGAGGGGGGGATTTCGAGGTGTGGGAGGGGCGAGAGGTGCAAGGGGAGGGAAAGCCTTGGGACTTAACGGAGGGGGGTTGGGAATAGTGGGCGCAATCCGGGCACCTCGGAAATCTCTTCCGAAGGGGTTCGGAGTACCTGTGTGCCCCCAGCCAAAACGTCACCAACCCGTGCGAAAAGGGGCTTCCGAGAACGAAAGCGACGTGTAGGAGGGTGCTCTTTGAAGATGGATGGAGAGGGGGGGGGGCGGGAGGGGAGTACACGCTGGGAGGCGAGGGGCAAAACGCACCCTGCGTAGGGGGTCGATTCTTGTTAGAATACAAAGCCCGGCTTCGTATTTTTGTGGGTTTAGAGTTTTAATATAGCGCACACCCTGGCCCATATGAGGATGCAGGGATGCCGCTATAATAAAGAAACCATTTTAGCAACCCTAAAACTTCACCGTAGCGATCCTATCAATACCTTCGCACGACTTTAAACTCACTCTCGGTTGTTCTTATAATATACAATTATGATTTCCCCCAAGTTACAGGCATTCCATTGAGGAGGTCCGTTTGTGACTCCACGTGTCAAGATATCATCTGCGTTCTTGTATTACGACGAGTGCTGAGATGCAAAGTAATACCGATGCAGGCCTATTCCATTAACAGATGTCATGTGCATAATTAGCTATCAGTTTTCAAGTACACTCCCGTTCTTATTAATTTTTAAACATAATTTGGAATTAGTTTTGAGGCACCAAGCTCGGAATCTATGAGACTTCCACGCTTTCCTCCCAAATCAATATTATTTTCAAAGAGGCGAATACGTTCTGTTATATTAGTACGAACAGGTCCATTATCACTTTCGTATAATTGCGCAGATGATTTAAGTTTTTCGGGAGAAATCACTTTTTTATCTTCCATTGTCAAAAGAGCATTTTTCAATGTCATTGATTCTCGACGCCAATTTTTTCCAACACCTGAACGTAAAAACTCCATTTCATCATCGTCATTTGATAGAGTGAACTTTACGCCAGAAATAGCGGCAATTTAATCGAAATGAAATGAACTTAATACGAACATGCAACCCCCTGATTCCATTCTCAGCATCGAGACGGAATAGGCAAAGAGGTTGACAGTAAGATTAGTTAAGTGAGGAGGGCGCTCCATCATTATCGACAAATGGCAATAACACCTGTCACGAAGCGATTGATAGATACTTATTAAATAAATACTATGTACTTTACTTTTCTAAGGCTAAGTGACATTGGAAACGCAGAGAAATAAATGTTCCACGTGATAGAAATGATTTAACAGAAGAATAATGAAATGAAAAACTGACGAAATAAGAAATGGATCGTAATGAAGAGACCGACAGTTAACAGCTGATTCGGCTCTTCAGGGAGCTTCTTTGAGAGCGGCTAAAATCCTCCGAGTGACTTCTCATGATGACGAGTATTGCCATCAAATGACACCCATTTGAAGTCCGCAAGCATGGCATAAGACTACGTATGGTGTTAATGATTTGCTTCATTAAACCGATATGTGGTGCATGCACAAAAAATAGCGATTAACGTAAACTTGGAGCACATCCCCGTGCGTGAAACATGGTTTTGAAGCGTTTAAAAACAAGACGTCGGCAGGGAATCTTTAAGAAACTTGAGTGAATGTAAGTATGTAGTTGGATATTTATAAAAATAAATAGAAAATATGCGGTTATTATCAGATAGGAATTTCTTCATTAGTTATAAACAAGTGGAGATACCGATTAGCGTTGGGCTGCAAAAAAAACAGGAAAGGTCCGACAGGTAAAAATTTGTTATTTCATCGTTCCCTTTTCACATTTGCTTTGAGTTCTAACTCTGTTTTGCGAGTAGACGGTAAATAAGAGTGAAATACTCGCTCCTGAATCATTTTTTCTCAGGAACGACTAAGCAAGCGCCACCGTACGCTACAAAATGCCGCACTGTGAAAAAAAACACGCGCGTAAGGCGTTCCACAAACCAGCAATCCCGCGAAAGTGGGAAAACTCCTACTGCAAATTAACACCAACAAAGGCAACCCGAGAAGCGTGGGTTTATCGACGTGATGCAAAAAGGTTTCTTCTAATAAGGTCCCTTATTTGCATCCCCTTATTCCACAGAGGTCTCTGCACTTCCCACTCTTAGGTCTCTCCACTTTCACTCACACCATGACCTATTTAAAGTAACGCATAGCAACCGCGGATAATCTCGACGTTCTAAGCAAACACGGATATGCATACAATTTGCATGCATATGGATGAGGTATGAAACCTCTAACTGTCGCCTCCAGAATGCTAACTTAACGCCACTAACATCATGAACCGATATGAGACGTCCAAATGAACGATCCTGAGAGATTTTCAATGACATCGTCCATATTTAAGCGTACTTCAGACGGACGTACTTCATATATTTGCATTATTAATTACTAAATGCATTAGGATAAAGTGGATGCACAAAAAATACAAACAAAAAGTGCCTAATGCACAACGCGAAGACTAGTTACTGAATGTGACTTCACAAAGTGGTCCCCTCGTGCATGAGGTAAATATATCTACCGTATCAAAATGGGCGATTTTAGAGGGAGACTACTGTTCCATGTGATTTCAAAGACATCGCATGAAGGAGGAAACGCCACAAGAATGTAAATGATATGCACATGGCAAAAGGATATAAATTGGAAAATTATATCCTTTGAGTGATAAGTCAAAGGATATAATTACTGACCACCGCACCTTTCAATATATAGTTTTTGACTTAATTGCTTAATAAATTAATGCCATTTCGAATGGCGTCCATAGCAAATTTAGGAATAAAAAAGCATTAAGGTTCCTCTTGCATTATTACAAATTGAAAAAAGACATCGAATGTTTATTATTTTTCTATTAAAGTTAAATTTACATTGACTTGTACGCCCTTCTTATACGACGAATAGTGAGTCTACGTTTCTGAAGAGCTCGAAGTCTCCGAAAGAATACTCGTATTTATCACCTTGAGGTTACTTTCTGCAAAGGTCGTTAAAGAAAGAGTGCAATGGAGTTTAGCGGAAGAAATGAATGCCCGGTAATGGTTCCTGATTGACCCTTTCCGGTCATGCAGAGCGAACTCGGACACTATTTATTCTTAGAATTATGACGCGACGGACGCAAACATTTTAGGTTTTTGGTGATGATACACACGAGCTCTAATTCTCTTTGCCTTTGATTCAATCAGAAAGACCATGTTTTAATAAAATACTGCACACATATCGCAGGTTCCCTCCAATTCAACTTTAAAGCACCATGACAATAGACAAAACAAATGACAGATTTCCATACACTTGAAGACAGCGAGAATAAAACACTTGATACAACATTATTCGAGGAAGCATTTCACCACAATTCGCACTGGAAAATTCCCTTTATTTACTAAACCCCACAAAAGAAACCCGATTGATGAGCAGGCAACCGGTGCGTGCCTTCAACTCGTCGACACGCTTACTCCGTGGCGATAAGAAATCATTACCCACGGCGGGCCCACAGCGACGTCTGCACATCCCCTTTAAAACAATGGGAAACGCCTTCCCGATTCACGGATACCACACTCTCCCTCCTCCCGCTCCCTTCCTCACCCATGAAACCCAATCCCATTCACCCCGAAACCTCCTCCCAACCCTCCCACGAAACCCCCACGGCATTATCGGAGCAGTTTTCGGGATGGCGCATTCCTTTCGCAACCCGAGATATCGGCGCGGGGGTCGGTCGCGATGGATACGGCGCACCCCCCGCGGGCCACCGGAGGAAAAAGCGAGAGGCGCGGGGGTGAAGGGGAGGCGGAGGTGGCATCACCGCCACGCAAACGCGCAGGGGGGGGGAGCTTGCAGGAGGGTCGCGGAACCCGGACGAGCGCGGGAGCCGCCCGGGGAAGGGTGGGTGGGCGAGAAACTTGGGGGCGACGGGGGTGTTAAGGCTCACGAATTTTTCCAGCGTCCCCTCGTGATATTCATTATGGCGAAAGAGTGCCGATGCACAGCGGGCCGAAGCGCCGATTTCTTTGGACAAATATGTCGACGGGATCTCAAACTTCACGGATTTTGACGATCTCTGCGGTGTTCCTCTACTCTGGAGATGATTGGAAATATACCCTCCGAAGCGTAATTTAGATTAAATTACGTTCAAAAACAAAAATAATTACAGTATTTGACTCTCACGAGTTTTTTTTACAATCTGACAAACTGGTTCTTATGGGCAACAGATTTTGAATATCTTTTGGTAAAGCATTACGGAGGTAATTGGCAATCGACCTCTTTAAGGAGATTCCACTTAAAGGGGTCGACTGAGATTGAGATTAATTTTCTTGTAACCCAATCACCGACAAAACACGTAATATTTATAAAATTGAACCCAAAACATTTTCGAAATTCAAATATTCTCACCAGAGTACACAACCCAGCTGTTTTCAACATTTTTTTAATTTTTAGGGCCTGTAGACTTGATTTGTCATACAAGAATTTGGGTGTCAGCCCAGTATGCGACATACACTTGTAACGGAGAGGAGGGTAAGAGAGATATGTGATGAGGAAATGATGAATGGACGGAAGGGAGGCCAAAAGTATTTGATGTTGAAGTAAATTCATCGCAGCATCGGACGCTACGATATTAGCATCGTGTTTAGCATAATACGAGTTATTTCAAGCACTTATTATCGATGAACGAAGACTATTTACTACAGGCATTATGGATCGAACAGAAGCCGATGGAATCAACACGCTTGGTTAAGCATTATACTGGAGTTTTAAGAGACGAAGTCACGGGAAGGATGACAGACATGCCCCAACGTCGAAAAACGATCTCCGGTCGTACACCAATCGTTGCACTTTGATCGCGCTCTCGAGAATGACATTTGGCCAAACCGCTTTGCCGCAACCATGGCATCGCAACCTACGCTTGCGACCGAAGTACCGATTGCCTCCGCAGCCCCGTACAACGCAGAACCTACGTAAATGCACGTAAACGTAATCCGACTGGCTGCAAACAATCTCACCCCGAGGAGGGCCTCGCGATCGGTGATGAACCCTCGACCCCGCCGATCGTCATCGCCAATCACGCCTTCACGCAGAATGTGCCGAGGAGGCGATCGAGTTCACGGGCGGGGCAGGAACGACACATCCGGCTGCGCACACGACGCGCTGCGACGAACATTAATAACCCGATGGTCTAGACGGAAGGCATTCGGGAGAGAACGACTTAACGACCGCGGGAAAAACAATTTCCGCACAAAACGACGACCCACGACATCGGGGCGCCGGATCTTAATGAACGCCGAGTGAAGCCGAGGAATCGAAAAAAATGGCAAAAACAAAGATACAACGAGAGAAAACGGCGGCTTTAGTAGCAGACGCGGATTCCAATTTGCGCTAAGTGACGATTATATAGGTTCCCGGTTCTCGCCTCCCTCCCTCCCTTCCCCCACTCCCGCAAATAAAAACAACAGCGCAGGGCGGGAAACGAGGGCAAGATTTAGCGAATGCGGAAGGAGACCTCACCCCTCCCGCCTCCTCCTCATCCTCCCCAGATACTCAAACGCGTGCAAATCAGCACTGGACAAAAATTCAACAATCTAATTTCGATACTACCGATTGTGAACAATGTTTGCGTTAGATTATAAACGCCTTCAGAACATACCTTCTCCTGATCGATTTCAGTGAGATAAGTATGTTATATTTGAACTTTGAGTCAGTGAGTGCTTCCCCCTAGGTTGGCACTACAACAATTCACAGCTCACCGTTATCAGGATATCAGTCTCGAAAATTCTAAATGTTCATTCATTTCGCATTACGCGTCAGCCAATCCGGAGAGGTAATTTTCTAACAGTCGATGGAAAGAACGAAACGAAATACCTCAGACCGAAGAAGTGTTTCAGTTGCGAGAGGGGATGTCAAAATTTAAAGTAATCGACACAGATAAAAGTGCCATAAAATACGAATTGAATGTCGCAAAGAAGTGCCAGAAACCGGGGAATCCCTAGGAAATAAAACAAAATGAACAATCGAGATTGTTCAAATGTTTTGCTGGTGCAGCAAATTTAAAAAAACTCTGCACAAATAAATTGAAAAAAAAAAAGAAATTCCAGCTGGAGGGAGAAAAAAGTTACTGGTTAACATCATCAATGTAGAAATACAGTACGATAGCTGAGAGGCCATTCGGATCTCTGCGTAAATTTGATTGAGGGCGGAATGGCTAGCAAAAGGCGAGAGAAATGATAGAATGGAATTTAAAGATGGCATACAATACGGACGACCCCACTTGAACATGAAAATATTGCCAAAGGACAGACAGATAATCCCATATTTGGAACACATGTTACTCACCCTAAAGGTTAAGTAGATAGCTGGGATGAAGAATCCGGAGAAACTAATTTGCTTAGAGGTTATCAGATAACAGGAATAATTATAGAAAACATGTATCCACCTGGGTGAAAGGAGTCTTCATTTAAGAAACTTCATAAGCCAGGGCGACCCGATCCCTCAGTCGGGAAAAAGGGCGGAGGAAGAGCGACGGGGAAAAGAGAAGGGAAGCGGACTCACCAGTCGGTTTATTTTCCTTTTTTTTCATATTTTCTGACGGGATCGCGCAGTAAGCACACACAGACCTCCAAAATGCGCGCCACTCCCCCCCCCCCCTTCTCCCCCGAAAAGTAATTAGCGGCGAATTATATCGCCCGGACGAGCGAAATATCATATTCGGCGACCGCGCCGGAAAATGAATTAAACCGCCAGTCGGAGAGGGGAGCGGAGGTGGGGGGGGGGTTGGAGAAAGCTACCGGAGAATACGTGGATGACGACCACGCCGTGCGGCGCAAGAGGACGACTATTTATTCAGGCCAATCACTCGCTAAAACATTTCGCGGAGCCCGCGCACGCGAAAGCCAATTTGGAATTGGACAGAAATTAACGTCGAACCGAGCGGAGATAACTCCTATTCCACGATCCGAGGTCCGGACGATGAATACTGGGCGGGTGGGAGGTTGAGCGTGAGCAGCAGGGCTGAAATAGAACCTCCCGCAGACGAAAACTGAGAGGGTAACGGGGGTGGGATGAATTCGGGGAAAATAAAGGAATAAGGGGGGGACCTAGAGAGAGAAAGAGAGGAAATGAGAGTGGGCCAAAGGGACTGAGAGATGCGGAAAACAATAGAAACGAGGATTTGCGGCGTGAGCCTTAACGGTATCGAGGAGCGCACTCCCTCCGCCGCCCCCCCCGGGCCCGCCATCGCTTTCCGCCGCTCCCCCTGGACCATAACCGGAATGCCGCTGCATTGGGATTCGATAGGGGGCTTCCCCCTCAAGAGAGTAGGCACGCAGGGCGAGGAGGATGAACGGAAGGATTGGTATGGAAACGAGAGCGCAACCTCGTCGGAGAGAGATCATCCCAGCCCTCCCCCTCCCCCACCCGCCACACACACCGCCGGGGAGGGACGAACCAACCTCTTCTTCTTAGTCCTCTCAACCACCCCCCCCTCCCTTTCCCCGGGACACGCACACGCGAACCGTTAACCACCAACACCCCCCTCCCCCCAATTTCTCCTAAATCCCAGCAGCACCGCCACACGGCGCGGAAATATCGCAAACAAAAGGCAATAAATGAAACTGGATGTCGTTTTCCCATTTCTGCCTCCCCATCACGGTTCCCTACTCCTCAAAAGGATTTTGAAGGGCGTGCGGGATCAGGGCGGGCGCCGAGAAGAGGGAGGGACTGAGAGAGCCTTGGGAAGGAGGAGACGTGATCGGCCAGCGAGATGTCCGCCCCGTAAGACGCGAGATGGGGAGGAGGAGGGCGCTGTAAGTCTCCCCAACTGCGGGCATCGTCAGTGAACGACGGGAAAAGAGGAACGTGTGCATTTGCGCGGGAGGGAGGGGGTGGGTGGGTGGGTGAAGAGGAGAGGTCATGGGAGGATATAACGGGGAGGAGGAGGTGGGCCGCTGGGGATACGGCCGCGGATGCCCAAACACACGACGGTGAGCCTGACGGGGTCCGGGGAGAGGAGGTCAGGGCGGCGGGGGGAGGCGCGTGGGGAGGAGGGGACATGGGGAGGGGACGACGGGAGAGGGTTCGGAGAGACCGGGGCCAGTCGACGCCACCACAAAAATCCAATCACCCCGGGATTACGCCGCAACCCCTAAATCCACATAATCGCAGAGCAAGGGCCCGGGTGGAACGGTTCGAGAGGGGGGGAGGATGGAACTGATCTGGGGAGAAGAGCGACGGGAAGGGAGTAGGGGAGGGAGCGGGAGGAAGGACAGGATGAGGAAGAGACGGGGCAGGAAATGGGAGAGCTAAAACGAAGTTAGGTGAAAACCTGGCCCAGATACAACCGGCCGATTGAAAAGGGGCTCCCGCGAACGCGGAAGGGCGGAGGGGCTTACGGCGGGGGGAGAGGGTGTGAGGAGGCGGCTACGAAGAGAATCGAAAACCGCACGGAACGAGGAATCTCAATCTCCTCCTCTGCTTTCTCTTTTTTTTCGGTGTCCGTTGCGCCGCCGTAACGAAACAAACGAGGCACTCAAGCGCCCGAACTTACACATTTACCCATCCCAGACTAATGCGAAGGTGATAACGGGAGGGTGGGGGATGATAGGGCACATGCCGCTGAGGAAGAATACTTTTTAATCAATGCTTTTCGTCGCGAACGGGAAGCTATGATACGACGGGAATCCTCAAAAGTGAAAAAAAAAGCTCACACTTGGAAGGACAGGCGCCCACACGAGCAAGAATAACGCTTTCAGGAATAAAAAACGAATGCCTGCAGAGAAAAATATTTTTCCGCCCGTGCCAAGTAAAGAGATTTTCAAAGTAACGGATGGATGCATGAGTACGTATGGGGGAATTTTTCCCCTTAGACAACGTCACAGTGTTTCTGCTACCTTGCGGCATGTAAAACTACGAAACTACTTTATGCAGAATTCTTCGAGAGAATGACATTTGGGATCGCTAGAGCAATTCCTGACAAGTGCTTGATCTTTAAAAAGGTGAGATATATATATATATCAAATTTAATTATATTAAAAGTTAATACTTTCGCGCCTACACGTTGACCTAACGTCGCTTTTTCGTTTCACATTGTAACAGAACATCTCGTCACTTCCATGGCGATTGCTATGAGCTAACCACAGATTCTTAGTACACATACTTCAGCTTCCAGGGAATTTACGAATTGGCCAAATCAGCAGTGGCGGGCGCGAAGGAAAAAAAAACACCGCGTTCAAACCGAATTTAAACATAGCCCTCGGCGAAGGGTGGAGAATGCCGTCATCCCACCCCTTTCCACCCGGAGGACTTTTCTCGAGCGGCGGGATTTATGCGGAGCGAAAGCGACTTTTCCGAGCTTTCCCCGACATTGTCACACGCGTGCACATTTGTATTTTCGTGTTTTTTTTTCTCGCGCCCCGCTCGTCTGCTCGTGCGAGGAAATTATTACTTGCGGAGAGGGAGACGCGCCCGGTACGAGGGACGCGTGAGAAGCTTGGCGGGGATTCCGTCGCGATTATTGAGGCCTTCCGCCCTTGCGCTCGCGGAGCTGAGGGGAGAGGGCGCGGCGGTGGAAACGTGTCCGAAACCCGCCGTCTGTGACCCAGTGCAGAGAGCAAAAGAGGCAAGTGCGAGGGGGTTGGAGGCGGGGGAGGATGGTCTCATCCGAGGGCATAGATTGAGATATCATCACGGCGAGTAAAAAAACAATGGGACTCTAATATTCACCACAAGTGCACCCGGGGGGGGGGACCGAAATAACAACCTCAAAGTTACGGATCACGGATTTACATCACTTAACTTCCTAATTTAACTCATTCAACTTCAATGCACGCCAGCAGCTGAACATATAGGGAGAATTATATGAGAAGTATCATAGTAACACCACATTATATTTCGGAAAATATTTTTTTATCAAACATTTGAGAGCCTTCTCGCTTTATAATTGCATAAAAATTACTTGTACATCAAATAAGTAACGCTGATCGTGCCATTATATATTAAGAAACTACAAAAAAGTACTTATTGACGGAATTAATCTGTGCCAAACTACTACTTCAGACCTACTTCATTCAAACGATACGGTATTTTAGCATAATTTTAGTAGGATTGCATGAAAAATTTCACAAACTAGACGACTTTTCGTTCTGCGGTCCTGTTAGCGTTTTCATCCGAAATTCGCAAATTCCTACGCGGACATCTGCAATCATCCTGATCCACGCACGGCACTAACAAAGACTAAAAAAACAGCTGCACGAACGTGAGATGATCGCGTGAACCCGAGACACCCGAATGGACCGAGCGGAGAAGAATTAAACAAAAAAAAACTGCCACCATTATGCGAAGACAAAACGCCAGAAAAAACGAAGCCGCCCCCCCCCCCCCCCGAATTACGACCCAACATTCGCGACACCTGCGGATCTCGCGGGCGAAAAAAAAGGAAACCCTGGATGAGAGAGAACGCGAGCTAAACACCTGATTAGGAGGAGAAATCGGAGCGGGCAGAGAAAAAATAGGGGACTAATCCGTCCCGTGTGAAGGAAGGAAAAAACATTCAAACACTCCGAACGTTCCCCCTTCCATTCACCCATCGTCCGAAAAGAGGGGGCGCTCCCTGGACCAACGGGCAACAAAAAAAAACCGCATTCACGCGCAAATATAACGACTTAATGCGGACCAAATCCGAAACGTTGTCACGCAAACGCGTGAGAAATTACGCGGCCCAAGACTCGGCAGCGCGTGAAAGCATCCGATGGTTTCATACGAAGCTGGACTGCACAAAAAAAAAAGGAACAGGACCCGGTGCGGGGCACGAAGACAAAAAAAATAAACATGCGCCGAGTGGGGAGTGAAAATACCACGCGATCTCCGTGCTGCGAGAGGGGAAAAAGGTTGAAAACGAAAGTGCGTAAGGAAACAGGGGGGTTAGGGCCAGTATCATTCAGGAGAAGGGCCAAGGGAAAATGATACATCTAAAACAAGCAATGGGGACGACGACGCAAAAAATGAGCTCGACGCGAGAGGGATGGGATAATAAGGGACGGTAGGGATTGAGGGGGTGGGAAATATTCGCGGATGGGCAGGGATGATACGCTCACGGGTAGGGATTTGGGAATGGAATCGAACGCACGGGGTGTGAGTGAGAGAGAGTGCGGGATGAGACGGTAATCGCGTTCGGAGGTGGGCGCAGAGGAACGTCGGAGTTGGCAATCGAAGTTTCGAAGGCGACCAAACGGTTGAATTAGCGAGGCCGGCATCCTAGGCACAAGGAGAGACACACCCCGTCTCCACCGGACTTGCCCACACAATGCGCTCCGAACTTCTGAGAGGAATGACGGGGGAAAATGATTGTGAAACTCCAGAGCACCACCGGGTTCCCTGAACGGGAGTGATCTAAAAAAAAATGCTCACGGTGGTTTTAATTTAGGTCCAAAATTGATACAATGAGAGTAGGTTTTACTTTCGTCTACCACACGCGTTGAGTACTTTTAAAGCGGGATTTTTCTTTTCTCGAGCGTGGGTTTATTCTTAACCAAGGCAGAATTTTCGAAATAAATTTTTTGGTGGGTACATTACAAAGCGGAAAGTATGAAACCATAAGTAAGTGGGTTGAAAAAGTAAACAGAAGCTTTTCATTTTAAAAAATTGTGCAAAAAGCTTGACTTGAAAATAAGTACGGAAATGCAGAGTGAATTTAATGAACTGTGTACTGGCAACGTTCATGAAATTGGGCAATGGATTCATGATCATAGCTTTGGCATAAATGAAAGAGATGCGAAATTTACTAGGAAATTTAGAAAGAACTGGAATAATCATTAGGCATTTCTCTTCTCTCCAACGTGCTCTCTGTTCACATCCAGAGATCAATTTTTATCACTTTCCTTTGCTTATTAATAAAAAATTCGTCGGAATCTGAAGGACTGTTGCTTTAAACAGAGCACAAGAAATACAAAATAGGATCATCCATTTATGTGCCGCAGGGACTCAGGATATCAAGGGTTTAGTTAATTAGCTACAGGTTCATAATATTAATTCAATGATTCACTTGAGATGAATCTCTTAAATTCATTAAACTTGGTTCACTGTGAATATTATATCATTTTACCCTTTCAAATAGAATTCCGAATGAAAGAACCCTGGACGTCTTTTGCACATCCAAACCAAGATGATTTAATGAAAAATATATGCGAATTAACCAAGAGATCAATCCTAAGCCCATCGATCATGAACTGAAAAAAAGCAAAATATTGCGGCAAACATAAGACTGACGTAGATTGAATGCGAACATGGATGCTTAAGAATGCCTCACCAATCGAATTTCCACAACGAAATTGTGAAAACGCATTTCTCATCGACATTCAAATGCAAACGGAACACAAAATGAGGAATCAAGCAGCGATTTTCAACGATAACTCGTGCACTAACGAATAGAAATCCCATAAATGGCAGGCTCTGACCTTTTACGAAGATCGATACGTGATAAAGAAGGAAACTTTCCATGGTCGACGCGAAGGAATGGGTTTATCTCTCTATGGCGGACTTCGCATTTAGGAGTTCACTACTTTGGAACTCGCCGAAGACGGCAACGGAATTATTCAGATCGCAAACTTCCACGGGCACTCGAGCGCATCCAGGTAAGTTCAGAGACACGTCAACCTGCACGTAAAGGCGCACTAACATTTCTAAGAAAAAGGTCGCACTTTCCTCGAGCAGGCCGTGGGTTGCCATTGAAACGGATAGCCTCTCGCTGCTTCAATGACCCGGGAGGGAGGAAAAAAAAATGCCGAGAGTAGCCAGAGTAGAGAGGGAAGTCATATGAGATACGTCCGGAATGAGTTTGAAAATAAGTTCTTCGTGTCTTACCTCCAACAGCCGGTGTGCCGTACGGGTTAGTGGCCAGCGGAGATCCCAGACCGTGCATGGCGGCGAAGGGGGACGCGAGAACACCTGGTCCGCCTGCGAATAGAATAAAGGGGAATGAAACACTCCTTGGACGTACATTTGCGTTTCAAGAGTCCGGAGCAAAAAGAGGGCTCACCCGCAGCAGCTCGAGTAATTGCGTTATTGATCCGACGGTCAGCAGAGGAAAAAAATGCTTTCTCTTCACATTTATTTCAAATTGAAGGGAAACAATGCCCGTTATCATGGACGTCAACCTGCCCATTCATTTTACATAACCGGGTATCCGGAAGTCATCAGGAACATGGAATGATCAAATTTTCAGGTTACCGCTCGTCTATTACTTTCTAGCCCTTATTACCAATCAACAATTTGCTGGTTACATTTTATAGTACATGTTTATGCCAAAAAACAAATACATAATTACTTGAGAGATCTAGTCATTGATTTGCATCACGCGTGACACATTTTATACTTGAGCGCCCCATACGAGCTCTGTCCGGAATTAATTCAGCCATGCAATAGTTTGAGAAAAATACCCTACCTAAAACAACAGACCCCTACAAGTAATCCCCTTGGTGCCTCATACACATATCCCAGCGTCTCTTTCACTTTTCAAAACGATTATCCAAGTCCTTTTTCGAAATGGTCATCAGCTGTTTTGTCTTGCAATGTCATATATCTACGTATATGTACATGTAGATATCTCGTCAATTGCCTATTGTGAAAACTGGGGTTTTGTTGCAGTGTCACAGCCGTACACCCATATCTCACCTGCGTTTATGACCTTTTTTTTAAAAAAACTGAGTCATCGTTTGCGACTTGCAGGAAGTCACCTCCAAATTGAGCACAAAATTCTTGACGTTGACGAGATAAATGAGCTTTGCCGGTTGTTTTGAAGTGGAAGAGACGCTAGGATACGCGTGTGTGGTCCCAAGGGGAATAATTCGAAGGGAAGTAAGACCTCATTATTCTAGGTAAGCCATTTTTCTCAACATATTGCATGGCTGGATAGTTTCCGGACGGAACTCAAAGGTTTAAACAACAAACCAAATTTTCCCATGATGGATCGCCATCTTTTTCCTCATCTGTTTTACAGAGCAGCGCTTGCATTAGAAAGGAGCATGGCTGCCGTTGGTGTACTCACTCGGCAACACTAGTGCAACATTGAGAACATACTTTGTCGTTGGGAAAGAATAGGGGGATGAAAATGGTCAGTGTCGGAAATTATACCGTGGATCCCGGTCCCGCTCGGGAGACTTTTCGATCCCTCCCCTCCACGGAGACCAACCCTCCCAGGGAAGGAGGGTGGGGGGGGCACGCATCCATGTCGCTACACCGCCAGGGGCCACTCACCTCCGATCCCGAGGGCCGTGTCCAAGGTATCCCCCGTCGGCAGGTTGGGGTTGGTGTAGTCACGGCTCTTCTCATTGTTGAAGCGGACGTTGAGGCTCGTCAGCTTGGAGAATTCCACGCGAAGTGTGCAGCAAGCATTGTAGATGTTTTGGCCATCCAGGGACTGTGGGGAAAGAGATAAGATTATTATTAGTGCGACTTCGGAGCGTCAGTGAGATATAACGACACACGGAAATAAAAGTCACTTCAGAGAGATGAAGTGAATCACAATAAAGGCTCCCAAACCGTCAGGAGCACTTCAATACACAAGAGTCCGAAAACCATTGAGGCACACTTGAATTTCTGTTGAAAAATAGGCCCACAACACCTAAGTGGCATTGATGACTCTTGTCGCACATTGTGAAGAGTAAAGCATAATTAATACTGCAACAAATCACCATACCCAACAGAATTAAAATTAATTAATTCCTCACCGGAGGAGCCTCATTCCCGGTGTATCGAATCCCGATATATTATTTGGAAACAAAATTAATATAAGAGCGCCAAGTTTTATGCCCGTTCATTGGAAAACCTTCCAATAATCTCAAAAATGAAAATTATGGTTAAATTATTAACGTTATTATAGTTTTTCTGGGAAAAAAAGAGTAAGTTCGAGGGCCAGTTTGTTCCATTTTCGTGTCCTCTTTGAAATTCTGGGAAAGAGCTTTTTTTTTTAGGATTTGTGAACCAAATTAGAGAGGAAAAAATACACATCTGGACTGAAACTGAATTTCCACGACGGTCTTCAAAGCCTCCGGAGTCGTTAACATAGCACGGCAATGCAGGTGAATTGCGACAGCTTTTTGTATTTTAAATGTACTTAAAAACACTGAAAATGTTATTTAACATATTTCCATTTGAACTTAACGCAGAGAATGCTAGTTCTCGAAAAAGTTCCATCAACGAGCTTTTGACTTGCTAGGACCCCCAAAGAAATGAAACCCATGTGTTTTGTCCGCCGCGTTAAGCTTACACGATGCGTTTTTTTTCAACTAAGGATTCCTTTTCAGTTCTTTTACGAGATCGTTCATGTTTTATGGCGTGTAATGGAAAAAAGTGAGCATAGTTCCAGTAACGATTGCAGGTTTAATGCCGACTGCGATTTTTACACGCGGCACACGACAATTTTTTTTTTTAATTGTTCAGTCTTCCGCGCTCATTAAGAGGAAAACGAACGGCGCTTCTGCAGCTGCACTTGCCCAAATTGTCGATTACATTACTCGAGTGCCAAATGCCTATTAAAGGAGTAATTACTAAACGCCGATAAAACTTACAAGAACGGGCACAGCTCCCCGAGTGCGCTCGTTATATTTTACCGTAAGCGCAACAAAGCCATGCTAAACTTACGAAGGGACCGGGGTTCCACCCTTCGAATGGCTTCACTTCCTCGTCTAAAAAGGAGGCGGCGGATACTTTATACTTCGCTCGCAGGGTTCACACAGTCTCGGGGAACTTAAGATTAAGTTCGGGCACGAGAAGGAAAAAGAAATGACCACGCGACACTCGATTGCGCGTAATTAACTGCACATTGGGACCGAACCGTGTATTGGCATGCATCGCTAACATTAGTAAAACTAATTGCGGTCAAAATGACCGACCGCCGAAATGGACTATTAATAATTCCAACGATCGAACCGAACGCCATAAAAATACATCCCATCAACACACCATAGCACCACCACCATCTTCTGACGGCACTGAAAGTCTACCGAAAGTAACGAATTGAAACAACATACGAGAAAAATGAAAGCCAATTTCTCCCTTCTCGCAATAAGTCCGCACCTTATTAGTACCCAATGGATATTTACACGCTCAAAGTGCTATTTTCTTGATTGATATCCCAAATAATACAGGCATGCGAAAGTACAATTTTCAGTGGAGTCACCCACATTTTTTATCATTTATAATATCCTGATTAAATGCGTGTATGAGATAGAAAGGGACCGTTGCATATTATCATTCGCGACTACTAGCGACAGTGCCTTTGTCTCACACGGAACATTCCTAATTGCGCAATAGTTACCCAATGGTCGACACCCAGGCGATAGCTCCGTGTCCCGGCTGGTGAGCCGTTTACCATCCTCACCAATGACTTCGAAACTCGACTGTGGCAAAAAAACACCGGTGGCTAGTTACCCATCACCCGTTCATATTCCCACCGCACCAATGAAAGCGATAAACACTCGCACCATCACCTGACCGGAGAGGGAGCATACGAAACGCTTTACGCCCAATGCGGAGCCTTTATTGTACCCCTAATCTCAACTCACCCGTTTCGCGGGATCGATAAAAATAACTCTTGCATCAACACCCGAACTAGGATTTTTCCGCCGCGCCACGCACTTAAAAAGGGAACGCGGGGGAACGGAGGAAATTGCAACGGGGAGGAAGCGCTCGGAACGACCGAAACAATGATTGCAGACCGACCCTCCAAAACGAAACAACTTGGATATTGCAACCAACCCGTTATGAGACCGCCGTTCTTTTCCCCTCCGTCCTCCTCTCTCGCTAAGCGAACAAAAAAAAAACGAACCGCGACCCCGCACGGGCAGAGAGAGGTAAGTCAAGGGGATCGGGGAAATGAAACGGAAAACGTTGTGCTTGGGCGCACCGACGCCGACGAAGGAAACAGCAAACCCCGTGCCGTCCCTCTCCCTTCTCTCCCTCTATCTCTCTCTCTCTCTGACTCACATCCGAACCTTAAAAATTGAAATTTAGAAACACGAAACGGGGGAAAAAACACGAGGGGGCTCCGCCGAAGGACGGAGGGTGGGTCGAGTAGGGGGAGAGGGAAGTCGGGGCGTAATCACCCAGGCAGTGAAACCAGCGACAATGCAGCTTTGTGGAGGAGAGCGGTTGGGGAGGGGGTCAGGAGGGGGTGGGTCAAGAGGCAGGGGTCAATTCAGGTCGGGGACACGTGTGTGTCGACGAGGGACGGAGGAGGGAAGCGAAAAAAGGGACCGAATTCCGCAAGTACATGAAATGCGGGAGTGTGGTTTCGGCATGTTTCGGCAAAAACGATAATGAAGCAGGTGACGAATAGGAGTAGGTTTACGGACGGTGGGGCGCGGGGACATGCGCCGCCGGGGGCTCCCGTGGTTCTTCATCGCGATTGGAAAAAAACCGGGGCGACTTGGAGTGCGGGCGGTGGGTACGGAGTGGAGGAGCAGGGCAGGGCGCCAATCATCCGGGGAGCTCAAGGTGAAACCATTCCCTCGCACCGTGACGGGGAGGTAGTGGCGGGTGTGAAGGGCGTCGGGGTGGGTGCGAAGAGGCGGAGGAGGTAAACGATGAGAAAGTACGGGTGTGCGAAAGGAAAACAAACGAAAGTGATGGGTTAGACGGCGAAGTTTGTTAGGCCGGAGAGAGGAAGGAGATGCGGGCGAGAGAGGAAACGAGTTTAAGAATAAACAGAGGATTGGCGGAGCGAGGGAGGAGTTGGAGGGGTGAGGAAGATGATAGATGGGGGAGAAGTTTATCAGGAAGGAAAGGAGAGAGAGGGGGGGGAGGAAGGGAGGGAAGGAGGGAGATGTATGACTGAACTTGGCTCCCTTGGACATATTTTGCAGGGACCGTGTTGTGGCGACCTAGGTTGTCTTAGGCGAATTTAGTTTAATGGCGTTTCATCGCGTGTCCCCGTCGCAGGATCTACCGAATCGAACTGTGCACTCTCCATTCGCCTCAACGCGGCACACCAATAACCGGAGTGTACGCGAGAGAGCGTCGCCTCGCCGTTTGGAAAAAAAAAGAGATTCCTTTCAAAGACAGAAGAAGCGCTCTGGTCGCACCGAATTATTTCAATTCGTCAAACGCCTTATAGTTTCCTCACGGTGGCATCGTTTTGAGCATTACATCCCCCAACCCATTGGGACGGAACGTGGCCCTCGGGTCTTCGCGAATGGCAGCGAGACATTTTTGGGCCGTCATCCAAATCGATGCTGTCGTGCTCGTTAAACGCCATGCTCCGATTAAAAATCATCGTGCATACGGAACATGATACTCCTAAACTTAATGGCTATGGAGAAAAAAATACAGATCACTTTAGGCAGCGAAAAATGAACCCTTCAACCACAATATACACGGAGTTTCAAGCTTCCGCTGCGATCGAATTATTGACATGGTTTCATTTGAACTTTCCTCTCGCTGCATCACAAAACGAAGGATCTCGATAGGAAATAAATCCACTCGTCGATGCGTTTCTGGCAGATGAAAAGCTCTCAAGTTTGACAAAAATTAAGGAGTAATTTCTCGACAGTTTTCGGCTTTCAAACTCGCGGAAAACCGCAGGAATGGAGTCTGCCTCGAAAAAATCTGACGTGTTTTTCCAATAGGAGTGAACCCTTCTGGGCCTCCGGGTAACAAAAGCCATAAATATTTCGGGGAAATCGTAGATTGCGAACTCTCTGGCAAGCTTTTAAGTTTGGATAGTAATACAAGTAATGACAGCACCAGGTCCGCATTGAATCGGTAAAATTTCATTCAAAATGAAGAAAATTGCACCCGGCTCGTAGAATAAAAAAAAAACAAAATCTCTTTTAATGCCAAATTTCAATCCGGCAAACCCATTTTATGGATGGTGTGCGATTGTGACCCCTGATCTACGAAACATTAACAGTGGAAATATAAAAAAAATACCAGGCAAACTGAAAATCACGCTTAAGTTATTTACCGTTGGGAACGTTTACAGAAACCGACCAACCAACCGGCTCATTTGGAAACCAGCTTCGTACGCAAAAATAAAATCAAGCGTCATTCCACAAGGACCTCGTTCTGTAATACGACTGAATGAGCGTCCCGAGGACTGGAGTGAAATTAACAAGGGGGCTCGCGGAATATCCCTCCCCGACGAGGAAAATGATCGCGGAAGTACCCGGCGGAAACACTTATTTAGGGAAATAAGCCTGTCGGTCGCTCCGACCGAGAGGACTCTATGTCGCAGGCTTGTAGTTGACCCCGTGAAACCCCCCGCTTCCCTCCCGCCCTCCTTCGCGACTCGGTCATGCTGCAGCCATCTCCCGGGCCTGGAAAAACCTCTCCGTCTCGACTCTCCAGTCTGGAGTGCAACACTTAACCCGGGGGGAACCCATTTGCCTATTCTTACTCAAAGTCTCCAACCACCCAATTCCTCCTCTCGCTGGCAATTTTTTCCACTCGGGGGGGGGGGGGGGAATAGAATGCTTACAATTTTCCACTCTACCCCCTCCTCCCGCCTCGAATCAGTGCTGACCCTCATTTTCCGGATTTCTATTCCAGATTTTTTCACGACTGTCCCGACGAACATGCTTTCATTTTCCCCGATTTTTCCACCGAGTCAGGTAACTTGAATTTGTCATTTTTTTGAGAATATCATCACGTCATCATTACGCGTGCCACTGGTATCACCAAAATCGGTTCCACTCCAGTTTCGCACTTTGCCATGGCTTGCGGGCACGATAATAATCTACTACAAAACAAGAGAGCCAATCTCGATCCAAAAGGAATACCAAATTTGCTGGGCATGTTCTCAGCCGTAACTTTCTGAAAACTATAATGGAGGGGAAAATAATGGGAAAGCAAAAGAAGAGGAAGACCAAGAAAGAAATTTATAGATGATATAAAAAAGTACTATGTGAGTAACAACCATGGCTGCGACGACAAGACTCCGCCTTTAGAAATGATGAATCACAATTTTTAATTAATTCTGCTTCAGCACCTTTTTTCCTACTCTTACGTAATGAGGATTTGTTATAGACTCTTACCCTATTAAAGTGACCATCCTGCGTATGTACACACAGGGAATCAACACGCGAATTTTATTTTCTAAAATATGTTCCGTCAAATGAAACACCTTATGAATATGGATGCAAAAAGGTGAACACTGACTTTCTGCTACTCGTCGTCGCATTCAGGAATCTACTAGCTCGGTAAATTACTTCCTCTAATTTATTCTGGGTGTTACATCGGCACATTACAGGACCTGGAATATTGCACTCAATGGCACGGAACCATCCGTCTCGGAAATGATAAAGCATGCTTTCCTGGATCTCGGGAAACTGTCCTATATTTCAAAAGTTTACTTGACCTGGGAATAACCCGCTGTGACGGAATTTCAGATAAATGAAGCCGTCTTAGGCACGGCATAGAAAGAAAGATTACTCGATGAAATTACAAGGCTAGAACAGTGAACGGAAGAGACATTGAGAGGCGATGAATTTTCCAGAGAAAATGCAAAGCAAAGCAAAAATGCAAAGCAATGCAAGCCAAAAGCAATGCAAAGCAAGCGATGCAAAAATCAGGTGGAGCTGTGGAATCATTCGGTGCAAGTGGTTCATAAATTGAGTCACTCACTGAAATTACTGAATTCATAAGAAAATCAAGACTTAAGAAGAACTACTTCCCACCGGTAGGACTATTTCGCACCTCACATCAAAAAATGATACCCAAGCTAAACAGTACCAATTACCGGAACGGCCTTGTTAAAAAAAAACACGTAGGCAGAGTCACTGAATCCATTCACATCACAATTTACTTCCCGTTTAATATTTTCCAGGATGATATTTAAGCTTTGGAAAATTTATATGTTAAGAAAGGTGAATGAGAGAAGCAGAAAATCAGCTCTAAATTATAGGATTCTGGGCACAGAGCCTTTATCTCGAAGTCACGGGTTAGAAATGTGTTAGAAATACGTGCAGAACTGTTTTGCTGTGCACATGACTGCACACTTCTACCTATTTGCCCTAATTGCTTAATTATTCGGCCAACAAGCGTGGGAATCATAACGCCAGCGGCGCTTTAATTTAGCATCTGTCTCCAAATGTCTCAAAAATTTTAAAGAGTTGAAATGAAATCCCCTTACTTCAAGTTTTCCATGTTTCAGGTTCGCAAAAATGGTTAAGCAACCCCTGAGCACGCTCTCCACCGAGCGTACCACCTTGAAAATTCGCATTTAAACGAAAACATTGCATTTTCCCACTTTTTATAACTATCAACGCGTTCCTAGCTTACAAGCCTAAACATCCCTAGAGTTGCATTGCACCTGAAGATGATCTCTTCACGATTAAAATGCGTTATACCTAAGCTAATAGTTTCATGAATGTTGGAATAAATATCGACTTCTATCTAAGAATTAATTCCCACAAATTGGTGCCGTCACGGTGTATAACGTTAGAACATTAATGTTCTCACGAAGCTTCGTTCGCCGAATTCTGCACCTACCTCCCATCGCCGGGTGCGATTTAGGGTTCAACCGTTCTACTAGGCCCTGGGGAGGGAGGCTCACGTTGCACGGAGGAACATTTCAATTATGGAGCTAAAGATTTCGCGCATACAAGTCCTGAAACTGCACACCGGTGGCACCACCCCTACTCTGGGGTATCCGAACACCTGAGCGAAGGCGCGTTTGGCGGAACGATGTCGTCCTTTCATTTCATACCGGTCCGAACCGCATCGCCCAGCCGCACCGAGCGTAACGGAATCCTTCCACGGGGGAGACGTGTCCGTCACGCAAGTCTATCACCGCGACAGTATAGGAATGCCACTCACACCTTCCTCCCCACCACCACAAGCCAATTCCATTCCGACATCGCAAGAAAAGTAGATACACGACGGGGCTAAACAAACGGAAAGTGCAGCGCGGAAAAAAATTCTCTCGGGGATGAAAGCCTTTTGTGAGATCGCGGAGGAATGAGAGCCATGTCTTATCCACCCGACAACCATGGAACACTCGTCACATGGTTTTTTCTCATCCATTTTTTATTCGGAATTGATGGGCGCTGCCATCCAAAGGCACCGCCCACCACGAGCCCCTTCCTCCGTCGTCGACGACGACGACTTGCGCGTGTAGACTTAGGGGGATATACACAAGGGGCGCGGAGGAAATCCCGCGAAAAAGGAGATGGCGTCAAAAATTGATGGGGAGAAAAGAAACTCGGAAATGGGCAGGAAAGCTACGAGGAGAGGACCAGGAAGGCGTGGGGGGGGTGGAGAGAGAGAGAAAGAGTTCGGGGAGAGAAAGGTGCGGGCAAATAACCTCTCGGCTCCAATCCAATCCCGACGGAAGACTTCGCAACATTTAAAACCGTCGTTAGGGGACCGCCACCGTTAAGACGCGCATTGGAAATCGGTGGGATCTGAACGGAGGGAATGCGACTTTTTAATAAAATCTGGGGAAGAAATTCGAAAATCAATGGGATTCAAGGGAGGAGACGACTCTCCGGAAACGAGAGAGATTTCCGCCAAGACAGAGGGTGGCTAAGATTTCAAAAAAAATATCGTCCTAATGCGTAGAAAGAAACGAGATGGGCCAACGTAAATTCTTTAGTCATGGGCAACGTGTTGCTATTTCGCGCATAGTAGAAAAAATTTCGTTTTGGTGATTTAGCGTCGCACCCGCTCAATTACGAATATTATTATTTTTTCAATCATTTCACTGCAACAACTGATACGAGTTAAAGCATCAATCGTTTGTGACAACCCGTTCCGAGGAAAACATTTTTGAGACCGCCGTGAGACTTGTCAAATAAAGGTTTGGCCGAAACAGAGTCGGCAACAATAAAACAAAAAGGCGTCCAGAGGTGCAATGTGTCCATTGCGAAAGCAATTTATTTAAGCAAGACGCAGTCATGGACCTCTCGACTTCTGATAACGACTCGAGCCCAGAAACATACGAGACCATGTCGGTATTGGAATCGGCGGCAATTCGATTTGCACCGAACAAATTAATTTACACGTAAATAATTCACTTGAGCCCGGGGAGCGAGAAAAATGTGCGGGTCACCACCGACGGATGAAGAGGCCATGCATCAGAATACGGATCCATCCGAACCCCGCGGATGATAAAAAAAAAGGGGCCGAACATTAAATAACAACCTCCAATAAGTCCCAGGGATCGATAAATTCATAACGGGACGATCGTCCCGACCCAAGTTCGTAAATCAACGAAACGAAAACAAAACGGAAACGTGACGGGGGGGGGGGTCGGAGAAGGGTCGAGATGATATAGGGAGTAGAGAGCGTGGCCGGTGGGACGGGCGAAGTGGCACACCGAGGAGAAGAGGGACGAGGGTCGGCGGAATAAGGAGGCCCCAACTCGAAGGGGACGGAGATGAAGAGAGATTTTGTTTATCGCGGAGGAGAGAGTACTCAGGGAGGCCACCCATTTCACAGCATCTCATTCCAGAATTTTCCCCACCCAGATATTCCCGACCTTCTCCCGGTTTTCAAACCCGATCGGATTAATATATGTACGCCTCGGTGGCGGCGGGGTAACGTCCTCGTCTTCCAAACCAAGGGTCGCGGGTTCGATTCCCGCCTGGGTGGATTTTCCCCCACCTAGGGCTTGGGTGTTTGCAATCGTCTCCATTGTGTTCACCGCTTAAAGTCCGATGTAAACGCCAAATGGGCTGTTTTCGGATTAAGACTAAATATATAAATAAATAAATGAATCACCCATCGTGCCGATGGTGACATCGGCGACGGGCCATCTATGCCATACGTATTTTCTTCTATGCTATTATTTTCAAGAATTTCCACGCCCTCACGCCTAAGACGAACTGCCAACGTAAACTAAAAGGAACCCTTCACCAACGGCAATCCTCGAATCGTGCCCATATTATGCTCCCAAACTTTTACAATAAATTGGGCTCTCTTGCCGAATATTTATGAATATGTTGAGTGATTCCCGATCGAGTGGCCAACAAGGAGAGAAAGAGAGCGAGTGCGGTGCGGGTGGGGACCCAGGTCGTGCGAGTCGGAGGATAGAGGAACTCGACGCACCCCACCCAGCCCGTTCTGAAAACCGCTCCAATTAGCGGCCTCCCTACGCGCGGGGCGAGCGGGGTAGATGAGGAGGGAGGACTGAAACGGAATGGATACCGATAATAAAAGCGTTCACTAAAGGCAGAAAGAGTGAAGGGAGACGGTTGAGGGAATACGGCTGAGGGAAAAGGGTTGGCGACGGTGGTCGAAACGCTTCGGTTGGGTCGTGGGGACAAAGGGGGTTGGCGGGGCGGATGAAGAGAGACTCCTTTGAGAGGGGGAGGGGGAGACGAAGAGAGAGAGAGGGAAGGGAAAAAACACAGAAAGAGAGAGAGGGAGATAAAGATGGGAAAGTGAGACGAACAGAGAGCGAGCGGGAGGCGTGAGTGGTGTGTTTGTGGAAGTAGTCGAGGAGGAAGAAAAGCATTGGGCACAACCGGAAGGCGCGTTTAATGTTTTGAATACGTTTCCATGGGAACTCTGAGTGGGATGGAGGTATCGTGTGACGAGGCGGAGGAGGGAGGGAGGGAGAGGGAGAGAGGAAGGGGGGAGACGGGAGCGATCGTGGGTGGAGGTTGATACAGGGGCTGTGGGTAAGGGAAGTGAGTGAGGGAAGGCTGCGGGCGAAGGGGAGGGTAGGATTAGGACGAGAAGGGGAGGGGGGAAAATGCGGCGGGGGACAGTGGAGTGTCGGGAAGTGCGATGTGGGAAGGCGCGGTTTTGAGTGGTCTCACATTTCACCAAAATGGAAGGGGGGTGGAGGAAGAGATTCTAGTGGGACCAAAGAGTGAATGAGTGAGCAAGTGAAAAGGGATAGAGAGAGAGAGATATGAGAAAATTGGCTTATCTCTGAATGCGGTAGTGGTGCACGCACGCCCCCAAGCAGTAACGATGAAGTGAAGAAGATGTGTGTGTATATATATATATATATATATATACACATATATATATATATATATATATATATATACACATATATATATATATATACACACATATATATATATATACATATACATATATATACATATATATATATATATATATATATATATATATATATATATATATATATATATATATATGCGTCAGTCTGAATATACACACGCAATCATATGTACGTTCTTGCATATTCATGGGTGTGTATATTTAGATCCATAGCCACTATATATATATAGACTAACGCCCACGTGTGTGGGCGAGCGAGACGCAGGAAGAGAGGGAGCGTAAAGGGTAAGCCGAGAGAAACTAAATGCTAATGCGGGAAAAAATGAAGCGATATCTCCCACGCGCTGAGTGGCGTCGCCAGGAGAAAGGGTAGGTACTCCTGATGGTGAGAAACGAGAGAAAAAATAACAATAATCATCTGTCCAAACGGATTAAGCGTTGGAGCTCTATTCATAACAACCCCGAAAGGACGCTCACGCATAAAAATACATAAACAACTAGAGTAGTACCCCCTCGCTGTGTGCGTGTGTCTATATATATATATATAGTATATCGATGATGCGGAAGTACTAGAATCCTAATCCATTCCCGACACAAATATAATTTACTTACATATATATTATTATTATTAGGTAATCTACCGGTTAAGGTAGGTTTTTGGATGGACACAACTATCAAATAAACATTTTGTGACTCCCCACCTAGCAAACTAATCTATATCAGGTCCCTCTTCATCTCGGTGTACTTCTTTCCTCCCTTCATCCCGTCCAACATCCCTATCCTGTTCCTACCCTTACCTCGCTTGCCCAACATTCTCCCCTCTATTACCCTCTTCAACATTCCACTACCGCTCAATACGCCTTTCATCCATTTTTCCTGCCTCCATAGGATTTCTCTCAACAAACCCCTCTCCTCACCCACCATTTCCAGTACTTCCTCATTTGTTTTCCTTTCGGTCCATTTCACCTTCTCCATTCTTCTCCACACCCACATTTCAAAAGCCTCCAATCTACGTCTATCCTCCTGCTTCAGCGACCACGTTTCCGCGCCGTACATAGCTACGCTCCATATCAGAGTTTTTACGAGTCTTGTCTTAACATCCCTACTCAACGTCCCCGTCATCAACTCCCTCCTCCTTGAGAAAGCCTCCTTGCCTAGCGCAATTCTTCTCCTTACGTCCCTACCACTTTGACCGTATTGGTCCAAAACACTTCCGAGATATGTAAACTGCTCTACCTGCTCTATTCTTTCCCCGCCTATTTTAATATTTAGCTTAGCCTTTTTCTTTCTGGAAAATCGCATAACCTTTGTTTTATTAATATTGATTCTCATCCCATATTTATCGCACTGAACCTCCAATTCACTCAACAATGCTTGCAACCCCTTGGCTGACTGAGCAACTAATGCTTGGTCATCAGCAAACCTAACCGATTTTACGAGTTCCCCTCCGACTTTCATTCCTACCTCCAGTTCTTCCCATGCCTCTTTAATCATTTCCTCTACATATACGTTGAACAGTACCGGTGACAATGGGCAACCCTGCCTTACACCTCTTCCTAACACTGCCCATCCAGACTCTCCGTTCCCCACTCGCACCTGAGCAGTCTGAGACATGTACAGGTTGCGGATCAGTCTCCTGTCCCTCCAATCCATTCCTATTTTCTGCAATACACGCATTAATTTTTCCCAATTCACTCTATCAAACGCTTTTTCGAAATCTACAAAACAGGCAAAAACGTCCTGATTGTATTCTATATTCCTCTCGACTAGTGATCTCATTACTGCAATGGCATCACGCGTACCTCTTCCTTTCCTGAACCCAAACTGATCATCCCCTAAGTAATCATTTGCCCTACTCTCTATCCTTTTGTTGATGATCCTGAGAATAACTTTAGCTGCGTGGGATATCAAACTTATTGTTCTGTAATCCTCACATGACGAAGCCTTTGCCTTTTTAGGAATAGGAACTAACACCGATCTCACAAAATCTTCCGGCCAGATTCCTTCTTCATAGATACTACGAATCAGTCCATATATGGCCTTTTTCCCACCTTTCCCTAACCATTTCAACATTTCTACAGGAATATTGTCCACCCCCACAGCCTTATTTGCTTTCATCTCCTTTAATGCCCTTTCTATTTCATCGTCGAGTATGCCTGGACCTAAACTATCTTCTTCTACGTCATGTTCCTTTTCTATGTCTAACCTTGTCGGCCTAAGTTCTTTACCATACAGTGTTTCTATATATTCCTTCCATCTCTCTTGGATTTTTCTTGGTTCAACTATTATCTTACCCCATTTATCTTTAACTGTTAGCACAGATCTTGCCTTCTTACTTCCCGATAATAACTTAACCTTGCTGTATAGAGCACCAATTTCACCCTTCTTCTGTAAACTTTCCATATCCTCGCATTGCGTTTTCCACCATTCTTCTTTTGCTTTATTTGTGGCCCTTCTCAATTTATTGTTTAACTCTTTGTACTTCATTTTGCCTAACTCTGTGTTTACATTTTTCCATCTTCTTCTCTCATCCATCTTCGCAATCATCTCATCCGTTACCCATGGTTTCCTTATCCTTTTCCCGTTAACGGTTCCTATAGTGTCTTTAGCGGCTTCCAATATCCCTTTCTTGATACATTTCCATTTTTCTTCGATAGCACTCAGTTCTTTACCGTTATCCAACATTTTCTCTACAGCCTCCTGATACTCCTTCCTCGTTAATTCATTTACTGCTTCTAAATTCCATTTCCTAACCCGCCGCCCTTGCCTTATCTTCTTGAAACGAACATTACATTTCATAACAACTAAATTGTGGTCAGAGTCCGCATCCGCTCCTGGGAAACTGTGCGAATTTATCACACTGTTCCTAAACCTGTGCCTAACCATAATATAATCTAACTGATACCTTCCTGAGTCACCTGGCATTTTCCATTTTACATATATATATGTATGTATATATATATATATATATATATATATATAGATATATACATACATATATATATGTATATATATATATATGTGTGTGTATATATATGTATATATATGTGTGTATATATATGTATATATATATGTGTGTGTGTATATATATATACACACACACACGCCAATGCACGCACAAAGAGCATGCGACTCAAGGTGGGGAGGTGGAATGATTAATTCACAGCCGTCTGCCGCGAAAGGATTTCCGAAAATGATCCCGCAGAGGTGGATATGCACACCCCCTTCAGCGATTAGCCGGCTCGTGTTTATTTTCAATTTGTGCGCCTCAGTGAGGAACAGATTTATTTGGCGAAGCACTCGATCCTCGGGTGTAAGTTAAACGCGTCGTTAAGGAGGGAGTACGGGACCCACGATCCACGGCACCGCGCCCGCCGAGGGGTCCCTGCCGACGCACATAAATACCCGCGCGAAGTAGGATGACACAAATCAAGTTTGGAAAAAAATAACTCGCGAGTTAAGCAAGTGCCTCCACCATCCCGCTCGCATTCCCCGCGAGATTACGCCGGAATAAAAGCGGGCTCCACTTTTCATCCCGGAGCCGATCCAAATTATCCTTCCCTTTCCTCCACACCCCCACGGATCGATGCCTCCCCATTCTTTAAATTAAAGGACCGGCAGATGGGCGTGGGTGGGGTGGGAGGGAGGGGCAGGGTTATTTTACCTTAAGGAGGATGGGTAATGGGATAAGCCGAGATGGGAATCAAGAAAAGGAAAGATAAACAAATCATCTTGCTGGAGGATTGTTCCAGTTGCTGGTTTGGTGACGCACGGTGAAATTTTCATCTTGAATGACAGCCGACGCCAGCTGGCACTGAGGCGATCTCGCCTCGGCAAGCGACGAGTTCTCGAGGATTGGAAGCACCTCGTTTCCCTTCCACCCCTCGCCCGTGGTGTACCCGATAGATCGGCACAGGACACGCCACGAGCGGGCCTACTGATCTGTGGACGGCAATGCTAGTACTTCGTGGTGGTGGCAGTGGGATCTCCGTAAGAGTCGAGGACGGGGCGGAAGGCAAACGCGAAAGAGCCGTCGTTCCCTCTCGCATTACCCATCGTTTCGACGAGTCTACCGAGGGACTCTTGCTCTTCTTCAATCGAGCAAACTGATCCGAATAAAATAAACAGGAATATAAAAGGAAGACTTGTTTCACACCAATAGGATGCAGTCCACGTAGTCAACTTATCATGCAATATGCTGATTTTAGATTCTACACCACAACAATCTCGAATTTCATCAATTGACAAGAAGTAAAATCGATTTAATCGCACACAAGACTACTTGTCGCATTTACGGACGAGACGATATCCACGACATGTTGGTACGACATTCATCTCACGTCAATTAGCGTAAATAACACGTCTCATGTTTCATCAATAACGATTCGCAGGCCTACAGGTAGGTTTCCTAAACACAATGCGTAGTAATCCAAATCCCTGATATTTTCGACGAGTAATATTCGCTTAAAACAATATACCCGTGTTCCAATTCGTACCGGGAGGTTTCGGATACATCGATTTCGAGATGAAGATAAAATAAGTCATAGTGGGATCTTTCAGTCGATCCGACTGAAAGATCCCACTTTTTACCGTCTCGCCGAGCCTAATTTGCCAAAATAAAAAAAGGAACAAGTGAAGCGCATCTCCCCGAGAACCCGCCCGATTATGGATGGAACGCCGCAGTCGGCGAAAATGACCCGGGAAGTCGCCGACCGGTAATTCCGACTGGGACCCCTCCGCGCCGAACGCAACGCTGGTCCCGAACAATCGGGAGCGATCACCATCTCTCCCCCACAGCGCCAACTTTCCGGATGAATTACGCTACCCACCCCGACATTTCACGCGAGGCCATCCATGTGACACCTGCCTCATCCCCGAAAAGACCCAAATGCCACCAAAAACCCTTTCTCCCCTCCCCCCACTAAATATACGATCTCTTGCCCCAACTACCGAATCCAATTACGCGCAATTACGACGACAGGGAGAGAGAGAGATGGGCGAAAAGCCGTAGATGGACTATCAAGGATCAAGGGGATGGCGGACCACGAAAAATACCCGGAAACCACACTATCATCCGGCCTAACATGCGATATAAGCACGAATGGTGAATCTCCGGAGCCACATTTAAGAAACGGATTAATACGCGAATGAAAATGATGAGAAAAGGCCTTATTTGGCGCTGGATAATCTTGAATATGCCTCTGGCATTCGAGACCCTGTGCAGGACATAATTTCGGAATTAAACAGGACACAAAAGCTGACCATTTCGTATAGAAACATAATGAAGGAAAAAAAAGAGTGACACTGCCGGCCATCCGCACTCGCTGTAGTCTAATACGCTCATTCATACGCCCGATATTGCCACGCGGACGACTGATGGAGCGGGCAATCACTGACACGAGTAGGGTGGTGTCCGAGCCGGGCCGTGGGAGGGTGGAATGACGACGAATGCGGTTGGGAAGTGAGTGTAAGGGAGAGGGGGGTGGGAATGTGGGAGGAGGAGGGTTGTTAGCGAGCTTTCTGGCCGAACGGGAGAGAGAAAGGCTTTTGGAGGGAAGGGGAAGGAGACGAGGGGAACGGGGGTGCCAATGGAAACGGGGAAGCGGAGGAATTCGAGCGAGGGTCGCCCCCTCCCCAGATGGGGGGGGGGTTTCGAGGTTTGCCGGGAGTGCGTGGGGAATGGGGAGGGAGAGAGGTGGGAGAGGGGAGAGCAGGAGAGGAGCGAAGGTTGGGTGGTTCCGGGTGAAGTGAAAGGATAAGGTTTGATGCGAAGGAGCATGTTTCATTCGTATCGATTTAGGGAGTGGATTATGGGGAAAGTGAGCCCTGAGGGGAGGGGGGGCGGAAAGTGCGGCGGGGTGGAAAAGGAGAAGGGGAAGACCAGGGGTGGGAAGAGGAAGACTAGGAGTGAGTGAGGGGGATGAAAACGGGCAAGCCACGAGCGAGGAGAGGGGTGGGGACACGAGGGAGAAAATGACAGCAGGTTTGGAGGGGAGAAACGATGGAAAAAGGAGTCGAGGGATTGAAAAGAGGGAGGGTTGGAAGAGACGTGGAATGGATGGAATAATGTTGAGGGAGGGAGAGGGGGAGGGGAGAGAGCACGGGAGAAGTAACGAAATAAAACAGAGTAGAATTAATTCCAGTTCCGAGATGAAATAACCACGTGGGGGACTCGCCGAAATCGAACTCCGAATTCTATAGAGAGCAAGCTCCGAAATATTATCCGGTGCTGAATTCGCGGACACCAGATCCGTCATTCCCTTGCACTGTCTTGTTCGAGGGCAACGGTTACCGAGAATGGGTGGCCAAGGATTGTACTACCAATGCACCATAGGCCTTTGACGGTGGTATATTGCTGAAATAACTGCTCAAGGTCTGCAAAAGAATATACCCACCCATGGAATACCTATGACAGTTTTTTTCCACGAGTCGGCCATTGGGCGCAGGCTGCTAAAGACAAACACGGTTTCTTTTCACAATCCATATTTTCCAATATTTCTAAGCGACGCTGATTTCCAACCGATACTTAGCAGCGAAGTCGAACGCGAATAATTTGAATTTTCATTTTCCCTACACCTAGTCGCCCACTGAGGGTTTGATAGGCTATTTTTGGTGCTTGATGACCAAGTCTCAAGAAATTGAGCCGCTCTGTTCCACCATACATACTTTGAAATCCTTTCAGAATTCTCACAAAAAAAAAGATTATTTTCAATTCGCTTCCTAATGGTTGATTTTTATAATGTATTTTGCAAAAAAACGTCCCATACCTACAGCAATATTGGTTTTTCATGATGAGCACCAGACTTTACCGCACTGATATATTTAGCCTAAATGCGACATCGTAAAGAAATCGGATTTTGATTTCACCGAATTACGGACAAATACGTCAACCACGGTTTTGGCCGCGAACGGTGATCGAGACGTACTGAAATAATGAGGAACTACGGTTACCGAGAAGCAAAATGAACCTTAAAGGGTTCCCACGAGAAAATCATAGGGCTGTTAGTCCTTCAAATTAGTCGTTCCCAAACATCTCCCACCGGTGGTTCCCTTACACCAATGTACCTTGGCCGCGAATACCCATTACGTCCGTGACAAGCAAATCATTCTGGAAGATTCGGTAACGAATCCAACGTTACATTATGAAAAGACATCGCACACCTCTGGCTGGCTTTGGCAGCGTCTTGAACAATTAGGCAACCACTAATATAGTTATTACGTACCCGGAATGGTACGCTCGAAATAGCATTTTCACCGGCAGGGGTCACGCCACCAAATACAAAACCAAAAGGTGTAAGTATATTTTTTTTTTCAGAAGGGCCATTCGATACTTAAATGTGAATTCGAGTATTCAATGAATTTCATGGGTGAAGACTTGTAGAAGTTTAATAACTTCGTGGAAAAAAATACATCCCGCACACACGAACATGTCTCCCGTCTTTTAATATTAACGAGAACTCTTTCACAACTGACTGTTTTTAACAAAACCTAAGCCAAAACATTGTTTTATTCTACATCATTCACGATGAATATTCATATATGTGCATTTTAACATTTGGGTGGCGAATGAAAACGATCCCGCTAAACGAAATGAATTTACCTGGACGGACGGCATACAATTTGGAAACGATACCACTTTACTACAGGTCTTGCTAACAGTAGACAAATAAAACTTTTGAAGTTTGGTGAGGATTATATTTTAAAATTAAAAAGACGAAATCTCTTAAAAAAAAAGCAATTCCCTCGACAGCGCGGAAAGGGCGTCATTCGTATTCTAGCAAGTCGGGAGGAAAACCTTTTACTAACTCATTTTTACACCGGGAGCAATTTCTGAACGGGCTCAACATTTCCAATGAAACCTGGGCACGATGCACGCACGCCTCAGAATTTCGCATCACTTCACAACCAAAGAAAAACAATACTTTACTTCGGACCCGCGAGACAGAGACCCAGAGACGGAAAAGTGTCGTGCGACGTTGGGAAACCATCATTCCAGGAGTAAACCGTCAATCGAAGGGGAAAGGAAGAGCGGGGCACGGTTTGGCGGGGATTCCCGCCGGCAATGCGGGGGCATCGAAAGCGGTGGTGGAACCCGTGGTAACCTATCCTGTTCCGTTGCGAGGGGGGATCGCCCACTTGGCTTAGCTTTCGACTGCCCGGCCGTCTTTGCGAGCCGAGTCTGGCGGCAAATTCAATACCAATGATGGGATGAAGGGGAGGGATTTGCGAGTGGGCGTCGCGGAGAGATCTCGAGGAGAGCCGTCATCGAGGTTATAGTGCCGTTGGTACCGCCAAATAATCGGTGGACGGGCGGGGGTTGGCGGTAAGTGAGGAAGATGCGTTGAGTGGAACTTTCACCTCCGGATCGGAAACGGCGGAAGAAGACGGATGTTTAGCGATGGGGCGTTTGGGACGAAATATCTTCGATCATTTCACGTTGTCTACGTCGCCTACTGGCTGGGAAGGCGCACTCAACGCCATTTCAATTTTGAGAGAGCAATGACCTGCCCATAAATAAATGATATTTTTATATTTGGAGAGTGTATACAGATCAGAACATTTACTAAAGACCCCTAGTGAAAATACACGGTGTATTTTCACTGGTGTAACACCAATCTAAGATAATATTCAACCAGTTCGCATATTTTTCATTAAATTAAAATCACATCAAGAAACCGGACGGTAAATGTCCACGGTGGCAGGAGTCCGGTCGATTTTGCTGGCGTATTAAAATTTCGTATTAGTATTTGCACCAAGGAGTTCCGTTATGGAAAAAACATCCTGGGATCTTAAAAAGTTGGATTACATCAAGACTAAATCTTTGAAGCTGTCGGCGTCTTTTTCGTCAGATGAAATAGATTGAAATGCATACACAAACCTGAGCTAAAAAATACAGCAGTGGGGTGAAAAATGACGTACGACAAGATTCAGAAAGACGGCAAGGAATGAACTTTACCCTACTTCACATTCATTAAGAGGATTGCGACTGCACACCACCGATTAAGAAGTTCGTTGTTATTGCTAAAAGGGTTAAACCACTTGCCAGATGAAATTTGCAGTGAATGATCGCCTGATAACATTCAGTGAGGCGTAACTTTCTGAGATAATTTGGCATCCACAGTGAGCATTGACTTTTAAAGAACAGCCACACGACACGCTCCAACAATGAAAAGCATATGCAAGTGTTGCATTGGTATGAAACGAGTCGTCCTGCAGTTCATTAAAGCTTTTGAAATTAACTAACTATTAAATTCGTTCACATTTGATCGTGATTGGAACCTGGAACTTTCAACGATCGGTCGGATATGCTCGTCGGTAACATAGGCCTGACAGCCAGCAGAGTACGGTTCGAATCCCAGTAATGTGAGATTCTTTCCACGGCCAATTACCAAGCATGACAATCGCTCAAACCAAATACCTCCTTCCCGCGTGGAGACCCATAACCTAGATACTCGCCGTGACTTTCACGACAGGCATTACAGTTAAACAATAGCTTGGGAATGAAAAGTTACACATCCCGCCAGCAACTTGCGGTGAACAAAAGACAAAAAAAACAACTCCAAATCGTTGTCTTCAAAACTCCCCCGGAACTTAGGAAGGGTAGAGGTCGATGTGATAACCTGCTAGCCACCGGGGAGAAAACCGCTGGGGACGAGAAAAGAATTTTTTTTAATTATAAAACACCGAAGACCACACATGGAATCCGTCGGATTTCGCGGGAAATACAGGATCGGTCGGGTAAGAAAACAGAGAGGACAGGGGAGCAGGGCGGCGGGAAGAAAGATCTGCCCTTACGACTTCGGCTCGACTTAACGGCGCTCGCGGGGTGGGAGTGAGGATTATCAGGGGGGCGATCGGGGGAGAGAGGGTGGACGGTGCGGGAACGGCACGCTAAGAGCACAAAGAATAGTGCGGGCTTGGCGTGGGGAAGGTATGGTGTGGGGAAGGTATGGTGTGGAGGGGTTGAGTTTGAAAAGGACGAGAGGGAATGGGTGGATCGGTAAGCGAACGCGTGGGAGCAAGTGGGGGGGGGGAAAGGTTTCCGAACCGTGACGCGGACGGGGAGGGGGCGGGAATGGACGGGGAGCGGCCCTTGTGTTCGGCCGGGAGGAGGCACCTGTGGATCAAAGGTTCACGGATGTCCTGGGCACAATACCGCCGCCGAGTGCGGGTAGGCTCGCGGGGGCGAATGTGTTCGTGGGATGGGGGGGAAGGAGATTAAGCCCGACCTCCCGTTCTCGAGTAATGTCTGTGGTTACCGTGGGTCCCATCTCTGGATTCACTGAACTCGGACAAAGCTAATGACCAATTCCGATGAGCATTGTTCGTTCGCGTCAGAGATACTTTCATTACTTCAGCAAACTGCGGAGATGGTGGACCGAATGGCGGAGTCCACGTTAAGCAGGGTTGTCTGTACTTTAAGTACCTTCAGCTTCCCACGATACAAGGATACACGTAAATAGAGGGAAATACTAGGAGATTGGCCGCGCACACCAAAGAACATAATTTGATTTAAGTTCAATGAACCGTTCAACGAAGTACATTTTTCAAAGTTTAAATTAATCCAAGGAGCATGAGATCGATGTCCTGTTTTTTGAAAAAAAAATTTCAATTCTTGAGACCGATGAAGCTGCCGTCGACAGCAACAACACGAAGATATCACAATCGAGGCCAAAAGTCGACCCAAAATTTTCCCAAATTTCTCTTGGTTATCCACATTTTAACTCCTGGGACAAAAATTTGGTGGAGGGATGTACTCAAAAAGAGAACAGAACTATTTTGTCTGCAGCCTGCAACGATTTTTTCCCGCTTAAACGTATCGTAAGACGATTTCAGCACGCAGATTCAAGTCCGCGAGAAGTCAGTTGATATTGGGCTGGCCCGTTTGGTCATCTCTTCCAAAACATGAATGAAACTTAATGGGCAAATAATAACATTTAGACAGGTTCCCTGATGAGGTTCCGGAAGCACGAGCACTCCCTCACTAGTGGTAGCAATGCAATGCCAATTTCCCCACCCAAGTAAATTCTGATGCATTTTTACGCGCGAGATCTTTGAATTCTATTTTTGAACCTTAAATCACCATCGCCATTTCCTGACATTTCGTACACTCCCATCCGGGATGGAAATCGACAGGAATGTGCACACATCCGGGTAAACTTAGGTCCCAGCTTGTATGATTTGGCAACGGAAACGAGACTAGATCGTGACCGAGTCCCAGCTATTAATCCTGGCATGACAGCGACGGACCATGACGGAGACCGTGACCATAAGGATGTTGAAAAAAAAGAGCGAAATATACGCCTCTTCATCGTACGAGAAAGTGCACGAGTTGCCCCGTCCGGTGCAAAAATCCGCTCATCAAAAACAAATAATTGCAGACAAATGAAGCATTGCATAATCCCCTCTCCCCGCCCCCTTCGGACGGGAAATTATTTTTCCAACTCGTACCCAGTCGGCATTCGCTGATGCACCCTGTCGAACTGAGCGAGCCGTTTATTTCGACAGTAATTACTCGCCCAACTCTATTTATGCACCGGTCCCAATATGAACAGTAACACAATGACGCTTGGTGGGCGGGGGAGAACTTTTGGCGCAAAAATAACCTGGAGCATGGGAGGCCAAGCATTGTAATCGGATAGTTTCACCCAACCAAATGGGGCGGGGGGGGGGACGACGACGACGACGGAAACAAATAAAACACGCCAACAAAGTTACGCACGTTATACCATTCTCCATTCCCAATTTAAAAACAACGTCCCATTACATTCGATTCAAAGTTATTGTGTTACGTTTCATAACCGGAGTGGGAGAGGGGACGTGTACTGCGATGGACAAACCGCGTTTTTTCATTAACCTGCCTAATTAGCGAGGACGAAGCCGGAAAGGGGGAGGGGGGGAGCATTGAAGCGGAAATAAAAATATAGTTATAATCCGAACGCACGAAGATTGAAAACGACATTCGTTACCACCCCCCCCCCACACACACACACCAACGTCACATCACTCCAAAATTGTTCCGAAACAAAAAAAATAACACATGATAGATAATCAACGCATGAGAGTATTCCGATGACTGAATCAGCTGAAGGGACCTCAGGCGTAATTTTTTATCCTAACGAATGAACGGACGCATCGGCTAGCGGCAGGAAATTGCAAAGGAGGCCGGGCCGCGATGGAGAGCGAGAAAAAAGTGTAAGGAAGGCGGGCGGGGAGAACGAAACAAATGAGCTATCCGGCGGGCCGGTATCCCAATGGATATTAGGGAATCGAGTCGGGCGCTGAGGGAGAGAGCAAGCCGAAGGATTGGGGGGGGGGGGGGCGGGAGAGCAGGGTGGGGGAAGGGGGCGAGAGTGGGGGGGGGGGGGGGTCAGAAGATCGGATCCTAACAGACGGATATGGGCGACTAAGATGAAGTCGAGGGGATTGGGGGAGGGTGTTAGAAGCAATTGGGTGGGGGAGGAGACAGGGGGACCGGGGTCGAGAAAAACGAGAAGCGGAAGCGAGGGAGGGTGTGTGGGGTGCTGAGGAGGGGTGCGGGGAAGAAAGGACTTGGAGTGATAGAGGGAAAATATAATGGATGGGGCCATTTCCGCGCGCACACACACACACACACACACAAATTCCAAAGGGCCCTCACGAAGCTTGAGTACGCGACCTGGGCCACCTAACCCCCTAATATCCCCTTTCCCCCTATGCCTCCTCCGGGGGTTTTCGGAACATGTCCTCGGGTGCGAGGAAGACACACACAGTCTACGACTGCGAAAAATACGATCGGAATGGAATAGGACACCCCTTTTCCGGGAAAATGCATGCGCGGCCGTGAGTAGCATATGGTAATATTTTACTGAAGCATTGTTCCAGATGGTTACTTCAAAACGCTGCAGTAGAGATATCCTGAAATAATTGGACATGAAGGATGCTGTGACGGAGGGACGGTTCTGCTAACTATTCATTCTAAATACTGTCATATATTAAAAATAATAAAGAAATACGTGCATTTTTCGACTTGCTTTCGCCAACTGGCCGCTTGAGTCAATGGATTAGAGCAGGAATATATTCAAGCATCGTGTAATCAATCCGAATGAGCAGCATAAAACGGTGTTTTAACAGACACATTTCTCGTGTGTAGTATTTCCGATGAAATTGAAAACGGCAAGGCTGACGGCTTGAAACCACTATGACCACGGAAGAGTAGGCGTCACAGCAACAAACTAAAGCGAAATATAGACCAAAAAGAAAGCAGATAATTCCAACGAAAATTAACCCCGATCCAAAATAAAACTTTATCTAAATTCCAGCCCACGGATATTAAAAGAATTCCAACGGATCAGATACTTACTCATTGACAGGAACATTTTCCCACTAAGGCTTCAAGTGGAACATGAACATGATCAGAAATGGATTACTCGTATTTCAGAATATCATGCTAGGACATTTCAACTTACAATTACCTTGCAGTCAGGGACTTGGTCGTGGGAGCTTTCCGCACTATTCAAGTGCATGCTGTTACTGGTGAAGACCATTTCTCTGAATGACGAAAAACCCGCATCGTCTCAATTGACAAACACAATGAATAATGGCTCACCGACCAGAATTACCCCGGGGCTGCAAGCCCACTCTTCGACCGAAATAAATGCTCAGAATTCAAATGCCTAACTACTTGAAAGTCAGATTTACGATACAGGGTTAACCATTGACAATTTTGGAGTGCAATTTGATGGTTGTTCAACAGAAGAACTGAACGATATCGGCATTTGCCCGCCTCCCAAGGGCACGGAATCAAAAACCCTCAGGTTTGCTGAAGTCTCTCCCCAGAAATTATTCAAAACTACTATATATTCTCCGAAACCAAGGCGAAGTTTTCTCTACATATTACCATCATGGTGACCGATTTCTCACATTAAGAGGGTATAGCGCTGGCGTTGAGGTCTTCAATGTGACAACAGAGAGGCATCCTTCGCGGGAAAGAAAACGGCTCACGTACAGCCGATGAGCATCGTGGCGAATGAGCATTTAAAATGGAGCCTAGTAAACTCTAGCAATTTTCTTCGCATCGACGACTGTGCCGTGCGTATATTCCAGACCATTTGATACCTCACAGGCACGTAATTCGAGAATACCTAACTTTCCATTCCCATACCTCACATTCTTCATGCGATTGGAAGCCGTGACCTTTGGTCCATGCGGTTGGCGCACATCAGTCGGATCCGATCACCGGGCCAGAGCAAGATAAAATAAACGAGGTTACGCACTCTTCACAAAAAGGCGTGTTCGTACGAAAGGCGAAAATACAACCCCTCGGCTTTTCCCTTTGAAGAGCCGAATTGAAAACGGAGGTCCAGGGGAGAGAAGTGAGCGGTGGAGGAAAGGCAAGAGGAGTGTGTGGTCGGGATATAATCGAGAGGGGTGGGAGTGATTGGAGGTAGGAGGGTGAGGGGGCAAAGGCAAAAGATGGGTTGGGGGAAAGGGATACATGACGGGGCAAGATAGATGCGCCTTAGGCTTTCCTTGTTTGTTAAAACACGTCATGGGGCTCAGAACCGCCCACAAACGTCCCCAAGGCCCTCGCCCTCCTTCATCCTCTCCCCAACCATATCTTCTCCTCCTCGCAACCCTACCGGCCACCCAAGACTTGAGAGGAACCGGACTCCCTTCTCCGTTAGGAGTCCGAAGACCTCCGCGCAGACGCCAAGGCACACGGACAGAGAGAACGGCGAAGTGGAGGATCGAGAATGTTGGGGGAGATTGAAGAAAGGGATTGGATAAATAATGGCACTGAGGGTGTGTAGGGGAAGGACAGGGGCGTAGACGAAACAAAATGCATGGAGGAGAGCGAGGATTCACGGCGGGAGATGGAAAGGTGCAGGGTACAGAAGGAGTTGCTAGACGGTAGTGCGGTTCTCGTGCATTTCTCAGCGCACCGGAGCGAGAGACTGATATTGTTGCGCAAGGGCCCACGAGGCCGACCTAAGAATACTGCCGAAGAGCGAAGTTAAAGAGAGGTGCACGACGCACCGCCCACTTCGATTCCCGACAATTTTTTTAATCTCCACCCACAGCACGCCCACGGCATCAACCAAACCGACCGAAAACGACGAACAAACGACCGCCACGGTCCCTAATCGCATTTTGGGGCGTTTTTAGTTTCGCTCGGTCCGTCGAGAATACCGTACGGAGTCAGACGCAGCTCAACTCGCGGGAAAATTAATGGGATGGCGATCCCGAGGAAATTAGACCTCGCCGAGGACATTCAGTGGCACCACAACCTTATCGTATTTCCTCCGCCGAACATTTCTTTCTAGCACCCTGCCCGCAATGGGCACGTTCTGAGCTATGTGCGCGGCGTATACGCATAGACGCAGCCATCAACAAGAAAATCATGCAGGGGATGATCCAAAGTTCGAGCGCGAAAACTCATTTCGCATGCAGGGATAACGTGGCAAGGTATTGAATTTACACACCAGGGGAGTAGGTAAGGTCTTCAGTTTAACCATTGCTGCACCGATTGACTTCCACCTCCTTCATGCGCAAAAATAACTCGAAAAGCATTTTAATTATGATAAAAAAATACTCGCGAGAAAAATTAATAAGCAGGCAATCACGAATCAATGAAAAAATTAAAGAGACTACGACATAATGAAATTTACGACCATTCAAATGCTACGGGAATGACTAATGAACGAGCGACAAAACGTCAGCAGCTCAAGATAATAGCCCTATCAAGAGGATTATTCACTCGCAAGCTTATCGAGGGAATTAAAATTTGGCAGCGGCAGCATATGGCTGAATGGAATTCATTGACGATATTTCCATCACCCGTGGGAAAATACGCCTTATTAATTCGATTCGAGTTTTAAGCGGATAACGCCAACAACCAACGCATGGGTTAATCATTCTGCAATCATCGACAAAAGGCACCTCACATTTAGCCATAACATGCCGAAGAAACTTTGGAACATGACGGAGCTTTGAAGAACAATGAACCAAATTAGCGGATTCGGGGGGGGGGGGGATTGGGAATCGACGAGGTGAAAACGTCATGCATTTAGATATCTCGCCACCCAGAGCGACTGGCCATACGTGGCCGTGAACAGTATCTCGGGGTGTGGCTTACCGGTTTGTTAGGGAGGTGGATACGACGAATTTGACTTGTACGTGATGGCTGGCTCGAACGCCAGTTTCTGCTAAGGATACACAGTATCCGTTTCACAGATATTATGCAGAAAAGTAGAAATCAGAGCGATGATCAACCCGTTCTGCCAGAGGCAACCTCAAGAGGACTGATGTCACGGACGACGGACACTGTGATGATGTCGGCCACCGCGCACTACTTCCCAGTCGTGCTCGTATGTCTATAAGCGCCATCCCCCGGGGACGCTCGGCCTCCAGTGGCATGGGCAAGTCAAACGTCCTATACAGCAATACTACGGCTCTATGGGTAATTTTACTAAAAAAAACGTCAGGGCAACAATGTCCATTCCTAGTGAATGACTAATGAACAAAAAAGGAATTGCCTCTTTTTGATACCTTACGGACATTCACGCACGTGGAGTTTCTGCTGGTCGAGCGGAGGATCAACAGCGATGCATGACTTTACTTCAAGAGTCCGAGGAATAACCTTAACCCTGCCTGTTGCATTATTTGTACAAATTTAAGGCTCCACGGAGCTTCAACAGCCTCCGAAGTTTTTCATCCTACGAAAGCACATTCCGAGACACATCAAGCCCGCAATTGAACACCAAAGTAATGCGGCCGCTTCCGCGAAGATTTCGTCTGAGAATTGAATCTGCAACAAGACTGGCAGCCGGCCTCGTTTTCCTCTGCATTCCCGGCATCCGAATCGAGACGAAAACAACTACGAGGTCTCTCTCGGGAAGAAGAGTACCGAGAGAAAGGGGGAAAATCGTACCGGTGGATCCACCCAACAAGGCCTGGCTCGGAAAACGTACCTGCGCACTCTGAGGGAACGGAGCTGTGAGAGAGAGAGGAATGGGGGGTTTGGGGCGACTCTTCTTCGTCCGAGGAATCTTGGCGATAGGCGAAGTGTGAGGAAGGGATTATGGGGAGTGGGCCGAGCGGGGGGATACCCTTGAAAGAGGACGCAGGGTGGCGATGAGTACGCCGGGAGAGGGCAGGGCGATCCGAGGGGGATAAGGAGGAGGATGAAGGGAAGGATATGGAGGAGCTTGAGGAGGAGGGGAAGAAAGGTTGAGGGTCAGGGGGTGGCTGGGAAGGAGGATGGCGGATCCTTCGGCAGGGTTCCGAGAAGTTAGAGCACGGAGGACTGCAAATGCAGCGACCATCGGCACATTTTTGTCATTTACTCAATAAATTAATTTTCCTTGCCACTATGCAGGCTAACATACAACAATTCACCACGCAGTTGGAGAAGATTCTCTACCTAATTCTACAATTAACACGTTCACAGCAAAATATACTTCTTACTTACGTATAAAAGACAACACTTAGTGATCTTACAATACTCCACAGAACGCTAATGCTTTCCGTTTATGCATAGTCCAAAAGAAAATACAGGGGACGGGTGAAAAAAACAACATTCATGGATAACTGCCGTAAAAAAAAGTGATTGGGACACTTTTCTTTAGACTCAAAAGCATAATCCCACAAGGCATTGAACAGAGATAAACCACCATCCAACCGAACATGAATGTTCGCGGCGGAAAATCGGGGAATGATTTCATCGAATCAAGGAAATGACTACATTCACGTATACAGCTGCATCAGCTGTCACAAGTAATTCCGTAAAGAAAACAAGAAAGCAAAAAGTTTAATAATGGCGACGCTCACACTTCCCGAGGACATTTTTAAGCCGACATCGGATCAATGCAAGTTTTATCCAGACGCACAAGAAATGAGAGAGGGAGGGAGGGGGTTATTGGGTACCGAGGTAAGCGAGGGGGGTTTCAATGCGGAGCGGGTGAAAAAGAGGTGTTGCAAGGGACATGGTACCGTGGGGCCGGTGGTTATGCCAGGGAGGCGGGGGGGAGAGGGAGGGCGCGAGGGGCGGTTATGCGCAATAATGCCCCGTACCCTCGCGGCGCTATCTGCATTGTTTGCCGCTCGCATATAAACTTCCCGGGGCGCAAGGTTTTATTTCTAACAAGCCATTGCTCACACATCGTTGTGTACACACGTCGTTACTCACGCGTTTAAATAAGTTTCCCTTAACCCCTTTTTCCTCCCTCACTCCCGTATTTTCGCCCCGCGCGCGCGAAGCAACCGGAAAAAAAGGGGAGATTCCTCCGCAACGATTTGTTTGCCATCCCCACCGACGGCCGATCGGGGGAGAGAGAGAAGAGGCAGGGCGGGAGTGAGTTTGGGGATTCCGTCGGTGTTTTACGGCTCCTCCTATATATGCACGCGCTCTCCCGATCGAAAATTATGGCCAGGTCAGACGAACGGAACAACAAAGAAGACAAAAAAAAAACATTTTTTTTAAGTGGGTGAGTTGGCGCCATTAACGATCCGTTAGATAATGCTGCAATGTTTTCCAACTGCGAGGCGGCAAAAAAGACACTCGGAAGGCCCGCATGAATAACATCCCGGGGAGAGGACATTTCTCTCCGCCACCTAACTTCAGAAGATGGGCGATAGCATCGATAAATTAAATCTACCCATATTATTCAATAAACGAATTCGAAAATGACTTGAGTGACGGGCAGAGGGACGCACACGAGTACGATGATGCTGCGTGATTGTTACCAGATAAGTTAATTCGATGAATCTTTGGCGTTTAGCTTAAGTTTCGCGAAAAATCGTAGAATGTACATGACCCAAACACGACAAATGATCCACTCCTTGTGGGACTGAGCCAAATTTAATGAATCATTTCATAACACCATTTTATTCCTAAAATATTTTTCAATCCGATCACCTGGGATGGTTTCAGTCTTTCGAAAGGTATCGTAAATAGGAAACCCATGTAGACCTGAATTATTTCATCCGATCATTCATGAAGAGAAATAAAAGACAAAGTAAATATTTTTTTTAATTCCTATAATAAGCAAACACTGTCTGGAGTACTTGTTCATTAGTGTATAGTGTTTACATACGAGTATAACTAATTGTCTCGATTTCGTTCGTAGCTTTGGAACCCGAGGCTAGGAACCAACAGCTACGCAAAAAATTCTACCGATTGAATAAGGTACGAATTTTGAAGTTTGATGCAAAAGATTGTAATATTATTGCGTAGCTAAAAGCGAATAATTTTAGTTTCACATTGGACGAGGGAAGAATATAAAAGGAGCATTTATTGCAAGCATTCAATTTTAACATTGGCTTATGCATATAAAAGCGAGACGTAAATCTGCTGGTGAATTGACTGAAGCGGAAGTTCACCCCAGGAAAAGAACCAGGACTTTGCTCACGAAATAACCATAGTGGTCAACGCCATTTCCGCTTTGCCAGGACCCAGAGGAGAGGAGAGACTTCAACCGGTCGTCGATTGGGACGATAACAAATGTTTGTGTACTTTGGATGATGACCACCGGATCGCAATGCAGGGATTTCCCTCCAATCTTCCACCGATCCCATTGACATAATATACGCTGCCTGCGGAAAAGGCATGAAACGAGGAACTCTTCTCAAGTAGTGGCAAAGGTTCCCCGACAAAAAAAATTTACGACCCCATACGTGACCGGGCCAATTACCATTGACACCGGGCTCTCGGAGAGGAGAGAGACATGATCCAAAGCCAGGGCGCAAAGCCCCGGAAGACGGTTGAATGGCGGCGGGTGGCTGTTTGGGCACGAGGGTGGGTGAGCATGGGTGGATCCGAGGGAGGGGGGGGGGGTCCTCTGACACGCCACCGACGGGAGTGGGATTTAAAGTTGACGTGTAAACGGGGAGCAGAGCCCTCTCGACCGGACGAAAGCCATTCATCAACGACCGACACATCCCTCCCTCCTTCCTTCCTATTTCGAGGGTAGAGCATCGAAGACGACCTCGCCCGTAGTTATGCCCGAGTCGCAGATTACGGACCGACTTTTGGCGGCCGGGACCTATTCGGTCCTCGACCTGGGTCTGGGCACCCCGCTCATTTTTTCGGAGTCCCGAAGACCAGGCGAGCGATATCGTCGACTCGATGGTGGGGTCAAGCGGGGTGGGATTGATGGAAATTTTTAAAAATTTTTCAGCGGCTATTTTTTCATCCGACGGGGAAAGGGAGATAACATGGCCACGCGATGGAATAGCGTTTATCGCCCACGATGAGATGGGGTTTGTGTGATCGGACTCGGGTCAACGCTGGAGGCTATGGATAGGTCTATGATGTCGCGTATCATCCAAATATAAGCGTATATCATTAGTCAATTACAGCAAACCCACGCACACTACGGTGCCCTCGCTCAAGCTCGACCCACCATCCTCTATATTGCCACGAGAAACTAAGACGAAACAAAGAAATGCGATTTAATCCAGAAACCCCCCTCATTTTTAAAATGACGTCAGTCTAGTGGGCCGTACCCACAGTTATTTTTTTTTAGGTTTCGTTTCTTCGAGTTATTCTTTTCGCTCGAAATCCCCTAAAGCTGCTCGGCCGACAGCAAATAGAGGCTCTGAAGACCCATGAAATTATTTACGACGAAAGAAGACGGCGGGGATATAGGAAAGCAACATTTTTCTTCCTTTTAAACAACAACTTCCGAGCGAAATAATCGAAAACAAATATAGTCAAGAGCTACAATTTGTTTCGAGGAAAATGTCTCTCTTGTTTATCTTCGTTCAACTTTCACTCCAATTTACGCTAAACAGCTCAATTACACCGTATCTTTATTTACTTCTCATTTTCCTTGTACCTAGTCCACCAACGATCTATGGCGTACATTTCCGACAGCTTCCTGGGTAAATTGTTATTTTGACGTTCGCCACTCGGAAAGGCCAACACCTAGATGCGTAACTTTTAACAGTTTGTGGCCTAAGGTCTTCGTTGAAAAGTATACACATATGTATCCATACAAAATCGAAGGAGGAAAAATGTAATCAGGAAGCCCGCGGAAGGAGTAGCCGCTGACCCCGTTTTCGACCTCGTTACTGCTGCCCACATACTCCACTGCAGACGGACCTTATTTCGGTACGAAACCAGAGACAGAAAAAATCATCGGGATTCATGAAAAACCGTGTTAAAAACGAACCGAAAGCGTGATACAATTAATGAACACGCCGAAATGGGAGTAATTGGAATGATGGAAATTATGCAAAACAAGACTCTCAAATCGTTCGACTTTGCAACTGACCAAAGGATTAATGGTAGGCAGGACAATCCTCAAACCCCTTGGAACAATGTCCAAAACAAATTTGGTGATCAGGAGAGAAAATGTCTCCATTTTTCATAAAATGATTTTAAGGATCACAGTTCTAAGAAACAAAACGTACGACAGTTCAATCTTATTGAAATAAAATGATACACAAGCACACTTTAACCGAATGGCTTGTGATGTAAGACCCCCTGCCACACGCCCTCGCGGCGGGCTCGTACCGTGAGATTTAGTTACTTAGACGCGCGGACTACCTTATTCATTTATGACCAAACCCCCGCAAGAGTTCAACGACCACCAAGGACTACTCCCGGCAGAGAGGTGACCGGCACCACAGGGAGTCGTCCATGAACAAAAAAACGACAGATACGATAAAATCGAAAAGGGCGAATCACGAAAATGATATCACGGACATGAGCGCACCGATTGGTATCCTTTCAAAGCGAGAGAGCAGGCAAAACGAAGGAAAAAGAATTGAACGGAGGGAGGGAACGAAAAAAATTCAAACCGAGGCACTCGTGGTCACGGAAGAAATTGCTCGGGCACCAACAAGTGCGCTCATTACTGGCCGCGCCCAGACCCCAACCCCTCCCCACTCGACCAACCAAAAAAAACATAGTCCATATACCACACGTAAGGGGAAACTCACGGAAATACCGCCATGAATTGCGAGAGGGTATTTTTTCTGGTATTTTTTTCTGGAACTCAAGCTAACCGAGAGAGAGGTTTATTATTTCCTCCACATCGTCCGTCTCCCCCTTGCCTATTCCGCTTCCAGTGAAGGATGGAGGGAGGGCGGGCGGGTGGGGAGGAATTGGGAGTGAAAAAAATGAGCCAGAGTCGACCGACTCCCAGTCGAGTTCCCCACCACCTCCTCTAGTGCGGAGGTCCGTGGATGGAGTTGTGGGGGCGGGAGGGAGTCCACCACGTCGGAAGGATTTTGGGGAAATGGGAGAAGGGGAAGAGAGAGGGAAACTGGACGGGCCCTGCGGAATTCCCGGGGTCGGTGGGGGGGGAAGGTGAGGAGATGGAATGGGAGGTGTGCGCGGGGAATGAGTTGAGTGAGGGGTCGTTGCCGGGTGGAGGTGGGCGATAGAAGTGCAGGAAGGGGAGACGGATGGGATGGACGGCCGCAGATGCGATCTATATAATGCTCGGGGACACGTCCCCGAAGAGTGGAGCGGAAACGGGTGCCGGGCACTCGTAAGCATTAGCTATCGCAACGATTAAGTCGTGCACGGGAAATGGAGAGAGCCGCGAGGTCGCAAACGAGCTGGAGGGATGACATATCGCTTATGCTGTTTGTCAACGCCGAAAAATGTTAAGCTCCGACGCGTGCTCATTAACGATTTACAAACAGCCTTGGGAGGTGTGGCTGCGAACTGCAACGGGGAGACCGCAACGATAATGCGAATAAGAACGAAGCAGAGCGGTTTTGCTGGAGCAGAGGCCCACAACGTGTCGCCGCACGCAAATTCCCGCTCGCATTCCCCAAGCGGAGTCAATGCTCCCGAACAAATTCAAACACCAAATTTAACATGGTGCCAGAAGTAGATTTGCTTACTCCTGCAAAAGAAATCGAGAGCGAAATGATTCCGCGGTGAGCTAAGCATAAGCATCAATATTTGTATCAAAATCGTTGGCGAGAATAAAGAAGTCAAACAAGAACAGTGAATTTAATCGCGCATCCTCGTGTCTCGCCGCTCCATTACAGACAGTGCGATGCAAATGTTTACCTAGCGATGCTAATTACACTGTGCACTTGTGAAAACGAAATCCTGGACAGACAACCAATGACCGAGTGAAAAACTGTTCAACACTGAGCTAATACAAGCATGCCGGATAAAAAAAAATATTTTTTTATGGTTCATCCCAAAAAACCTATAAAACGCAAATGATTTCGTTAAATGGACAAACCTCATCGATCTTTTGATAAGCGGTCCTTGGTGCAACCACTTCGCTCGTCGAATTAAAAGACCGCGCATACAATAAAAACCGCTGTAAATCTTTCCCAAGATACAAGAGGTTAATGCGCTCACACATAAAAATAAATTAATAAAGGAGATAATTAATTGTCAAATATTCATTGGTCCAGATAATTTGCCGAATTCGTAACCAGCAGTTTGCATATGAAAACCTATTATTTACGGCACGGCATGGGGGATCTGGGTGAGGAGTAACATTCGACGGCGCACAAGTCGAGTAGGCGGGAAGGTAGGCCGAGGCAGTGAGAGGAGAATGGGAAGAAGAGAGAGGAGGAGAAAGAGATAAGGAGAGATAAAGGGGGAGGAAGATAAGGGAGGAAGCTGGAGGGTGGAGAGAGAGAGAGAGGGGTTGGGTTGTTAAGAGAGAGGGCTGTGCATTTTTCATCGGGGTAGTTATGGCCACAATGGAGCGAGGCTAACCGCTTCTCTCCCACCCACCATCCCCTGCGATCCCTTCCCCAGCACATTCACTCTCCCTTCCCAACCACCCCCACCCCTCCTTATCCATACCCATGTCTCATATCTCTCTCTCTCTCTCGCAAAAACACATAAAACCACATTCGCCGCGCCACTCCAACCCCACACTCCCCGAAACCCTCCCCGCAACCAAACATGTCCGGAAAGAGGTCGGCCTTTCTTCATTATCCTAGGAGCGAGGAGTCTAGAAAGTGGCACGGGGTCATAGGGCAGCAGGGGAGGATAACGGGTGAAGTGCGGATAGGTACCTGTACAGTCGCCGAAGAAGCCGTCCTTAACGTCCGGAAGGAATGCTCTACGTTTCAGAGCTTTTCTAGTATTCCATCCGCACGATCACAGTCTATTTTTATAGTTGAACCCTTGACGCTGACGGAATCACAGTGAAGCTTGGAAACGCGCCTATAGCCGACTCGACAGTAATCAGGGCTATGCGGTGTAACGGAAAAGCAAACGGGCGTTTCTCACTACTGTTTATGTTCGAAATTCAGTTAGAGAAGGAATCCATTCATTAATTTTCACCACGCTAACGCCCACCTCCTCCTTCAGTCAAAGGCTATCAGGTGCACAATTACACAGCAATTCATGCATGTTTAATAAGAAATGAACCACAGGGATGGAAAAGTCCATTAAAAGATGCATGGGACGGCTATACAGTACGTCTTGATCTCTTGCGGATTTTGTACACCATGATCATTAGAGGATTTTAGTGTCTACTATTCAAATTAGGCAGCACATGGCACTATTTCACCCGCAAAGGTCCGCAACGATATTGGAACTGGTGTCATCTCAAATATACGTGGTTAGATGCAGCCGTGAAGCGAAGAAGTACAGTGAAGTCCTCGTGGTTCACGAAATGTCACAGAAAGATTCAACACGGACTCGAGTAGAGCCGAGAATCGGTAACCAAAACGTTGCAACCACCAAAATTCTTTAGCAACTGGGATTTTATTGCTCGTAAAAACTCCACGACTTCGATGACCTTTCAAAAAATAATATTGTGAAAAATACAATACAGTGTTCTTTTGACTGCTCAGGTGCCTTTGTGTGAGTAACTATCTTTGCGGTTCGGTCCAAGAAATCGGTCGAAATAAGAGCAAAGTGGACTCCCAAGAAAACGCCATTAAAGTTAATGGCCCCATCTAGGAAAGCGTTTGCCAACCATCGAAAAAAAACTACTTATGGTATGTATTCTCGTCCTCTCCATGTAGAAAGCCTGGAAGCGATCTATATCACAGTATTGGATACTATGCCATCACATTCTATAACAATAATACGTGCCAAGACGTTTCGACGATATTTTTTTCACAATAACAAGAAAACTTTAGTACCTACGTAGCCGGCGTACACGACGCCGAAGCGATACCAAGGCGAGTAGACTGGAAAGGGGGAGTACGAGGAAAATTTCGAAGTTGCTCTGCTCAAACCGAAAAATTGGGTTTCTTCAGAAAAACAAAAGATCGAATCGACGATCGACGCAATCGGAAAAATTAATTTCATTCCTATCTTCCCCAATCGATTCGGACCACCGCCCCCTTCCACCCCCCCGTTCCACATACGCATCCTCCTCGAACGTTCAGATCCCGTACCTTTCAACCACGTCTGTGCGGCCCCACAGCTTCCCCCTGCCCGGATTTTGAACCCTCATGCTCTCGACAACTTTGCGCGAGAGAGAGAATCATCGCGAGTCCACGGGAGAAGAGTCGACGCTTCCCGAAAATGCAACATCCTTCAAAATTCTGTCCTTTTCTCATGCAGAGCTTCCTAATGCAAAGGAATAAGTCTCGATGCGCCACGTCTAAGCTTTACGCTGCGAGATTTTTAATGGCACCCATTGTAATTTTGCCCTTCATTGCCAATGGTTTCCAACTTACGTAAAGAAAAAACTTCACGAAAAACAGAAGTAAGCAAGGAGCAGATTGACATACATACGAATAGGTATATTTCACGCCGATATGAGGAAATAAATTGGCATAACTGCGGATATTTATATGAACAACTTTTCTGGAAAAAGAAGACTAAAAATTAGAGGAGATAGAGGAACTAGACTCGTAAAGAAGAGTTTATTAAGGACTTAGCTATGAAGTGTAGTGCTGTAGACTACCGACAATTAGACCTTGAGGATAGAAAATTAACGTGCATTACATATGTATAAATATGTTTTGAGGTAGCAAGGAAATCAATGGAAATACGTATAAGGATACGAGGATGGAAGAGATACTGAGATGAGAGATGTTGAAGGCTGTCCTAGAACGAATTTCAATTAATGTCTACAAAAGTGAGAAAACTTGGAAGCATTTGGGCCTTTATGACGCGTGGTGTTACAAAGTAAAGAGCAGAAGGACATATATCTACATAGATGTAGTTCTAGGCAAAAGGCGTAAAAGCTGCCCGCAGCTACTCATGATGATCACAAAGATGAGTGTAAGAAAGTTTAGAACCCGCTCAAAAAACCAACGTATGAATGATAGGTTTACTACTTACGACTGAGGCTAAAATTACGAACAGAGGAAAGAGTAAAAGCTTTTGTACCCTTCCGCAATTTCACTCTGTGGTCGGTTTCCCTCAATTCATCCCGGCAGATATCATCCGCAGATCCCCAAGACCATTCCATCGAGAGTCGAGCTTTAAAATTAATATATATTAACGCATTTCAGGAGATTTGTAAAAAGAATTAAGGATGGACACCGATGTGTATGACTCCATATTTACTCCATGGCTAATTAATAGTATGTACAGCCAAATTAATATACATGGTCAAAACGACGGACGAATGGTTCTATCCGTTTAGAGTTGGTTTTGTAAGTTGGTTGGTTTTTGGAGTTGGAAGTAGTTTGGTAAGTTATTATTCACGGTCGGAAAGGTTTCCAGGAATGCTTGACGTATGACAGTTTAACTATGTGATTATTGAAAAACCTAAAATGAGATAAGCACGTGGTACAGCATTAAATTCAGAATTTAATCCAGAAGCAGCATACGACCGTACGGATTCAATAATGAGGCCCAAGGAACATTTCCAACCCTACTCCGTATTTTTAAGCGAGAGGAGAACGAAATCTTTCCGGAATAAACCATCGAACTAATTGAAACAAGGACACAACTTTTTTTCTACTACTCCCTTATACGCCGTTGCGGTAACATGTAGGGCATTCTTGAACCAAGGATTGCGACCTTGAAAAGCATATCACCTAATTAGGGAGCAGGGCGAAACCCTGCCGACTCGTTGCCGTAGAGGCCATGTTGCTGGGGAGGCATGCCCCGGCCACGCCGAAGGATCAGAAATCCTCAGGCCACAATAATTATCCGAGGGAAAGAACGCGCGCAGAGGGAGGGGTTAGGCGACATCGGGAAGAAGGTTGTGCACACGACGATGATGCATTGGGGAGGAGAGGGAGCGCGCGTGGGTCGCCAGTGAAACACTTATGCCGCGGCAGTAAATCCAAGGTGGAGGATGGAAAAAAAGTGGCGCGTAAAAGAAAAGGAAGTAAGGGTCCCGCGAGTAAGAGAGATAGAGAGAGAGAGGGTTGGAGGGAGGACGAGGTTTGGACGCCATCCTCCTCTCCCTTCTCTCATGTTAAATTTATCGAAAGGGTACGCCTATGAAACAAGCTCCCGGCTGCACGCTGCCAATTGGACAAGTTTATGACGGTGGCGATAAAATAAAACCATCGCCGGTTTAAAAAGAGAATAAGTGAATTGTCCGCGGCATAGTGAATGAGGCTCTTTAAAAAGAATTTGAATTAACGCTGAAATATTTACATCGACGCTGAGGACATGACGGAACAAATGAATGATTGAATTGGAATATTCATCGCGTATTAGGAGATAATTCCGACGAGGCAATAAAGCGAGGGATATTTCCCGAGTGTTTCTGAACTGGAAGGATAAAACATGACGTGTGTAAATTCGACTACTTATTACCCCATGTCCGATGCTGATTCCAAATAAATCCCTCAAGATTTGCAGACGTTGCTACCGATTTTCTATCATTACATACAGGTACAAGTAGGTGACTGGCTTCAAAGAGGGGAGTTTACACATGGAGATTCAAAGACTCGAGACGAAAGTAAACAGCCTACCACCCCTGGAATCACTCTGCTGGCACTGAGGGCGAAAAGGGGTAATCAAATCATCAAAATACGTCGCTAGTCAGACTTGAATGAAAAACTTGAGGAGAGATGGGAATATTAAATGTATTGATTAGGGGACTCATTTTTTCCTCGCACAGATCACGACCACAAAGAAAGGCAAGGTTCTAACATTATACATAATGTGTTAAAAAAAACAGGCCAATAAAGATTCGTTCATCTCTTTCATGGCTCGTGTCCTACTCGCACATCTCATAATGATCGAGAAAAGAAAAACTTAAATTTGAATGAACGTTGATATCGATAAAAATTTTAATTCAGTACCGATATTATTTTTATAATATATAAAGCAACGCTCTATGGTTCTCGAAATTTCCCGGACTGTAACTGCGCATTTAGTGTAGTGATTCATGCACCGAAACCCACACGTCAACCGTCTCGGTCGCCCCCGACGCTGACAGCCTCCGCTGGGCAAACACATGAACACATGCCGGGGGTGTTTCCCCCCGGACGATGGTCGAATAAAGGAATAATATACTATAATGCGTTATGCATAGCATGCCATGGAAGAATAAGAGGCCCAAAATATATCCAAAATATTCCGGTGCCGGACGGAATGAGATATTCTGGGAGGCGGGGATGACGACACTGCATTTCAATCTGACGCCCGACCCAGAATCAAGTTTTCGGTCTCGGCTAAAACGCTTTTCCTTCGGAGTCAAGAGTGTGTGTGTGTGTGGCGAGGGGGGGGGGAATTGCTTGAGAGACACCGACACGAGATTTCGTTGCACCTCCTGTCCCCCGCGGGGAGGAGAGGGAAGGGGGTGGAACGTCCGATTTAGCACGCTCTTGCGTGGCGGAAGATCCACCCTCGGGGGTAGGGGGCGAGGATCGCATTCGGAACGACAAACAAAACCATCGGGAGCGATTGATAGACGGAGAATCAAAACAGATGCGAGATTGCAAAAGCAACGGCGGGAGAGATAGCGAGGGAGAGAGGGAGACTGAATAAACGAGGGTTTGAGAGAGTGACGTACCGGATGCGAGAAATTAGAGCGGCCCGTTTCTATATATATTCGGCAGATCGATAAATTCAATCCCATTTCGATAACATTTGGCTACTGCGTGAGATTGAATTGAACTGGGACAGCGGTTTTCGTTTTACGTAACAATTCTAAAATGCTTTGGTTTGCATAATGACCTTAAAGACCAATTTCGTAAAATGCTGCGGTTGATATAACCGAGTTTTAGGATGACATGATGACAATTTTAAAAATTCACTCCGCAGAGGGACAGAATGCCCACGACGGAGAAGGCATATTTACATTTACGAAACACATTCCATTAAATATGAAACGTGTGCAATTTAAAAAAAAACATGACATTCCGAGTGCCAAGAAACATGTGTGTCGATAATATCTCAAATTTCAGATAAAACATATCGGAAAAATAAACTTTCACCCTCACGTCGCCTCAGGCATTCACACACAATTTAAAATAAACATAACTACAAAAATTATAACATTCCAACGCTCATTTCATAAACAGGTCAGAGGCACTAAGAACAATTGACGGGCATTTACGACATACTTTCGCTACCAGAGGTTGAAGGTTCAAAGAATTCGGTTCGCGGAATTTTATGCCGCGAGTTTATCCTAGGAAAGTATAAGAAGCATGTATATATATATATATATATATATATATATATATATATATATATATATATATATATATATATATATATATATATATTAGATATCCACCTGGGGCGGGCGCTTGTAATTAATTAGTCGCGCTGGATCGAGTGCCACTGCGTGCTCTCCTCCGGCATCTATTTATGCTACAAATGTTTGCATGCCGGGAGTTAATTGCATTTGTAGAGCCAGCCAATTGAATGAAATATCCAACGACTGCGACTCTTGGCTGGAATCAAGTAACAAGTTGAAAGCATCAAAGATTAACGGGGCTTAGCGAGGTATATCCCGCCACAGTAATCAACCCAAAGGTTGGTTTAATAGGTGAGGCTGAAGCCCACCTCGCACTCTGCCCTACATTCGGTGAAATTCAAATGCCAGCGTAAGCATGTTGGGAGGAGGGATTTGTTCCTTTCCCTGTGCCACCCATCATTCCCTAGGAGGACTCGTGCCGGAACAATCACGCAGCATGATGGGTGGCGAACACAGTCCGCATGGTCAGCAGTCGAATTCCCTCACCGCTGGGATTTCACGACAAGCACGAGGAATATACCTGTGTGTGTCGGTATATTTCATAATATACACTATTTTACCAAATTCATGTTTCTTTTAAAAACAAAACAATCCTACGTCCTACCACGCGCCTTTCATTGGGAAGTTCACCTACGGCACGTTTAATTAAATTTATCCCATAGCTGCCGATAGATGGCGATTCATAGTCACGTGCACTGGAAAGAAGAGTCGACTGAAATTATTGGGCGATGGAGCAAATTAGGAGCGACTTGCAATAGGTAATCATTTCGTATCGTTTACTGACGGAATTAGTCATCTGTTTACGCTTGCCGAGGGCCAATGCGATGGGAAATTCAACGCATGCCGGGATCATTTGATCAGAGGACCAATATTCTATTTTTAAAGCAAGACTACCAAATGTTCTGGACTATCTGGGATAATTGAAAATGCGTGTTTTATAATAGAACATTATACCATTTGAAATTATGGTTGAAAGAAGAAAGTAGATAATACACGAGCGATCCTGGTGGCGTTGGGTCGAACGCGATATTTTCGCTACTTCAAAATCAAGCGAAGAGCAGCAAAAGTTAAATCGAATGCTCATCACGTAGAACTGAAAAAAGGACCTTTACATTAGCACGCCATGCACAAATAATGAAAGAAAATGATCGGTTCTTTTTGCCTGAGAAGGTTTCAAGGTGGGGGAATCTTGGTTTTCTTCAACATCTCAGGGAAATTCTCAAAGAGTAATTAGGTAGATTAAGGACTCTTGAAACAGAACAAAACAAGAGTTACAGCGCCGGAAAACACAGCCATCATTCTTTTACTCCTTAACGAAAAATCGTGAGCATAACAGGATCAGAAAAGTCATGATAACAAAGTGGCTCGATGAAGAGGTCGAACACGAACACTTAATTTTCTCTTACTGAATCCTAGGATGAAACTCATACGGATCCCAGTATCAACAAAGGTTTATGGTATTCAATGGCTTCTGCAGGAATGGCACTTAAAAATAGACGAGCATAATGGTGTCGAAGGAGGCGTCGGTGAGATGCGAACGATAATGATATTTTCCATAGCCGTTTACGGAGTGACAAGCAATTGAATTAACAGAAACTAAGGTATAGGTTTCATTAACCTAGCAAAGAAAACCTACGGAGAACTTAATTCTACCATGATATTTCATTTGAAGTTGGTAACGCTCCGGAACAATTCAAATTACCGCGTCAACTCAAAGAATCATTTAGCGCTTAGTTCCAATTTAAATAGGCAAGGATGTATTATTCCCTTCATTGCCACAGTTGTTAGCAGGAAGTTAGTCACGACACACGGATCGAGTAAGTGATTGTCCTAGAAGAGACCAAATATATAGATTCCAAATTACCCCGCACTGACGTCGACGATGACAAAAGGTAAAACCACCGAGAAATTTACAAAAACGGGCGGTTTACGCCTCGCACAACGCTTCTTAATGCAAGATGAAACCCAAAATCAATTGAAAATTGAGTGTGCTCTGCGAATGAGTGCCTACGCATAACCGATCGCCAAGCTATTAGACAATCTCCCTTCGATGGAGAAACTGCAACACCGCATCAAATCACCGGCAACGGCAGAGTCAACCACCGTCTCACCCCGAACACGTCAACTGGGAAGATCCACGCATCCCTGCACCCGGCTTACAAACGAACTTCGCCGGGTACAACTCTGGAACAACTTGTTTTGAAATTTCTTCGGAGAGGGGTGGGCGGGGAGGGGGGCAGGGCGAGGGATGGCAACGACGGTGAGAGGAGTTCCCGAGGAGGCGAAAACAATTGTCTCTCGATTCCTTCGCACGCCAAAACAACAAGGGCTCCGGGGTGACACACCATTCGAAGTCAACCGCACGGGAATTTAGGAGGAGCAGGGAGTATTCTAAAGATCTCCCTCTCCCGACAGAGAAAACCTTTTAGGGGCCCTCCCGCTCCGACCATTCCCGCTAGCTCACACACACACACACACAACCGAGCGCACGCACGCACGCAAACAACCCCGCAACGGCCTCAATACCCGAGGAATTCCACCAAAATCATTTCCGCATGAATAAGGCGAAAAGATTGAATTCGCAACCACGGAGAAAGAGAGAGAGTCCCCCATCCCCCGACCGACCGACGCGGGAGTCCCAGACTGTCGCTAGCGGAACCAACAAAACTGAATTAAATATGGTGCGCGGGCGGCATGAACACGCCCACATTACACAAAAACAAGAGAGCGCATACGACGATGGCTCCGGGGAAGTAAGGAGAGGGCCACCGGATGAGAGAGAATAAGGAGGGAAGGGGGCAGGGAGGCGTTACGGAGATCGGGAGGAGGGAGGGGGAGAGAGAGAGAGAGAATGAGTCGACGTGTCCCCGAAACTTCGTGCCGTGGCGAATAAGTTCCCAGGGTGGGCACAAAAGGAAAGTGTACCGGCGCAGTTTGAGCAGTGGCATAAGGTCAGAGCAAACATGGTTTTGCGGCGAATTGATACAACCTCCGAGGGCAGAAACGGTGCTAGGAGGCGTTTGGGGGCGAGTGTAGAGGACACGGCAAAACAAAAGGGGCGTCGGCGGAGAGGAAGGGAAGAAAGGGTGGTGGGTACAGGGGAACGGCCGATGAAGGAAGCCGCCGAAGAGGATGGGGAAACGCAGGGAAGACGCATGGAACGAGAGAAAGGTCGCCGTGGGGGAAGTGGACAGTGCGCATGACGTTATTGGTACGGAGGACATAAATTCCTTATGATCCCGTCAGAGTGGACGACGGATGGGGGGCGGGGGGAGAGGGGGCCACGTGAGGGGAGGCAATGCAAGGGGTGGGTCGCACACAAAGGTGTGGAAGCATTTGTAGTCGCGTCCCCGGACCGACTCGAATGAGAGTAAACACTCGAGGAAATAAACAATGAGGAAAGCATCAGTGCTCTGCGGTGTTCACTGCAGGAACCATGATTAACCAGCCGAAAATCACACACGGCTACAAACGGTCATATATAAGCGACGGACGTCGAAGACGGGAACGTTGTTGAATACGGCCGCCAACATCTGAAGGCACAGAAACGCCCCGCGGGATAATTAATGGAAGGAGAGTCTATAACACACAGTCTCACGACTAACTCAAAGAAGAGGCGAATGCTATCACCCACAGGTATGGTAACCTGCACAATGGCATGGGCGCCCGGTTAACATAATGGCTAATTTCTTGCCAACGTGTTAGCACTCCGCTAATCAAGAGACGTAAAATCAATAAAAACCCAGGAATATTGAAGGAATTTCTTCACCGCCATCAATCTTCAGACCTGAACGGTTGCACTATGTTCGCATAATCCCATAATCGACAACGAAGACCGATGTTCCACACAACGAAATAAGCAATCAGGAAAGGTATCGAAAATAATAGCTCTTTCAAGAAAAAGGCTTCACTTACGTTCATATAAAATATAATCGAGAGGTAAAGACTACCACACCCGAGCTTTGTAACGTAGGACGAAGATGTACCCTCTTCGACGGAAGGTTAGAAACATTAAAAGTCTCTTCAACTGAGCAACGGTAAAAACAAAATATACGAACAACAGAGCACAATTATGAAGTGGATAAAACTCGATGTTAGCAACGAGAGAAGGGGGAGGAGAATTGGAAAACGTGCGAGACAACTGTGAAAGAAAAAAACTTTCGAGATGGCAATACTGACGGTAGAACAGAGGGAGAGAAGAGTTATAAATGTTAAGGCAATGATACAAAGTAAAATAGGCAATAGATAAATTGATTTCACTACAAAACGGACCTATATGGGTCACCACAAAGGCGAGTGGGGAATAGGAGTATTCAGAGAGTAGTGAAATTGTCAGAGTCAAAAGAGAAAAAAAATCCTTACACAAAGTGTTGAGAAAATGTGAGTGATCCCCCGATTGGTGGCATTTGTCGAAGATAAATATTAACTTAGATGCCAATGATAATCTATTATGCAATAGATAATAAATGCATAAACACTTATAAAAGTACCCTCATTCCTGACAGAGTACAAAAGATGATTAAAAAAGTATTCCACTGGATTGTTTGGAGAGTTTGTTTTATTAATGAGCGACAGACTCCAGGAACGGCACCACGAAAAACAGTACAATCCCGTGACAGAAAAGGACGAACATACCGCTGAAAAGGAAGGTACGAGCATCGTGAGGATTAAGCAAGAACAAGAGAGAGAAAGGGTAAACGGCGTTCAGTCTATATTCGGGGCTTATAGTCCGCATCACGGCCAGATTGCACCAGTTCGCACATTCATTGCACAAACCACGTACTTCACATTGGCAAATTAGCACTTCAATGGGAAAAAATTGGGGAATGAATACATTTTTGAAAATATATTACTCCTTTATTTCACTCAATAATTCTCCAAACCGAATCATCTTGGCTTGCATTAAAACCAATATGACAACTCGTGGCGAAATTTTCAATGGATTTGGTGGAAATGAACCTAATTTCATTCTTTACTTCAATGAACACGGAAATATTTCAAAATTAAGTGACGCGCAGGGACGTTAAAATTATATTCTTCACCTCCACGAACCGCGATGGAAAATGTTTTTTTTTTTCATCCCATAGCCGACTGCGTCGAAAAAAGAATATTTCACTTTTTTTTTGAGCAGCGGAAAAGTCGTGAAACGCCACCTCCCGCAGCCACGTTCACGTCCCTGATACACAGGTTGAAATTCGCAGATCAAAAGAATAATCCGATATGATCCTACGCTTTTATTCCGCCAATAAAAAGGGATTTTTGAAAATATTCACCGTAAACGGTACCCGACGCGGAACTCACCTAATTCCGTCGACGTCTGATGACAGATTTTGCTTGGAGCACTATGCAATTTTTTATGCTTTATCGCGCTCGCAAAAAAAAGCAAAACAATTTCCAAGCTATTCACCCGAAAGGCGTTAATCCCGACACACACACACACACACACACACGCGTACAGAATTCATATTTCTCTTCCGCTTAAAGATGACACGAGAAAATTGTCATAGCAATAGCTATTAAGGTAGGTGACCGAGAGGCGAGTCCATTTGCACCATTAGGAATACTATTGGCAAGGAATTTTGTGGGGATAGGATTGCCAAGGAATGATGGCGAGAGGAAGATAAGGAAACAGGGCATTGGCCTACTCTGGATGAAAGGCACCCGGAGGTTCACAAATTAAAAGTCCCACACAGACGATGGCGTGCTTCGCGTCAAGTGTTCCCTGATTATCACCCCAAAGTAGGGAACGGGATTCTTCTAAAGAATTCTACCTCGGCGGGGATTCGAGCACGGATCTTCGGGGTGGGGCACTGATATACTAGCCACCGCACCAAGACGGTCCTCCAATGTCACCATTAAAGGAGCGCCGAGTGATTATTTACAGGATAAACCCCATACACGATTTTCCATCGGGACACCCCCTCCCCCCACATGCAGCCAGGTTCCATCGTGTGCAAACGGGCCGAACTGCATGCACTACTTAATTAACGTCTCGAACGCCACCTGCCAACTTTTGCCGACACGAGAATGAGCATGTGGACCACATGGATGGGAAGCGGAGGGGATGGAGATCTTCGGGTGGGATTGCGGGGTTAGCGTGCGTGAAGGGGGTAGGGAATAGAACGGAGTTTGAAGAGTGATAAGAGATAAGGGAGATGAAATAAGGAGAGAGAGATAGGGAGAGAGGGAAGTTGTGGCGGTAGATGGATAGTGTAGATGATGGCAGAAGCCGTGAAAACGTCGGGTACCCGGAGAGAGAGAGAGACGGGAGGGGGGGGGGCGAAGGGTGTTGTCGGCCGGCTGCGAGGCCGGGTGGGGATGGGGAAAGGCTACCGACCCACACTCCCGGCCATCAGAGAGAGGGAGGGAGATGGAAAGAGAGGAAGGGGCGCGGCGCACTCAGGAGTAAAAGTAGAGGGCGGTAGGAAGGGACAAGTGTGGAGAGAGAGAAAGAAAGAGAGAGAAAGGGAGAGAGGTGACGTGGAGAGGGGGTCCACATCCAAATACACACCCCTCCCCAACCCCCCTCAAAAATCTCACTCCCTCATTCCACCCCCTCACACACACCCTCCATAGCGTGGCCCGGGATGCTTGCTTGCCAGGCTTCGTGCCTTAAGGTCTCGGGTGGAAGTGGCGGAGGGACGGAGTGGTGGGAAGGAGGAAGGGAGAGAGAGAGAGGTGAAGGTGGAACGAACAGAGGGGAAGGGAAATAAAAGGGTATATGGGCGGATGGGGGAGGACGGTGGAAGGAGCGAGGCTGCGGCGAGTGGAAAAAGGGTAGAGAGAGAGAGAGGGAGAGAGAAAGAGAAGAGCGAGAGAGGTGGGGTAGCAAAGTTTGGAGCCTGAATTATGAAAGAGGCAGTGTTCCTTTCGGGTTAATGGGAGAGTCGGTGGCAGAGGGGAGGGGGAGGGAGGGAAGAGGGGCGGAAGAAGGCGTGGGGAGGGAGGGAGGGAAAATGGAGGAAAAGTGAAGGGTCGGGGGGGGGGGCGTGTGGGATGGGGGGTGGTAGTGTGGGCGGGCCTGCGGGGGAGGACGTCGGGTATTGTTGGAAAGTCTGCAGGGACGGGAGTCGGAGGGGGGGGGTAAGAGGACGGGCGGAAGGGGGGAGGAGTTTGGCTGCCGGGAGGTGGGGATAGGGGGTACCATTTCGGGGGCGGGTCTGCGGGAGGAGGGGAGAGTAGAAGGACGACGTACGTAGCGACGGAGGCGGTGTGGCGGAGAGGGCGGAGAAGGAAAAATACATAAATGGTGACGAGATTGCCGAGAAAACGGGGGGCGGGATCCCTTTGACTCGGGAGGCTGGGCCGGAGACGCGGGACATATGTAAGACAATGCGACCTCGACAGTTAACCACATTCATCATCATTAGTTTTCGGCTGAGAGATTAGTTACCGTAGTTACTCTCTACGTCCCCCTCCCCCTTCACCGCGTGCCGCAGTCACGATGGGCTCACCTTGACGCTCAATGTTGATCCGTCCGCAATTAATCTAAATTTGCTCACTATTATCCAGAATTCCCAAATTTTGCGAAGAACCAGACGGCACCCACACCATCAAAAGTGAATAATGAGCATCAAAAATCGTAATGGATAACTAAGAGTATGAATGTACAATAGTATGTACACTCAGGGTGCATATGTGCCAATCTAAAAAAAATGTTCATTTCATGCCAAGAATAAAATAAAAACACTCTTGAAACTTTGTGTAAAGACACGTATTCAGTTTATGAAAGTAAAATATTAGAAATCAAGAGACTAAACAAGGTTGAAATAGTATTAAATTTTACCACTAGTTTATCGATTAAGGCTTTCGTCAAATATAAAATAATGAGAGCGAGAGAAACATCACTTTTATAAACAAAGCCGATCATTCATACACATCGACACGATCGGTTTCCGGTTTTTTACAACACATTAGACCTTCTGATTTCAAGCCACGCATTTTATCTAGGATAGCAATGCATTTGCTTCGTCACAATGCATTTAATAATACCGCAATTCATGCAAATCATTTGCATTTCATGTGTACGTAATGTTTCGGGCACAGTAAGCTCTAGAGTTCCACAGGACCTGTTCATCATGACCGGAACCAGGGCTACTCCAGATGGTGAAGGCATAACAAACATACTAAGGGTTTGCGTTCTAGAATCTCGCCTCCGCGCCGTTGTTTTTGCTCAATTGGATTTACGGTTCGAGAGGACGTCGGCCTTCGGGAGAAGGTCCTCGAATCCCATCACCGTCGCAGCGGGAGAGGGACTACGACTCGGGGAGGCAGGACACGTGCACGGCGCGTGCAATATTTAACGGGCAGGGTGAAACCTGGAAACGCTCCTGGGGAGCGAAGGGAGTCACGAGTCATGTCGCCGTAAACGCTCCGCGAGAAACAACCGAAGTCGGACGAATTAGTTTCCCCGTCGCCTCGCTCACCGGGTATTCCCTTCACGATGACTCACCGGATCTCATCTCACCGAGATGAGATCCGCGCAAACACGGGAGCACTTCTACGACGACGTCCCCGGTGCGACGATGAAACGATCGGAGGAGCGAAGGGGGGGGGATATCGGTTGGGGATGGGTTCCACCGCTAAAAAACGGCCACGCAAGCACTTCACCCATATGGGTGTGATGGGATGCCAGAGATCGGGTCAGAGGGAGAGAGCGAGGTGTTGGAGCGGGGATGGAAAAATGGAGATTAAAGGATTGGTCGGCGGACGGTTTGGGATTCTTTCTCCATCCACAGCCATCCTCGGTAAGGGAAAGAGAGAGGGCGAATAGAGAGAGAATAGGGGAAAGAGGCAGAATGTAGGAAAAAGCAAAAAGAAAAAAAACAAAATTAAAAGTTCGGACGGGAGTGGGGGATGGGAGCTGGGGAGACATTAGAGGTAATCGAAGGTATCCTTTGTGGCGCAACAACGATCAGGAGTGTGGCAATCGGGGCTCGGGATTCGATGGCAGGGGGAGGGTGGGATTTGGCCGAGGACGGGCTGGAATTAGTACTATCGGGAATAGAGTAGCAGGGGTGGGGAGGGGAGGAGAAGGAAGGGGAGGAGAAGGAAGGGGAGGAGAAGGAAGGGAAGGAGGAGGAGTAGGGAGGATGAGGGTAGGGGAGGGAAAAGGGGCGAGCTGAGGAAGCGGCGTAAGGGACGAAACCCAATCGAGAAAATGGAAGGGAGTGAGAGGGAAAGGAGCCAAGGGGGAGAGTAGGGGCGGAGGAGTCTGCGGAGCAGACGGACTGATATCGCATGAAGCACGGCGAGAGGGGAGCTTCCCGGGGCGAGGCGGGTCCGACGGGGCCGCAAATCGCATTTCCACCCGCTCACCAACCGGGGTGGGCCGTCCCTGCCGTCTCACCGGGGCTTGCCCGACCTCGTCCGCGGGGGCCGAATGCGCCGTGGAAGACGTCTGCATGGGCTGCGGCGGTGAGGTGACCCGATCTTGAAAACTAAGGCGCACTCCCACCGCTCCCAACGGGGAGGCTGGCGGGTGGGCGACGGAGCGAGCGCGAGAGGCCCCGAAATTAAACGCGGGGAAGGTAGAGGGGATTTCGGCGGCAGGGATCGTTAAAATCCCTCGAAACGGCAGCGGGACGGAGCGCGTGTGATGTCTTTGGGAGTCGTTCGGGTGCATTAAGCGTGTGCACGTGCACGGTAATAATCCCGCGTGGGCGGTGTCTCTGTTCGCCTTTTCGGATGTTCTTTGCTGCTACCACCCCCGCCACAAGCCGGGGCGAACGGTCCCCTCCCTGGAATTAAAACTCTCACACCTCCTTCACCCCCTTCCCACTCTTCTCATTACCGCCGCCGCAATGACCCCGCGATTTGAGGACTCGCGATTATCGAGGCGAACGAATGGCAGCCGGACGCAACATATTAGCCAAATTCCAACCACCGCCTCATTCTGAAACATTTGCTCAGCACGGTTCGTCAACCCAACGAGTTTCCTTTGCGGGATTTAATGAATGAATAAACTTTGATAGGAGTAGCTCTTAGCATAAATGGTGGGGAACTGCAAATATTTCGCCACATCGCTCAAAACTAAGAATTCAGATTCGAATATGGTGTACCAACGACCCAATTCTGTGTGTCCAACAGATGACACAGGCAACGCTTGTACTAAGCTTACAGATATACGAATGTCTCGTATATCTATCGAGAATTCCCAAAGCAAAGTCAAACTTTGACACAAGTCAAAATATCGGGTCGTAGTAACTGTAGACGCATCTTAATGAATCGCACATCGAGAGTGTATGAGGGAAACGAGGTGGCCAATCTGATTCGTTCGGATGCTCACGTTCTCAGGATGATATCATTGCCGCATTTTAACATCTTTCGAATTAAACTCTCGAGTTAACATAACCAACGCCTTAGGAATTAAATTGAATGCCATTTTTTATATTTGCGGAGGAATGAATGACAATTTGGAGAAAGAAAAAAAACGTTTAAATAGACTTCAAATATTTAATTTGCACAAAAGGATGTTACGTTCCACGTAACTTTCTACTTCGCACCATGAAAATGAAGTAACGGCTAGTTATTCATTCTCAAAGGATTTCGGATCTATTATTCGACGCATGATTACCCATAAAATAGAAAACCATTTGCGAGAATCTTGAGTGCCAAGACAGGTACTTACATTGACCCTCGGATCCCACTCTTGTCATTTTCTTAGACTAAAATCACAAATTATCTTGCGACATAATTTACATTCATACAAAAATATAATCGGTTTACGAGTTCTTACAAACATGAGCAAACGTATGACGCGAATTATCGCACCGAAAATTTGGACGACCAGCTACGGAATATGTAACATACCCTCATAAACCTATGCCTCCATCGAAACCAAAAAGGTGACCTGGCCTCTCAATAGTCAGATTAACTGGCTGAAAGAACTCGCACCCTCAGCTGAGGGCAACGGTTTTCTCCAGTAAATAACGAAGCGCTCGACTCGTGTGAGTCACTGAGGGAACTCGAAATTCGGAGCATGTACCGAGCCGGGCTCTTCGGCGGTCGCAGTTTTTAAGCTGCAAATCCAACGGCTTAACGGTCCAGGGAGGAGACCTCATCTCTCTCGAACTACCCCCGCCTTAAAAGTAGGCAATAGCGATGAGTAATGGTAGGAGTGGTGGCAAAATGACCAATACCGCGACTTTGGCAAAAATTGGCACTTAAGTTAACGAAACGGAAACACGCCATCGCATTTCGGCCGAATGAAAACGGTTATGGTCAAAACCCTTCCTATCATTTTCTCGCACAAGATCTTTCTCCTGGTCCTCTCACCCAAAGCGAAATCGTATGCCGGGAGCGCTGCGAGCGTTTCCAATCACTTTAAAAAAACATAATGAAAGATAAATACACAATAATACGTTATCGTATGATTGTAATCAGCTCTTAGTGCAAGGATGTTTTCGTCGCCTTTAACAAGCGGTGTACCGTTGATCGAATTGAACATTGGACAAAACTTTCGATACAAAAACACCATTGCCGATGCTGGACATCGTTATCCCGAAACCACTGGCACTAGGAGTAGATGCCACCAGATGGAACAGCCACTGACAGGTGTGCCACAATAATTCGATACGTAGGTACTAATACTTTCGACACCTAGTTAGCTAGGGAATTTCACACATTTTCATTATAATGAGATTCCTTACTAAATGTATTCCCAGACCTATTTTAAAAAGTATTGCGATAACTTCGAATACATAAAACACCCTGAGAACTCATTTTTAATTAAAAAACATTTCATTGCGATTTAAAAACTCCTCTCGCCATTAGGCAAATTACTATACTAGAAATGAGTTCCCCGCAGTGATATTCATAAGCATATAAGAAATGACTGCGTGGAAACACGGAGTCGTGGAATACTATGTTCAACGAGTACAAATCAGTGGTGTGCCACAAGGATCGATGACCTGACGAACAACAATTCTAGTAGGACTAGTTAACCTTCCATCGGTGGCCAAGTACTGGACCGGTGTCCAATGAACGAACTGGTGCCATTGGTCCAGGATTTTTTTTTTAAACTTTTTCAGCTTATGAACCTTTCAAAACAACAGTCTCGCTATCACATGTTAATGCTAAAACACAACTCATCGATGGAAGCGCATATCGGAACCACGACCTCGGCAGTTCCAATTTTTTTCATGGCGCAGATCATTTAAGCCCTGAGGGAGGGATATCGACTCGGCGTGACTTTGGTGTAGTGACGGATGAGACATTAGTTTGCAATTTCACCGAATTAAAATATAATTTTAAGCGTTCTCCCCGACCTTATCCGTGACAACAGAGCGTTTAATCAACTTAATCACAAAACACCGCCCGAGCTCTCGGCCGCATAAGGTCAAAGAGCATGCGAATCACCACCGACGGCCTTCGAGGGAGTGTGGCCCGATTAAAGAGAAAAGAAGGACACTCCGGGGGCCGATTCGGGCCCGGGGGGCCGAAGCCTTACGCGAGCGGGAGGGAATCTTCGGCGAGATCCTCTCGAACCGCAGACTAGTCTGCGCTCTTCCGGGACAGGAAGCGGAAGGGAGAGACGAGGGAAAGCGGAAAAACAAGAGAGCGGAGGCGACATGAGCATCCCGTATTCATCGCCGCCCATCCCCTCTCCGCGGGAAGGTGGCGGCGAGGAGCGAGGGAGGGAGAGGGAGGAATGAAGAAGAGGAGGCGTCCGGGCGGCACGTCGGGCGGACGAAAACGGGATGGCCACCGCCGCAAGCCTTTCGGACATTTTCCATCCATTATTTAACAGAGCGCCGACCGAGTCCAAGAGCGGGGAGGGAGGGGGCCTGGGAAAACGTAGAGGAGGGTCTTGGAAGGAAGGAGTGGCCGGGAAGCATTTGAAGAGGAGGGGGAACGGAAGGGGAGTGGTGGGAAGTAAGTCGAGGGGGGATTCGGAGGAACCCAGCCCGAACGACCGCGGAGGATTGGTGGAGGAGGGTGGGGGAGTACCGGGTGGGAGGGGGCGAAATACGGGGCAGGGGTTGGAGAGAAAGAGAGAGAGAGAGAATAAAAATAAAGAAAAGAGTTAGTGGGTACGGGGCCGCTCGCCGTTTCCACACACGAGCGCAGACATCTTGAGGGGAGGAGGATGGTTTCGCGAGCGGGGGATGTGGTGGTGTGGAAGCGGGCGGAGGAGTTTCACGAGTGTGCTCGGGGGAGGAGCCGGTGGGGGGAGGGAGAGGGGGATTTCCCTCGAGCCAGCCCATGAGGAATTTACGAGATCCAATCGGAAATTAAGTAAATATTTCACGGACCGTCGCCCAGCTCCAGAGATGAGCGCGGAGTAAAAGCTTTAGTGGCGTAAACTAACTAACCGACCGACCGACTCGACCCTTCTCCTACGACCCCACCACGCTACTTCCGCTCCTCTCCCCCATCGCCCTGCGCCGAGGCAGCAAGCGTTAAAACTTGCGCAAAAAAGAAAACGAAACGATTAAGGGGGAAAGGAAAAAAGTCTAGAGAGGTTGAAGGCCTTGGGGAATTACTATTATAACCATCCAAAAGTAAAACGGGGGCAACGAAATATTTAATTAATACGAACAACGCAGGGATCGTTGACCATCAAGTACCTTTTTACTGATACAATCAAATGATTTATTTTTAAACCACCGAGGGGCATGATAAGGCAGAGTACGGATAAATGAGATGGATTGTGAATATATTTTTAACACATGTATCTTCGGTTTTACTGCTTTGGTGTTTTGCATTATTCCGTTTAAATTACGTTCGTCGACTGGGGTAGTGCGGACAAAGTTTAACAGCTAAACATATACCCACAGTGTACATGTTATGACGCACGCTAAATAGAGATTTTTCATCCACAGGATTCTAGTATTCGAGGGGCCAATTAAGACAACGGGGAAATTCGTTTTTAACCTCTCCATGAATTATTTTTTGTGCTAATATATCATTTACATAAGTGATGGAAGCTGCTTCTGTGATAACGCCTGATTGCCGCAAACAAGTCCGATTTAAACGACCAACTCTCCGACGCCGAAAGGCGAATTCACTCATTTCAAGGGATAATGTGGGCTTTCTTAAGAGCTATAATCACTCTGTTAATATTTCAGGGATTTTAATTTCCACTTCAATATCCCATTTAATTGTACTAACGTCTAATCGGACTTGTAACGAAATAATAGATGATGATTTTCTATTTTTGCGGCAGGTAAATTATCGGCAAACATTCCGAATCGCAAATGTTTTCATTTTCAACGTTATGGATGACTCCGAGAGCATTCGGCGCTCGTTTTCCAGATAAATTTGCTGTGTTTAGAGAATTGACTTTGTGACAGACAATTCACACAAACCAACATTTCCGCAGGGCATGCTGAGTACCTGTCAAAGAAGGTGGGAGGAAGATCAGTGTTACCTTTTAGACAAAAGGACGTCATAAAAATTAGCAGATATTCGCTAGACAAGCCTTTGTATGGAGTCGTTTATATACATACGCCATCTTGGGCAGAAGGAAAAATAGAAACGTAAGTAAGTGCCTTCACTGGATTTGACAGAGTGGAAAACTAATTCCACTCCGAAATAGATACGCGAATAAAAATCAACAGCAACCAAACGAGAGAACGCAAATATTCCGTCTCACCCAATTCATAAGGAACTTCATCTCGGTATTGCGCGGGCAAACAAAGCTCCTACCGGTCATTTCCTCATCGTTACTAGCGTGTAAGGCAATGCCCTTTAAGTGAGCGAACGAGGAGGAAGGGGAGGGGTGGGAAAGGGACGGAGAGAGAGAGAGAGAATTACATGCCAGGGGAATGAATGCGAGTGCACACGCACACACTGATACGCACGGCACACCCGACTCACGCACGCGCTCCTTCGAACGGACCGGGCCCGGAGTGAATAGAGCGCCGCCCTTTTGATAAGATCAGGGGTCAGCCGGAAACTGAATCACCTCTGGCCATTCCAACAATTACAGCTCAACATATTTTTGTTACTGCCATAAAGGACGTTGCGGTGGCCCAGAAAACAACACCGCCTCACCTCCTCCTCTCAAAGTCCCCTCCCCTCATCCGAAAACCTCGACGTCCACCCCTCCCCCACCCACATCCCCACCCGTCCCGGGGCTCTTCCCTCACAACTTTCTCCATTAGCGGGGGCAGCCTTTCGCATTGCTTTTAAGGGGAGAGGGAGAGAAGAAGAGAGAGATGGGGAGAGGGACCCGGAGGAATGAGCAATTGGGTCCAGCGGCTGGGGGAGGGGTGTGTGGAGGAGGGAGGTGGGGGGGGACAACGGGGCGTCGGTATGCCGAGTGGGGGTAAAGGCATTGTTCCGGGCGAGCCACGCGAGAAAACGCACGCATTAGAACGCACGCATTAGAGCGCGCGCGCCGTCCGTGGAGAGCGAGGGGGACGGGGGAAAACGCCCAGTGCGATGGACGAGGTGGGAAAAGGCGAGGAGGGATAGGGGTGAGGGTGACGGGGGGGCTCCAGGAGAAAGAGAGAGGGGGATGGAAAGGCCAATGAGATGGAGAAATTTATTCCCAGACGCACGAGTTGTAAAGGCTCGGAAACGAACCCCATATTTTGTCACCACCATTTTTTCTCTCTCCAGTTTTCAGTAAATACTTTTTCCTCCCACAGTGTCAATGGTTTGCTCTACGGACAGAGACCATTTTCAAATGCATTTTTCATACCATAGGACCTAATTAATACTGGGGAAACTTTATTATCACGATTTACAGTAGTCCATCGGTCAACGTAGAATTTTGTTGGCCTAAATACTGATTCACTTCAAGCCCACTGACACGACACCTGCATCACACACTACCGTCATTTTTCAAAACTACTATGGTCAATTTAAATCGGACTTGGTGATATTTGATATGGCGAATCTAATAATAATAATAAACATCAATATTGACACAAATGCCAATAATTTAAACGCCAATGACAAACAAATCGCGATTTCACATGTCTATCACCTTTCTGACAGATACGATTTCAAACAACGCACAGGATTAAAACGTTCCTTCTAATTTCCTCCCAAATAAATTACCAATGACGGACGGTAATTTGATTTCATGTATCGTAGGGTCAAAGTATATTTTTTCCAATGGGAAATGCAGTTCATAATTGGCTAATTCTCTCCTTAGAAGCATTCCGCATTCATTATGGAAGTAGAGGAAACTGAGCGAGGAGTAAAAGACGGTGGGAATATAACTTACGGAATTTTCGTTCACGGAATTAGAGACAGAAAAAGGCGAGAGAGGGCGTAGATTAGAGAGAAGGACAGAAATACAGAGAAAGATATGAAGGAGCAAGCTAAGGAGGAGTGAAAGCGAAAAAATACACTCTCCAGCACCAATTCCCACGCTGAATAGCCACAGTAACGGAAACAAATTATTTCCCACGATTAACTACACTCGCGCATTCGAGTTAAAATATATCTACAAGGAATATACAACTTTAAGCATCGATCAACTGAAAGAAACCATGCCCAGGCATCATTTCAGCGAACAGACGATAAAAATATCAGACCCTCAGAAAATTGGTTTACGGTTCAAGGTTGGAAATCCCGAGGGCTACTAAGTGGTTGGAATACGAACCGGTGTAAGACTCGGAACACCGCAGAGCATATTTTTGAGGTGTGAAAATTGCCATAATAAACCATTTGGCGCCCGGGAAGACGAGGTTTCCATGCAGTGTATATTCTGGCATTCAGTGGCAATAACGTTACCAAGCCCAAAAGGTTTACTCGCGAGCACGAGGTATCATGTTGAGCAAACAATCCACAGTAAGAACACAACTGGAGAGTGGCCTCGCGAATTGGAGCTGGGAAAAAGGAAAAAAAAAGACGAGAATTTGGAAGGGCCTTTGAACCGTGAATTGAAGGAGGAACCATAATATCGCGAAAAAAACGAGTTGATTACCGTTTAAATAAATTTGATGCAAAGAAGCACCGACAAACGAACAGGGAGCAAAGGCGAATGGCAAAGGAAACGGGATGAAAGGTGCGAACAACAACAGAAAAACCGCGCGCTGAGAGAGATGGGCGTAAGGTGGTGTGGTGAAGTGTAGGCGGGTGTGGGGGGAGGCTGTGGATATTCGATTGCCTTGAGGAAGGCGAACTGAGGCAGATCTAATTGTTTCCCCCAAGCGACCGATTGGATACCACTATTTAGGAAAACAAAATACACTATTTGGGGGCAGGCCTTCGAAAATATTAATGAACATCTCAAAGTCCGGGTAATATCCTCGCCGGTGACTCCTCCGCAGTAGCCCCACCATAAAGATTACCCAGTACCGTCAACGTTTTAACGACCGGAAGCGTACATAAGCAGAACACATCAGTGAACGACTTGAGCTCGGAACGTAGCTTTGTATGGTGCTTACATAAAAACCGCGCAATAAGAACATGAACGGTTTTGTGCACACCAACGCGATTGAGGAATACATTTCAAATCTCGAAAACTAATCGAGGCGGAAACACGTGACACCTTCCCCTCACGAGGATTTGGAACGCATCCCTCGTGAAAATCTCCAATCTCATTCCAGTATTTTCCAGAACTTTATAGACTACGGCAACCCATGGCCACTATCGCCGCGTGGGCGCCGAAGAAATATGGCGGAACATCGTTAACGGTCCCCTGCAGACGGCCGTCGTAAACCCGGCGTCGCACGAGTGGGTCAGAGGGTGCCCGAGAGTCAGGTGCGGGGCAGGAGAGTGCGAAAAGGGGGACTGGAACAGGAAGGGAACGGTCCGAGTTTTCTGCCCCGAGCAATCGTCCTTCCTCCTTTCCCTCACCCTCCTAAGGGGAAAGGGGATGAAGCTTGGGAAGAAGATGGATCTCGCCGAGGAAGAGAGAGAGAGAATACCGATGCAATCGCCGTTTGAGAGGCCGAGCTAAGATTACCTCCCGGAGATGATACCAATGAGATTTTCACGGGGAGGTGGCGCCATGCCGGCCACCTTATGGATCGGGCAAGTCCAGCGAAATATTAAGAGACGATCAGATTCGTCAGAAATGAAAACTTCGAATAGAAAATTAATTATACGCACCCTGACACTGAGTAGAGAACCATTTTTGCACTTGCTGGCACGTGAAGGGAACTATTTTGATTTAACGCCATTGCGATTGACGTGTTTACACATAGAACTGTAAGGTTAACTTGTTCCGTGGTATTTCTCAATTCAATTAACAAAAAAGTTGACAATATCGGCCGAAGGCTTCTGTTTGCGAGAAAACGATGCTGAATACAGTTCATCATGGCTCACGGCAGTTACGACGGAAAACATTTCTCGAGTCTTGCATGGAGTGTAACTTCTGCACTCGGACGAAATGAGTAATACGTTCACCAGTAGAAAAATTACTTTTGGTAAAATATGCGTCATTAATAAACGGAATCTCATATTATATTGGGAAAAATACGTTTGAATCACCGAACGCACGTCGTCTGTCCAGTCTTAGACAGTATACACGTATGGCAGAGTCCTTGACATATGATTTACAAAATAAACCACATTGCAGTTAAATTATACTTTGAAGATGTTTTCATCTTTTTTCTCCTTGTTGCATGATCCTCTCGGTGGTTTCTCCGACGAACTACGGCCTCGATCGGGGAACCGCGTGGCTAACCTTGAAAAGATTCCCTCTCGAGCAGGACGCGACCCGACCTCATCCCGCCTCGCGACCGTCGGCCACCCTGCTCAAGGCGTCGACAGGGGGCGGGTGGGCAGGTGAGAGGGGCCTACGACGGCATCAATCATATGGTGACAAAAGAAATGTGGTGAGCCCACGCATGTGTACTCTTTCACACGCCGGTACACCCGTGACTGTGTCCAGACGAAGGATGACGCCCACCTCGCTGCCGAGACGGCCGGGCCTCGGGAGTGCGAGCGGCCGGGGTTATGCATCATGGATGCGGAAGAGGGGTGAGGATGTGGGACATTCGGGACGGGACGAACGGGTGCGGGAGGGCTGGGGGGTGCGGAATGCATGAGGAGGGAGCAGGAGGAAAGAGAGTCGAAAGGGAGAGAGCGCGAGACTGAGGAAGGCGTCACGTAAGAAGGCCGGACGGAAGTGGAGACGAAGGGCAACGCCCACTTCAAACTAAAGCAGCACACGCCGAGGCCCACACTCACTCGCGAGGCGAGGCAGGCCGTATCCTGGGCCGTCTGCAACGTGTTACCGATTGGATCTAAATACCTAACGGAATACCAAGCAACCGGTCCATGGCGAGGAGGTGACACTGAATTCCGCCCGAGTGCTTTTTAAACACGTTCAAAATGAAGCAGAGACGAGTAAGTACTCATTCTGATTGGCCATTTTCGGATGTGTCATAATTAAAAACAGACCTAGCGGAGAAACATTTTGCAAAAACTGCTCCGAAACATATAACTTCAATTATTTTGTATTGCTCTGGGCAGAATAAAAACAGATTTCCGTCTTTGTTAGCCGATTTCGAGCGTGGATTGGAGGATTAACAAGCGTGGATTGATGAAGACGCAGAGCAGCAATTAAATTGAAAACCCTAAACAGTCGTCTTAGGAGATTTTGTTTTAAACGATCCGAATATTAACGAAATCTTCCCATACGATTTGAATGAGAATTTCCCAAGGATTCCTCAAAAAGAATGTCGCTATGCCGGACTTTGGGTGAAACACAACGTCGAAAAACACGAAAATACCTGCATAAAATCAGTAGACAGATGACGTATTTATAAAAAAATATTCCTAAGATCATTTCTACCACATTACTTTTACAAGTTGCCGTAAAAATCCCACTATCCCTTCCTCGATTTTAGCATTTTTCTTTTTATGAGAACTCTATATTAATCTAAGGAAGAAATTTTTAAGTATTCGTACCAGTTATGACTACCCACAAATCTCAGTTCGGAATGAATTTTTACGAATTTCTTAATATTTCCTGGAGCGTTACTTGATAACTTTTCCACGTATATTATACATTTCCGGGCACAAATCCAACCCTGCACCGTCAACGGAGCCAACAGGATCAAACGTTCATGAGCATGAACTCGAGTTTCAATGACAGAAGCGACGAAACGAGAAGCTTTAAGGTCGTTGCGAGCGAGCGGTAGACTCCGGCACGCGCCCCGGTAACGAGAGGAGTATACGGCTCGGCCCAAGGGAAGCACCCACCACAACAAGCCCGGTTACACGAGGGTAACGGTGGCATGAGTGGGTATACCCAAGTCGTCAAGTGGCAACGACAGAGGTAGATAGAAAGGGGCGGACGTAAGGGAACGTTTATGACGAGATTGAGGAGGCAAAGGCAAGAAGCGGGCGAGATAACGCATGCAAAGGGAAGAGGGCAGAGAGAAAGAGGGTGGATGCGTACGTGGAAGCAAGGGAGGCGGAAGCTGGAGTTGTGAGGTGTTGGGGGGAAAGAGAGAGAAGGGTTTTGTAGGGAAGAAGGGGGAACGGGGAGAGAGAGACCCCTGCCGGTAACCACCAAACTGCCCGAGGCCAGTGTAATTAACTCGAGCCCTCGGGAAGGTAAGTGGGAGAGACGGAGAATAAGGAGAAAGCGGGTAGTTACAGGGCGACGGGGGTTGGTGGGGATTCGAGTGGCAGGGGGGAGGATGAAGGAAAGGGAGTGAAGGAGGAGAGAGAGAGAGGAGAACCCTTGGGCCTAGAGGGGAAGGGAGTGGCTAGAAGGGAGACGGGCAGAGGGCTTGGCAGGATAGGATTGTGGCAAAACGACTAAAGGGGGATTTGGGCAGGGGAGTGGCAGAGGGAGGTCTACGGCGACGAGTGATGGGCAGGAGCGGGAGGAGTAGGGGAGAACGACGAGGCGCGGGTGTGCTGCGGAGACGGGCAGGGAGGCGGGGGCTGCAGAAAGAAACAATCCCTCGCCGATGGACGGCACGCGGTCCACGTCCGACTACAGACAACGCGAAGGTGGGTGAAGGAGTGGGGAGTAAAACCGTCAAAGGGATCACTTGTGGAGATCCGGAGCCCGCCGGGGGGGGGTTTAGGGTGGAGGTGGGCAGGGAACATGGGGGTGGAAAAGACGCGAGGCGGATGATAGATTGATCTCCATCAAAGGAAAAGAGAAACTCGGTGAGGAAGAGAAGGAGAGAGAGAGAGGGACGGGGTGGGAGGAGAGGGGCGGTGAAGGAGGAGTTTGTTGAAGGACGTCAGAAAAGGATTCGCCGGGGCGTGGAGTCAAAGTGAATGGAGAACAAACGGCCCATCCTCCTATTCAATCCGATCCCCCCTTCCCCTCTCCCCCCGTGGAGATTCTCATCCGGTTAATTGATATGACAGTAATGGATCAGATTATCTCTGGCCAGGGACGGACAACGCCCCTTGACAACTGAGGGGGATTAAAGAATGACTGGAGGGATAAGGGGGGAGAGTTACGAAAATTGCGGGAGAACTCAGGATAGTTACGGTTACCCACACACAAAAATTTCAAACCTTGCCAATGATGATATTCGACCCTTGAAAACGAAAAAAGTAGTGGTGACGCAAGTAAATTAGTGACAGATAATTATGCATCAGTGATTAAAAAGGGGCCATTTTCAATAACGCAATCCAGTATTCACAGTTTAACAACGCTCCAACGAGAAATTTAATCCAGACATTCAATTATATTCCCAGCAGTTATTTTCAGTTCCCCCTGAACCCAAATTGTTTGGAACTAGTCAACCAATGCTCTTGTTTCCATAATAACGTTTTAATCTTGAATTCCGGTAGATATTCAAAGGATATTCCTCAATTTTCCACGATAAAAATTCTATTGGTCATGGCATTTTCCCACTTTGAGTTTAAGGAAGGGAAAAGAGATAAAACAATTTCACACGACTTGGACAGAGAGCGGAATAAAGAAGGATCAGAAATAATGAATAAACACAAATGCTGAGACTCAATAAATTTAAATTAACCATTTTACTGAATTTACAATCTAGTAAACAAGTAATAGGCGAATGCAGTGTTTGAAGTTGTATCTATACAGCAATATTTCGTATCTCACACATGCAACCGTGCCCAATGTTGACTGTCCAGGGTCAACTTATTGTAGGATGAATCCAAGCACCTTTCATTGCGCAAACGGTCAAACCACCCGCTGGTGGGGTACTTACATCTAAAGCATACGACTCACCATAGCACGCGAAAAAAAAAGAATCGCGGGGAGGGGATTGCCAGGAGATCAAACTGCACGAGGGCCCTTTAGAGCAGGCCACTTCATCTCAGCCCCCATGACAACTCCATACTAACAAAGCACATCTTGTTTACTTTCAATTAGGATCCGGCGAGCCACAAATCCTCCGACTACATCTTAAGTGCACCAGAAAAAGAAACAAGCGGATATCTATTTTGATGAAAAAGCCCGTGGGTATCGAATGTTCTCGAGAAAATCCAGCGCGGGATCCCTGCGAACTACAAAAGCTTACTCGAGGGCGTGAATTAACTGCAGAGGGGGAATCGCTCGCGAAAGTTTATTTTCCGGCTTGAACGAAAGAGTGACGCCCCCCAAAAACTTCCTCCGACCCCCAGAACTGCATTAGCAAATTGGAATCGAACGGCAAAAGGAGGGAATTTGACTAGTTCACTGCGGCAAGTACAGAGCATCTTCTTCTTCCCCTTCACCCACACCTATCTTCCCTCCGGCAAGGTTCACGGCGAGCGAAACAGAATTAGGAGTGAACATTAATTCAATTTTAAGGCCGGACAGGAAAAGGTACATGTATTTATCTTGTGCTGCGCTTTCGTCCACGTCTTGGTAGCTTAAAACATATTATCGAATTACCAGCAAGGAAAAAATCCCCGTTTAATTGCTGGTTCCCCAGCACACTACTGCATGTCTTCCCGGTGGCTAATGGAGTGGCCCCATCTTTTGATCGGTTTATGGACAAAGGACGACGACGAAAAAAATATCGGTCGACAAAGGCACAGAAAAACTGCTGGCACTGAACAACGACAAAAGAATAGACACACTTCCATGAATAAAGTTCCGAAAATGTAGCGAGAAGATTGACAGCGACCCGCAGGGTGGAGCTGACAAATATAGCACCAGATCTTTTTCAACGGCAGCGATTAATAAACGACTTTGGCAATTGCATACGAGTGGCTTAAAAACTCTGGGGTATAGGCAACCCACCCAATACATATGTGTGCTGAGCGGTGGAATACACGCAAGGGGCAGAGCGCCCGAGGCCGGGCGACCGCTGGAATTCCGCATCTCATTGATATGAAGCTGAACTATAACTAAAGCCAGAGACAACGACAGAAAAGTTAAAAACTCAGTATCCCACCGTTTCAATTAACAAAGTGGAGTGGCGCAACTCGGATAAGGGCGACCTTATTTTGATTGGCAGGGAGATGTCGACACCCCCATTATCAAACGACCTTTCAGGCCGATTAAAGAAAATTAAGATTGAAACAAGGAAAATTATGAAGACATGCTCATTTAAAGAACACTTTTGATCTCGAAACGATTAAAAGGAAGTTAGTTCTTGGGTTTAAATCCCCGAAGGAGAACCCAATTCAGCGTTTCTCGATCCATTGCCTTAAAATAACTCCTCATCCGGAGGAGGTTACACAAATTTCGCTTTCCGCATCACTTTTTACTCTCTTTCGCAAACGATAACACCTCCCCTCTACATTTCGTCCTTACTCATGTTCTCGTCCTTTTTCGAAGCCCCAGAGGGGCCAACTAACTAATGGGGCAATCGGAAACTTGGTAACGGAGTTACTTCCTGAAAGCCATTAAGACAGAATAAGATTTGAACTTCCTCGATTTCAATTATAACTTGTAGTTCCACAATTTGGTAATTTTTTCATGATCTCAGCTGGATTTAAAAGAAAACTCCTTGATAACACCTTCACTTTTGGTACATTAATAATATATCTCAGGATTAGGTTTTCACCACCTAAATTGTGACACTGGATGCAAGAAAGGTAAGTTTCTCATAAATAAGGGCTAAAACTTCACCAAAAAGGAACAAAAAATTCGTTAACAGAAATTCATCTACTTAACCTTTCTATTTCGTCCACTTAAAAACCTGTTTAAGAAGATGATGAAGCAATCAATTCCAAAGGAAATGATTAGCCGAAGGAAAAAAGGTTAAATCATGGAGAACATCCACGATATGCTGAACTACTTGGGGCATATGAATACGGCCGGCACCAAACTAAAATAATGCTGATGCTGACCCCGCAGTTACACAAGTCTAAAAACGAAGATGCGCTTCGAGATATGTGGAGGATACTAATTCACATAACATGCTGTATATAAACAAAACGTTTTTACATAAAGGCCAACGTTAACTAAAGATTGTAAAATAAAGAGTAAAGGAATGAACGGAAATTACAGAGGGAGGCTAAATACAAATTACATAAAATTGCTACTAGCCAGTAATTCGGAAACTTAAAAAACATCGACCCACGAGAGAGGAACATGGAATACTTCAAAGTTCACATTCACATAACTATGGGCAGCTAACCAGAGAAATCATGATTAAATACTAATATACCGAGATGATCATTTGGAGCGCAAATAATATTTCGCGGGATTCCCTGACCTGCGCAGGAAGTGTGCTTCCTTGAGCCTCCGAACACCGAGACAACATCCACGCCTCGATGACGACCATCGTCATTACCCCCTCCCCCATTTAAGGAACGAGATGCGAAGGAACGAAACGGCACCGAAATTAGAGATTTAGTCGGAAGGAGAGAATGAGACGGGCGCGGGGAGAGCCACTCGCGGAAATTAAGAGAGAATTTTTCACGCCCTCAAAGGAACCCCAGGGAGGCGGCGGAGGGGATGCGAAGGGTACAGAGGGTGGGCGAGCGAATCGGGGGAGGAGGGATGATATAGGGGGAAGTGTGAGAAAGGGACGTTGAGGAGGAAGAGGGAAAACGGGCTTGCGGAGGTTATTGTTTTATTATCCGGAATCCGTGTTTGAAGAGGAGAGTGGGGGATGGGAGGGAGGGAACGGGTAGGAGAAGCGGGATTTGGAAGGAGAGAGAGAAAGGGAGAAGGGAGGAGGACGGAGATGAGGGATGGGGTGACTAATGAGCAGCGGAGGCATGCGTCAGCGCAAACGAGGGATGATTACGACCGGGGATGGTGGAAAATAGAAATGGGAGGAAGAGAAGGCGGTTAGGTGGTGGTGGTGAACGGGTGTGGGGGAGGTGAAGGGGTGTGGGAACCGGTGTCGGGGTAGATTACGGGGGGAGGGAGAGTAGGGGGGAGGGTGTAGGGAGAGCGTGAGCGGAGGGGAGCCTTCCCGCTTCCCAACACCTCACTCCCCCCGCATTCACTTCGTGGGAATCTACCGGGAGGAAAGGCGGAGAAGAGGATCGGGTTTGGTGGATGGTTCCCCCTCTCTCTTTGCAGAGCCGGGAGACTCTCCACGAGGGTATTGCCATAAATAAAAGACAGTCGACTTAATGGAAGGGAGGACGAATAGAGAAAGAGATGAAAATAGTGGGGGAAATCTCCTCCTTGCCGTATAACCCACGGGGTTGAGAACACTTGGCGAACACGGAGTGGAGCGCGGATTATATTGTAAGAGACCATCATCGACTAGGGTTTGGGGAGGTGACAGTTTCAAATTAGCGTCTAAATAGTTTTTACCTCCCCAACACCCACCACCGCATTACCCGGGCACAATCACTCGATTCGCCGACCACTTCGAGAACCATCACTGGATCTCCGCGCAGAAAGAGGCTGGATGCTCTCGTTTCACTCTCGAGCCAAAAAAAAAACCGGAAGGGCATGGAAGTAGACCGGCATCTGATTACGTGTCTAAGATTTGCATAAGAAAACTGAATACGGGACACTCGGTGGTGTTGGGGTTCTCCCAATGAATTCCGAGGATACAACCGCGAGGGGTAGAGATACCAAGCTGCTCTGCCACGTGCTAATAAATCGTCTCACCGGCAGGAAGCAAGCGGAGTTGGACCAGTCAAAATTCTGCAGGAATGAATAGATGAAGACCACGGATCGAATAAGGTACACTCCGCACGGATGATACGCTCACAGAAACAAAACTGTATGCAAATCGTCTACTTGTTTTGAACCTTTACGTTTACCTGCAGCAAATTACTTTCCAGTTTACGGTTTGCCAAAACCAGAGTGTTTTGCCTGCGTTCACGCCATTGTCCGTTTGTGAGAACAACTCATGACGACACCGACGAAGGGAATCGATTTTTCATTTTGAGCGGAGAGCTAATAAAAAGATTAATTAAATTTCAATACCCGTGAGACATGCTAATTTACAACCGGACAGGCAGCTCCCTGAGGTGGTTAATAAATTATTGATTGACCTCACGCGACTGACTCGCAAATGCGATTAGGGATGCATTATTAATTTCCAACTTTGCATTTTTCAAATAATTCGCCATGCCAATATTATATCGCCATGCGTTACAATGAAAAAAATGCTCCCGCACAGAAACGGCAAGAGGACATCATCACCTGAACTTTTAATAACCAAAACTTTATGAATAGTAAAACGCGTCCATTTGAGGCACGCGCAGTGATGTTGCGGCCCCCAGTGGTGAAACAACGGACGCCATTCGAACAGTCTTTCAAAAGGAAATGGCCGTTTGTCCGATTGCGTGCCCACGCCTTTAACACCAGAGTAGTAAAACCGTAGAAATCTTGAATTTAGAACGCACATTTAGAACTACATGAAAATGGTTCACGTGTGCTACACTTTAACCATTTTCATGTAATTTTACTACATTATTCCTGAACATGACATTTTTTTACAGTAAGACTCTTCAGAAAGAAAAGCATCATCCTACCGAATTTCATGCGTAACTTGCCTAGAAAGCGTACTATGCTCCGGTATAATACAATCTAAGTCTTAGTCACCGAACTCGGCACATGAATATGTTTATGCAAAGAAATAGTTAATACTTTAACCTATTTCAGCATTTTCATTTACCAAAGTAATCACTGCAATTGAAATTTTAATGCATGCTTGGCCAATGTAATTGCGAAATTTAGCTCGATCTAAAGTCAGATGTAGCACCACACTTTACACTATCGATAATATTAACTGCCAAGGCAGAAATATTAGCAATTAGCACATAAGTGATGGAATGATTTTCAGCAAATCAACTGGTTTCAATTAAGAAAACTAATTTCATTGCAACAATGTTACTTGCACTTACCTTAGTAATAATGAAATAATTATTATTTCCTCAATTAAAACTACTACGAGAGGACCTATGTAAGACATCAATCATTTTTCCATTTCCATTGTTACTCAAATTAAAACTCTATGGTTGCTTAATATGAAAGACTTTAGGTGATTAACCATTAAGGGGGAGATTTTTAGTACCGATGTTGGACAATTTTTTATTTGAAAAACAAGAAACTGAAAAGATGTTTTCAAAATGGTTTCCCACGGAAACCTCTTGACTTTTCCACTCACGACGAATAATACACGCATACCTGTGCACGGAAAAAAAGCAATTTACGACGAATTTGGGCGGTCATTTTCAGGACAACGGTGCTCACGTCGACACCGTTCAATGCCATGCAGAGACGGGAGCGCTCGTTTCTCAAGCAACCATCGTGATCTTGCCCATGAAGAAGATAGTGCAATCATCAGGGTCATTACGGAAGAATAACCCTAGCCGCGCATTTAACTCTTCCTATTACACCCAGGGCCGAAACAACCTCGCTCGTTCCTTTTAATTTCCGACAGGAACCAAACTCCGCCATAGGAGGTCCACCCCGAAAGCATAAGGCTCAATCCCATTTCTCCCCGTTTCGCAAACGAAATGAATGAGGATGCGCAATGAAGGACGTTTTCACCCCGGCTCGCGATTAACATCCCAGCTCTATTTATATCTAAATCAATAAAAGCACAACAGAGTGCAAAATATTTCCTCGCGAGTGCCTCACATGGCGAGAGGGACGGTGGAAATTTAAGCTCCCCCCGGGTTGCAGGAAGCATATCTCTTCGGTACAGTTAGAGCACACAATGGCTGGCGTGGCAGCGGGGGGAGCGAGTTATTGCCTGTAAGGTTCGAGGCGAAGGCACGGGATGCGCCCGTGCAGGAAGAAAATTTCATTTAATATGATGAATTGAAGGCCATTTTCACAGTATCATAACAACTCATATAAGATTGAAATCTCCGAGAGGTAATTTATTCTCGGGCCCGCCTTCTCGTTTATTTTCACGTTTGCTTAATTCAAGGAAACTTCTTCGTAGATGAATATCCCTGGTAAACTGTAATGAAATCAAGCAGTGCGTCTACACTCGAATAACGTTGGTCAAAGACAGACGCGAGGATTTATAGCCGCTTTATAACAAGCGAGATATTTCTCGCTAATAAACGAACGGCATTTTCTATCTTCTTAGAGCAAGGAGAGGTATTTTTTTTCCTGTTGCGTATTTGTTGAAAGTGATTGAAGGAAACAAAGAATCTGTGAAAATGCAGCAACCATGCCCCGGTATTCCTCCACGCCTTGAACATGAATTCGATATAAAAAATTGAGATTAAATTTTGAAATGTTTTGATCAGAAAAGATTTCATAAAAGTCAATTATGCACGAGAAAATATAACGCGTTGACCGAGCAATTTGTTCAATTTATTTGAAAAACTAATTCGACAAAATAATGCCTTACTTCAAAAGCGATCACAAAGCAAGACGAAACGCTTGAAAAATCATCGCCACATTTATGAGATACGAGAAAATGCACAACAGCGTTCACCGATTTGAGCGACCACCCTCCTGATCGTCTGAACGTAAATCCCTACTTAGTCCCGGAAAGTGAACCATTAGAGCAAAGAAAAGACTTATTGCCCCACATTATCGTTGGGTGACCACGGTGCGACTAAGGCGAAGTGGATAAAAATTTGATATCCAACCCAGTCCCAATCCACTCGAGACGCGATGCCGCGGATACCATTTCAGGTAGAGCGGTGAAAGGATTTCTTATCACCGAACCACTCTTATCCCAAATCACAAATATCGAAAGTTCCAGCTCTACGACCACGCCGAACTTTCCCACGGTTTCACTCCACGGGCACACCTGTGAGGCGTGCGACTCTTTTAAAGGAGGGTTCAGCGAAGGGTTCACACGGGTCCCAGAAAGGAATGTGGCCACTCAAATGGTTACCAACATGCTTGCTGGCAATGGAGAATATGTGATCGAATACCACACTGATTTAACGGGAGTATTTCGAACACCGTTTTCATCGTTGGCAACATTATTGCCGTTGAAAATCATTAATCATGTGCGGATCGAGAAAAGTTAGGAAGCCTAATATCTCAACATGTTACTGCATGCGTCGAAAATCAGCGGACCGCAAACATCAATTTGTAAATATTCTAAGATTCCCTGAAATTGTCACATTCTATTTTTCAACCGACATCATCCTGAAAGTACAGTACCTTCCATTCTCGCGCAAACGGACCCAAAAGAGTATTTTGTTGAGTTAGGCATCTCACCCATTGACCCACAACAATGCCACTGTGTATAATAGCTCTCAGAACCGTTGGCTGCTCTATTGACACTATTTGGCGAAAGACTCACAAAATACGTATGTTTCTTCTGCTCTAAAATCGTGAAGAGACTCCCAGGATGCTCTCGGATAGCATGCAAGAGGTTCAAAAGTCGGCAGAGGGGTTAGTTAAGTCTACTGTGCCTCACGATTTTCCGAGGAACAAATATTTAAGCGTAAAAAGGAAGCAAGGCTGGAAAACTCAGGGTGCACAGAAAAGGGACGATGGAGGTCTCGAAAGGTGGAGTATTCCAGAAAGGATATAGTAATCGGCGGGCTGATCAATTAAATGCGACTCGGAGAATATCCCAAGAGGGGAGCGGATGGAAAATGGAAAGACGAGTGAGGGAAATGGCAGGAAATTAATTGCCGTCTTAATTCAAACAAAATAATAAAAACTATCTACTATAACCTAACAGCGCGGGACTTCAATCGCAAAAACGCAATCATCTCGTCAAATACAGGTGGGAACAAAAAATTCACATGATGAGGAATATCATAGAAGATGCACCAAAACGCGAAATAATTATTTATGCTATTTGAACTGCCCCACACATCAACGTCCGCTTGCGCAACAGGGTGCCACACTTAAAATATTTTTGGCAAAAAACAAACATCCACCTAAAATGAATTGTGTGTCGCAAGCATGCGTGGTCACCCCTTTCATGAAGAAGTAAGTAAGGTGTTGGCTTGAGAGCCCGCTTAAGTACATAGGCCGCCTGCGGATACACAATTAGCGCTGCGTAAAGAAGAAAGAACCTGAAGCTGACACGCAGGCACTTGCTTCCCTCCAGTGTGGTTCCGAGAATTAATTCGGAAAACTGCGCTGGTCGCGGACAGCTTTTGCTTTCGCGCACAAAAGGACGAAAAAATAATGTAACCAAAACAATATCAAGCCGTCGGAACTGTTAAAACTCGCACGCTCTGTTAAGGAGAGATGAATGCTTCACATTATGTAAACATCAAATCGACCGCGTGGTACACTTCCCAGCCCTGAGAATCGAGTGTGAAACGCTCGAAGAGGAAGAAGACTAGAGGGTCAAGCGAGAAGCAAGTCGAAAGTAGAGGAGTGGAGGGGGAGATGGGGACACCAAAAGGAGGAGAGAGAGTGAGAGAGAGGTGAAAAGGATACCAGGATAGGATAAATAACATACTTTCCTTGAGCGTGTGCACACACACACAAAAGAAGCAGACAAAAGGCAAGCTCGAAACAGGTATTTCTGAGGGCATAAAAGCAGGGGGGAAAAAGGGCGGGAGTGAAGAGAGGGGAAAGGCCCACATCGTACAATGGAAGAGAGAAAAGAGGGAGCAATGTTGGAGACGAAGAGAAGAATGGGACCGGGTGGGTGAGTGGGCGGAGGAGGAGGGGGGGGGGACGCGGGGTGAAATCCAGCGGTCTGGGCGGGCGGGTGGCTTGGGGGTATGGGCCAAGGGAGGCAGGCTGAGGGGGCTGACGGGATAGGTGAGTGGAGGTCCGGAGTGCGAAGCGTAGGTGGGAGAGGGAGGCGGAGAGAGGAAACTCAGAAGAGGCAGGCTGAGCACTACGTCTCCGTTTGACTCCAGCAGGGAGAAACTATGGAGGAATGAGAGGAGCTATTTCAAGTTCTTTCATCATAACTAACTTATTGGCTGGTGTCACAACTGACAAAAGGCAGAGGGAAAACTTGTGTCGCTCAGAAAGAAGACGAGGTGCATGAAGTTCCCATGCACTAAATTTTCGTAGCGCTGAAAGACAGTTTGCTGACGCGAAAAAAAATTACAGGCCGTAATCGCGCGGCAACAAACTTGAAGACAGACTAATGTACCGAAACCTATCACCAGAATAAACAGAAAAACATAATGCCAAAAAAAAAAATCTTACGAATGATAATGTTTATGTCTTACATTGCCCAAAATCTTATCAACTTTCACTGCACTCTAAGGGCACCTGAAGTGAAAGGGCTGAGCGGGATTTCGCGGCGGCTGATAAATTAAAATCCCAAGTACCTCACCTGTATCATTCTTATTACATCACTAGTAAAATCACTACACGAGCAATCCGATCAAAATAACTATGTTTCCCAAGATAGAACTAAAAACGCTAACACAATCAATATAAATATAAATAATACAATAAATACCGATAGTACACTATGTTTTAAATGTTTATATGTTAAATCTAAATTATTTCAGGCTACTGTCAAGTAGAAATTCCGATTCCGCACCAGCATACCTCCATGATTTTTCCCAGCCAATTCTTGTTCGTATGGACTGTGCGTTTAGCATTACGATTGTTTCGAACTTAGACGTTGGTCTATCATTCAAATAATTCATAATTTGATACGGTGCAAGCCACATAGGTAAATTTTAATGCAGCGCGCGGTATGAGAATCCATAAAATGAAACAAGAAAAGGATGCCGACTAGTGTATGCTCAGGGCGATGAGAAGGCAATGAACGAAGAAGAGGATGCAGAAAACAGATGAAGTGGGAAAAAGTTGAGTGCGAGGAAGAACGAGAGAGGGAGGCGATAGAATGTCGGCAAAGGGGGAAGGAGAGGAAAAGGGGGAGAGACCGAAGAAAAAGATTTAGGAAGACACAAACACAGGTTCGGGTTGAAAAATGGCGCGCAGGCCGCGTAAAAGAAAACAAACCCGCCGGTAAACATATCACGTTTCCCTGCTAATACGAGAAAGAGGCGGGGGATGGGGGAGGAGAGGCAAAACATACAAAATATTCATACAGAATGGTTCGGATTATTGAATCTTGAAAATAAAAAGAGGGCGGAAAAACAAGCAATATACAAAACGACCACGAAAAAAGAAGTCGGGCCAGCCAACAAAAATAGCACGTTTCCAAAAACTGAGAAAAAAAAATCAATCGATGTCCAATATTTTTCGTCCAATCCTTTGAACCACACCACTTCCTCATCTCCACCATTCCTCTCCAAATCTGCAATATTCATCCATTCCCGCCCTCTGGCTCTCTCTCTATATATGCATATATCTCACAAACACACAAAGCGATCGCACGATTGTAAATACAGGAGCGAAGTCTCTCAGCGTAGCGCAATAAATGAAAATATTTTCTTCGTTTTCGAGGACTAAAAGCGAGAAATATTAAACGGGAAGTGGGGATAGAGAGAAAGATACAGCCTCGAGTGATATGTGTATCTACATGCGTGTGTGTGTGCACGTTCAATTAATGATATGTTGGACACACATACACATGTAGTCGTATAGATGGAAACATTCGAGCAAGAGAGCCGCAGAAACCTCCGCGATCGCGGAGTCGCACGGATTCTCGGTTTGGTTGGCAGCGCCGCGGCACAGCAGCGATGGGAAGCAGGGTGTGGTAGAGGTGTAGGGAGGGCGGGAGATAAATATGTGTCTGTGTGAGAGAAAGAGAGGGAGAGAGAAAGGGGGAGTAGGAGGGGGAGGGAAAAGTTTTACATCTCGGCTGTAAAACGAATGGAACGCTACGGTGAAGTCGTAATTAGCGACGGAGGAGGAGAAGGGGTTGATGATGACGGCGAGAGACGAAGTTGCTCTTGGGTTCGGGGAGGGAGGAGGGTGATAGGGGGGGAGGAGGGTGATAGGGGGAGGAAGAGGTTCATAGGGGAGGGAAGGTCGGGGAAGGGCTTGCGAAGGGAAAAAGGTTGCGCGGGGAGAGGAGGAGAGATACGCACGCACCGCGGGGGTGGGTTGGGTGGGGAGCAGCAATGGGGTTTCGGAGGAAAAGGGGAGGGAGAGGAAGTGCGAGGACCCAGGCGGAGAGAACCGTCCCCCTCCTCAGGGGAGAGTGAGCTGAAGGAGTGGGGTCGCGGGGGTTGTTTTCCTGGGGGTAGGGTCGGCGGGGTGGACGTACGTACGTACATGTGGGAAGCCGGGTATTATGTGTGTGCCGGAGATAGGTGTGCCGGGTGGGTTGGAGGGCGGGAGAGCGGGCGAGAGTCGCGGGAGAAATATGACGCGTTTAAAGACGTGCACGGTGCAGCACAAGCAGCCGCTGCTAGGTAGAGGGCCGTTTCTGGCGGTGGGAAAAGAGTCGAGAGCGTGAGTGGAGCTGCATGGAGAAGAGAGTGGGAAGAACGGAAGAGAGTCAGAGCAGACGCCAAGGGAGACAAATGAATTTATTTCACGGAACTAAATTAAAAGTCTCCCCCATCACCCCAACTCCCAAGTCGATGGGAATCATGATTCAGCTTCGAAAATACCCCCGAGGACAATTTATATAAAACAAAAACCCAGGAAAAAGAAGAAATTACCCACAAATAGTAAGATATGCTGATAAGAACTGGTGTATGTAGGTGAATGTGTGTGTACCCGTGTACCCGTATGTATATGTGTGTGTACATATGCAATACATATACAAAGAATAGAGTCGATTTTGCACTTTATCAAAACACAGACTGTATTGAATAATTCTATTTTTGTCAGCCACAAAAGAAAAACTACCTTGAAAGATTATTGGGGGAAAGATATAAGAAACTTCACTGATAATTAGCAGTGTGTCATTTGAACCTAACTAGTTACCATGTAGGAATCTCTTATGTTCATTCCGGGTACTGGAAACAGTAAAAAATGAAATACACACAACTAATTGGTTCTTAAGATGATGCAACCTACATCTCAGCTAGTATTTATTTAAAGTGCTACTGGTTTCGACGAGGACCAAACAAACAGATGAATTCCACAGACATAAATCTGTCTCATTACACTGCCTATGAGAACCGACTGAAATAATTAAAACTAATTTTACCTCCTACAGCGCTGCCGACAAGAAGAGCATGGTACCTTACGCAAACAAGCTCAAAGACGGAAACGTAGAAAATGAATACTTACGAAAAACGGGGGCGTTACATAAAAAGATTTCGCGAACATACATACATACATAAGCGAAATATAACACGACGAATTAAGCGTCTTCGTCATTTTCTCTGCACAGGTAGGGGGGTGGGGTAAGAAATCGTTTGGCCACAAGAGAAGATGGAATCTCACTGATAAAAGATCGCGTCGTTTAAAAATAAAACACAAAGCGACGGGACATCATGTTACTACGGAAATAGTATAACGCAGAGATGCGAGGGAACCTCTGCCTACAACGAGTTAAAAAAATACATACACGACACGTTTTGAGAACAAAAAGGCGTAATCCAAACCGCGGTGTGGAAAAAAATGCAGCAGACGAAAAATTTCCATCCCGGCGATGGATCATACATCGCGTCGTCCACACCTCGGCTGCGGTTTTCTAAGCAAAAAATCATCATCAATCAAATCATCGCAATACACAATATGCCAGAAAGACCCAATCTGTTTTCACCCGGTCCACTTCGCACCCGACTCCATCCCTCTTACCACTTCTCCCTCTCTCGCGCTCTCTTAACAAATGACCCGCGGAGTATGAAACGCACCCTCAAAGGCAAACTTGAATACACCGCGCGCGCCCGGCGGCGCGCGACGGCACTTTTTCTCGTCGGTGGCTCCCGGGAGAGACGGCCGCGGCGCGGGTTGCGCCGAACAACCGAGGCAAGGGTGAAAAATACGCGAGGGGAAAAGGGTCTCGGCGGCCGCGAGCGTAAGTGATGGCCGTTCATTCAGGCGACGGAATCATCCCGCGACACCCTATTTATCATTGCGGCCGCCTCCGATACCCACACACCCCCGCCCCTCTATCCTCCTCGGAGAGGAACACGAGGAGGGAAAATGAGGTTTTTTGGGGGATGGGTTTACAGTGAGGGCGCGTCCCGGAGCGAGGAAATACGGAAGGTGACGCGGTGGAAAGTGGATGAGTTGGGAGGCTGATGAGAAAGAAACCCGGCGAGTGAATAGACCTCTGATGACCGCATTCTTTGTCGCGAATACTACCACTTCCCGCTCCGAGTGCGCAAACACAATTCGGAGTTAATCGCTACGAGCATTTTTCGCGACTCGCGCGGGTATTAACATCCTCCCGATCCCCCGAGGTGAATTTCTGCAAGTCCAATTTTCTTAGAATGCACTGCTGGCTTGTTTCGCGGAATGAAGTCGAATTTATCCCACGGATTAAAACGACCTCTTCACGGTTTCGCCCGCACGGGATCCCTCGCAGAAAATTCCAGTGAGCAAATATTTATAAGTAGATAGTGCTACTGCTACTGAGATCTCTAAAGACAGAGGCTACAAAAGAAACTCTCATTCGCTCTGTAGGGCTTCGCTTTGAGAACTTCCACTCGAGCGCTATCAAAGGAATTAATTAAACAAAGCTCGGAAAACATTATATGCTCGGATTATAGTGAGACATTTACCTTTTTGAGTTTATTCCATTATTCCATGTGCCTGCTATTGCCTGATGACATCAAAAGAAAGCGGCAGAAAGTAGTCTGTTAAGCGTTGTGAACGCTCGGAAGCCTACAAGGGAAGCATTGACCAAGAGAGGAACGATAAAAAATGCTGAGAGAAATGATCGTTTCCCTTGAAGTACGATTACCACGGAGAAGCATTTTACTGTCCACACTGCGAAGAATAACAAAGAAAGAGATAAGAATTTTAAACGAAAAAAATATTAAGTGGAGCTGATAAGGAAACTTATACCCAAGAATATGATTCACGAGGATTATGAGAAAAGGGGACCCATTGACGGTCATTCCACCCACAATACTTCAATATTAACGCTGACGTTGCGTCAAAATGATTTTCACCCTTATTTTGAAAACGACCGGGGGTATACTAAACGTGACATGCTAAGAATTATCCAAAATGATGATACGTACACAAGCGACTTGAAATCATCATCCGGCCCCACTACCTGGACCCAAACATATCCACGAGCAAAGTGAATCAGATCAAAGGATGGCGCTTATATCTGCAACATCATTCAATTGCTATTCAGAAGCAGGATTTCCGTTGTGTTCCAGACCGCAAGAAGGCAAGCCTACGGCCTCCGTAATCGATCTCGGAAGCAAAAGCGCACGGCGGACTCACTTGAAGTCAACCCCTAATCTGGCACCTATGCCTCGCGTTTCGTGTGGGAGAGAGCTTTGCGCCCCGGGAGAGGAGGGGAGGCACAGGTGGATTCCGCCAACGCGGAAAAGGGCGAGAGGTGGGCGCGGGCTCACACAACGGCAAGCGCATGAGAGGGAGCAAAAGTCTAGGGACGAGGAGAGGAGAAGGCGCGGCCGTTTTAGACGGAGGCAGGGAGCAGAGGAGTGTGTGAGAGAGAGGACCGAAGCGTGCTGAGAGGGAAACAGGTGATGCAACTTGGGGAGTGGGGGGGGGGGGTGGGGTTGTGGGAGCGGGGAAGGGGCGTCGGGAAGGTGATTAATAATCAAGGATGAGCTGAAATGAAAAGAGGAGGGAGAGAGGGTCGCCTCCCATGTCTCCCCACACCCCCTCAACCCTCCCGGATGGGGACTGTGGGCGGGGAATCGACGGCTCCCGAGGACGATGAATAAAACGAACGGGATTCCCGGAGGGGGACGGGTAGAGAGAGAGAGAGAGAGGCGTGGGGAAGCAGGATAAAAAGACATGATGAAAGAGTGAGGAAAAGTGCGCGTGAAGTGAACAAACCTAATTAGAATGAATCCAGTCACTCCGGGATGCAACCCTGCAACGAATCATCCTCGCCCTTTTTTTTTTTTTGGCGGCCAACGGAGAGGCAATTTCAGCTCCTTCCTTTCATCCTCTTTCGTTGACCTAAATTGTTTTCTTTAGACCCAATTAGCAGCGTAAAGAGTTTTTGTGCCGTGCCAAGCGCTAATAAGGAGCTGATATGCTAATAATTAACGGAGGTGTAATGGAGGAAGCGCTTTTAACGGAGCCTATCATAAAGAAAATTTTCTCTTTAATGACCAATTTTTGACACGCTTTGAGTAATAACCGTAATTTCAAGAAGTAATAAAAAAATAAAGCAATATTTAGGCATTATTATAGACATGTAAGAAGACAAATCAGAAATATTTCAGCTAAAAACTGGTGTAAAGCTCTATTAGATCCTATATTGACAGTAAGAGGCACGACCTTTCGCTATGATGCCATTTGCGAACCCTCAAACTTGAATTGAGATTTCAAGTAAAACGATTACATACTCGCACAATAACCATTAGTGCCTAAGTAACACCCAGAAAAGATAGCATAACACTAATATATATATTCACTCCGGCATGTCGGAAGGTCCATCTCCCTTGAGATTAAAGACTGGATGTAATGGACACGCGTTTTAGAGCAAAATTATTTCCCTGCCCAAGCAAGATCTCTCCGAATATACTCCATTTGTTGAGTCAAAAAGAGAATAGGTTGCGGGAGCATGACCCCATACTTTCAAACTAGATTCTCGAACAACCAAATAACGGCCACGGCGCCTCAAAAAAACCTATCTTCCCGAATGACGTAAATGATCGCCAACTGATCAACGATACGAAATCTCCACATCTCGTGACGAGGAACCGGGGAAGTTGGGAGGATTGTGGAGGACAGTGTGGGAACCCCAGCCGACTGCCGTCGAGGTGGGGACCGAAAGAAGGACTACCAGCAAACGCAAGGGAGACAAGACGGAAGGGAAGACTCGCAAGCAGAGACGTGCACGATCCCGCGGTGCGCCACCCTAAAGCCCACTCCCACCCCGACTCCCTCCTTTCGGTGAAGATGATCCTCCCCCATCAAACGGAATCGCGCGGCTCGGAAGTGCGTGGCCGCCATCCGATCGCACATCCCGGCACGGAGAACACACACACACACGAGTACATCATTCATTTCACGATGAGACCCCTAACCACGGAGGTGGGGGGCAGCATAGGGGGGAAGAGAAGGACGGTCTCGGGAGAGGACTCGGCGGCGGGATGTGTGCGGGAAGAGGCGGTGGGAGACACGAAACGGCAGCGATGCGCCCCAAGAGCGAGACTCCAATGTACACACAGCCGTCGTCGCTTCGTCGCGAGGGATGCGGACGGTTCCGCCTCAAATCCTTCTCCCGCCCCGCGAGGCTTATGCAAACACCCACGTCTATACGACGCCGCAGGCAGACAGTCACTCGTGATAATTACCCGTGACCGTGGTGGTAATTGCCGAGTGCGGAGGGGGAGGAGTAAGACGCGGCAGAAGGCGAGGCGATGACGAAAACGACGACTTGCCTCGCGCCGAGACCAGACCGCTCCGATTCCACCACGCCCCTTCCCCACTCGCACATCGTACTTGGGAGGCTTTCCATTCCGGGGTCGCAGCCGAAAGCACCCCAACCTCCCTCCCCTTCGTTCGGCGAGCGTTTCCCGAGCTTAGTTTCGGCCAAATGGGAGGCAGAAGACGGCTTCAGCGCGTCTCCGGGATGCCGAAACGATGATGGGTCCGGAGCGTACGGCACTCAAACACAAAAAGCATAGTTCCTTATGCTTCTTCCACTAGTGTCCTGATTATGACCCTTGGGGTCCCCCTGGACCGCGCGGTCCTCAGTCGCTCCATGAAAACCGGCAATCGAATCTTGATCGCTTAATACCGTCAGCGAAATCGTTTTTTTTAAACTCGTACGGCCATTAACGGCTCCTTGGACGCCAGGAAATCAAGAAATCTGACGGTAGCAGAGTTAATGGGATGGAAGAAGCGGTATGCCCCAAAAAAATCCTAACCATTAAAGACATATAAGTTTAGGGCAGGAAAAGAACTAATATGCGAGGAATAACCAATCAACAATGATGAGTCAACGGCGCGTGATTTTGAACGGAATATGAATTAGAAGAGTGCGTGGTTATGGACGGATTGTGACGATAGACGGTGTGTTGTATGTATTGTGTGGACCTAGATCATGTGTGAAGGTAAAGGTGAGGTTGGTAATATGTATCTTTCTATATGGGTTAAATGAAAGAAGGGACCAATTGGTCTCAAGTTCGCTCAAATAAAGGCCTCTTGTCCTTCTATATAAGAGCATTTTGTCTAATATCTATTCTTCTTGCGTATGTACACGTATTTATGTTCATTGTAAGAGTGACATTTGCCATCAAGACAATTTCCTAATTGCAACGAGATTTATATAATAATAACAGTAGAAAACATATTTTACAGTAACGAAAACTAATGTTGAACCATAGTAGTAAAAAAACACATTAAAGACAAACATTACCGATGTTACTTGCATGCGCTTCTTCGAGAGGAGTATTTCGTGCTCACAAGGTAATTTCTTCGCCTTCGAAATAAAAAAAAAGCAAGCGGAGAGGGGAGGGTAATAAATTTCTTCGATATTCAAAACGCAGTGATGCGATTAAGTCGAGAAGAGAAAGTAACTGTCACCAGGGGGAAGAGCGATGGTGGCGGGAGTCGCCGAGGGAAGAGGGCGATGGAAAGGTTAAGGCAAGGTAGAGCAGTGCGAAGGAGCAAATGCGGAGAAAGGGTGAAAAGGGGGGAGGGGGGCTCGGTAATGGTGAGGAAAGGGAATTTGGGGGTTGAATTGTCACCGAGGGACAGAAATGGGGTGGGGGAGGGGGGGGACGACAGGCGCCAGTCCGATCCGAGAATGACGGACTCGGCTGGTGAATGCCAATGACGATAGGGGAGGGATAATACGGATGAGGACGGAGAAGATCGTAAGGGAGAGGGCGGAGGGGAGGGGGATTATGCATCCGAAACTATTAGCGCTCTCGAACTATCGCATCATTGGAATCTTTTCTGCAAAGAAAAACGACAATATCTGCAGACCCGGCATCGAGCAAAAGAGCACCGTGTAAAATGTTACCGTTAATTAACGTTTCTCCCACAATCATTTCAATTGTTACAGATAAGGCCCTTAAATTGGAATTCAAATTCGCGTGCAATTGCAAGGCGATACAAAAACAATTCCGCTGAAGTGATTACAAGAATTTTTTTCGTGGAAATGCAAATGGATTTTCAGAAAAACAACGACAACCGAATGCGTTGTAAATCGCAATACCTCATCATACCTACAAGTGTAGAGAAAGAAGCCGAAAAGCGGCAGAAGATGACGAGTACGCATTTAAATGAAAATTTGACAATAAACATCAATGGCATCGTAAATAGGTATGCGTCCCGGAACAACATTAGTACATCCCTCGACCTTGATTTTCCCTAAATATAAAAGAAAATAATGATGCATGGAACTTTGTGAGACGAACCGATTTCCCCGTTTATTCGCAGCCGAAGTTTCGCACACAAGAATCCAACTGAAAACCGCGGAGGAAAACTGACGTCCCGAACAAAACCGAGAATAGGAATATGGAGAATATTGATCGACACACCAGCCTAAGAATGAGAGGAAAAAAGGAATGGGGAGCCTAATGTCATTCATGCAGATTAAAATCGACGAAATGGTTTCATGAAAGTGGGTTATGGGAAGATCGGGTAAATTGGGAATAGGCGGCGAGGGAATGTGCAGGAAAATGAGGGCGGGGGATGAGGACCGAGAGGGATTTGAAATACTCTTGGGTAAATGATTCCATAGCGTGTTTACCGAGTGCTCCATTAGCGTTACGTATTCGAACCAGTTAAAAACGAGTTTTTATGATACGCAAACCAAAAAATAAAAGATTTAGAGGGAAGGTGGGCGAATACAACAAAATACTACACCGACTTCATTCATGAAAAAGCAAAACCGAAGGAAGAAAATGCTTCGTTCAGGAGAAAATAGGAGCCGAAAGACACTCAGACTTCCTCACCATAGTAAAATCTTAAATAATCTATATACCACCGAAACTTCTGATCGTGCGTTAGGCTGCATGCATTGCAAATATAACGCTGGCAACAGTGTGCCCTTCGTAAACCACAGAAAAAAATTTTACGCGCCAGTCGCCCCCACTGCCAGACTATCAAGATATGCCACTGAATTGCTCACATACGAGTTGTAAAAAAAAAAAAACAATTTTTTTAGCGGAAATCCGGCTGAAAATTTTGCGGATCCCAGGATCCTCTCTCCCTTAGGGCAAAATACATTCATGCGCATTTGCTAACGGATAGGAATAAATAAGGAGTGCTTATAATCACCACAAGCTCACAAGGCATTTGATGACAATGCACATATTTTATGGATATTGTAGCAAATGTAAACGACAAGCATAACAATACATGCAATGAAATGAATCGCAAACGATGCATGAAAAGAAGAAACACATTATCGCAGGAACACAGCTATTAAAATGAGTGCTGTACGAATTCCGCTGAAGGACTGAAAACGAGGGTGGAAAGACACTCCACCAAAGCAAATAACTAATTGCAACAAATTCGCGTGGCCGGAGAATTAAGAGAAAATGATTCGCTAGACGAGAATCACCGGCGAACGCGTCGCAAGCCATCGTAATCAACACCTCGGCCCGTAAATTTGCGAAGGGGGAAGCGGACGAGGGACACGAGCGCGGGAAAGACGGAAAACGCGGGTTTCGGACGGGTCGACCGCGTCCCGCACCGGGAAACGGGACCCGCCCGGACGAACGCTTTTGATTTCTATTGCGTATAGAGGGGGTCCGGCGGCACGCGCCTCCGACCGCCGTCCGGCCCTCTAGTCCCTCCCGAAGGAACGTTTTTGATGCATTGCAGAGGGCAATGGAGTGGGGGGCGGGCAACGGGAGGCTGCGGAATAGGGTCGGTGCGGAAGGGAAGAGACACGCGATGTCCCCACGGTGGGGTGGGAAGGAGTAGGAAACCGGAAGAGGCCCGAAGGGCAAGACGCGGAGGGAGTCCCCCGTCACTCGCTCCTCCACTTCCATTCATCACGGAGGCGAGCATCCATCCCGCGGCAGCTAATGGCTAGGGAAGAGGGGGATGCGCGATGGAAGCGGGAAACGCGAGTGGTGTTGGAGTGAGGGAGAGGGAATGGCGACCGGTTCGAGGAGAAACGGCCGGAGGAGCCGGTAATGCAAGAGGAGAGCGCACATCAGCACACAAAGAGGGCGCACACACCGGAAAGTGAATTAGGAAAAGGTGCTATTTCCATGAGAAAATGATTTTTCAACGCTGCACATTCCTCCGTTGCCATTTCCCGTTCGGAGAGCGAAGCATTTTCCAACACCCAGCACGATTAATTGCGCGTAATCTTTTTCGGCCATTTTGTTATTCACCCCACCGTGCGGGCCATCACTCCTGTGACACGCGGGGGGGACGCTCCCGGGAATAATAAACCCCCCCCCGAGACGGCGAAGGTTTTCCCTTTTACACTATCCCACCAACCCTCCCGCGCCCACCCCCCCGCCCTCACCAGGGAAAATTTATCCCCACCACCCGCGCGCGCGCCCATAAGCGAACTCATCTCGTCACGGCTCAAAAGGCACCACGGGAAATTGGCAACGAAATCCGAAATTGCGCCCATTTCTGAGAGATGCTCCTCCTTCCCTCCCTCCATTCCTTCCTTCCTTCGATCTTCCCCTTCTCCCACCACTCTTCCACCCCCGACCCTCCCCGCCGAATTCATTACGTAAATCGATGGCGCCCACCACCTTGGCCGATCAAATCCTTCTCGTCGGGATTCAGGGCCAGCCGCGGGCAAGTATAACCCCTCCCCTCCCAACTTCTCACCTTCCCATTCCCTAATGGTCCCCGGGTGGAACGAGGGGCACCTCTGGCCAGCCTGAATGTGCTTAGTTGGTACACAATACAAGGAGATCCGATATTGATCCCTTTGAACTGTACATCCTGAGCGACAGGTTTTCTTGGCGCATTTAGGTTCACAATTTTTCTCCTCGAACTTAATGACAACTGGAACACAAACAGCGTCCGGAAAAATATTATTCCATGGGAAATTGCAATATATTTACTCTGAATGGTCAGGGCAGCATCGAAGTTATGTGCATGTCCCACAGCTTCATTCTTATCGATGACATCACTACTATAAATCTCAAAATGTGGGGCTTACAGTAGACCCAGAAAATCTAGAGATTCAACCACCTACTTTGATGACGCGTTACTATTCTGCGAGCCACGAGTTATATAGACATGCTATCATTAAATATAAGGTGCCAAACCACATGCGGTTTCGATGGGGTAAAATACGATGCATGAAATTTTCTACAGTTAGTATATTTTTACTTTAATCGCAAAATTAACGGCGAAATACCATGTTACAATCGAAATTACAACTATGATTGTAATTTAATAAAACAGCCAAAATAAGTACTAAAAACCCCATTTCAAAAGGATAAAAACATTTTTGAAAGAAGAATTCCTGAAGTGTCCATCCCCAAAGTGTCGGCGTGATCTATCAATAACGGTCAACGATTGTTGTGCTAACGGAATTTGAATCGCCCCTTAACTAGCCGCTTCGGAATCCACAACAAACATTTATTTGTTAGTACTGAAACTGAAAGATTTTGAATCTTCAGATCCCCACCCTTCCTCATTCTCTCCCCAATCCTATTTTCTTTTTCATTCGACGAAATGCTCTTTCCTCAATCAAAAGCTCCCCATTTCAATATAACTTCTGATTTACAAAAGACCATTGTCCTTTATTTTCCCTCTCAAAGGGTTCCCTTTCATTTATTCCACATGCCTCTTTAAAAAACAATTTTCCAGCGAATTCGTTATGCATGGGTTTATTAGAAATAATGGCCGAGGAAAATGAAATCCTAGATTTTTCCGTGGGACCTCCCCCAGGTACTCGAACCAACCCCCGACGTCTCCTTTAAGCACCCCCCTCAATGAAATGGCAGAAGTAGGAGGCACTCAAGACAGGGAGCTGAAGTTCCCATCAATACTCCCCGAGTCACCTGGGGAGGATGGAGTGCAGCCAGGAAGACCCTCGGCTCGCACTTTACGCGCGCACCCGCGAGACGACATTTATGGCACGGCCGCCACCAAAGTGCGCTCTCGCTCTCTTCGCCAGCCCCGAGACCCACGGAAAGGAAACCGCGACTCGAGAAGACATCTCGGAATGGGAGGTGGGGGAGACAAAGGAGCGAAATATTTTGACGGCCGGGCGTAGCAGCGGCGTTGTCTCGCGAGGACGACACTCATAAATATGAATGGAAACGACTTTTTTTTTATTTTTCGTGCAAGAGACAGAATAAAAGAGATGGGGGTGGGGGGGGAGTAGTATATACCTCGCAATTCCCCCAAGCCCTTTTAGTGGCGAATAAATACACTCGTCAAGATGGGTGCGGCGGGAGCTTACGGGGAAGAAGAGGCACCAGACAGACGCGCACACGGTGGGCAGGAATTTGACTCACGACCCCTTATTCACGGCCACCGAATGCAAATCTCCTCCTCCCCCCTCCCGGCTCTCTGCCTTCGAGTGAATGAAAGAAGCATCCGAAAGGGGGGGAATGATCTTGGGAGGAGAGGGGGAAAGGAGGGAGCAGCCCGAAAGCATCACTTCGAAAAACAAGGGATGTACATGAGCCATGTGCACATATAGACATATATGTGTTTATACATGTGTTTGTACATATGTATATATACACACACACATATATATACACAAACACACACACACACACACACACACATATATATATTTATATATATATATATATATATATATATATATATATATATATATATATATATATATATATACATACATAAATACACATTTATGTACACATATATATACATATATATATTTGTTTTTTTACTCATGCGTACATATATATGCGTTTCGCCGATGCTCAAGTGGTTGGATCATCGGCTCGGCAAGTCGAAAGATTGGCGTCCCGGTCAAGGAAATATTTTCACACTTGTGATCTGTTCGATTCCCCTTTCCCCACCACTCTAGTGTTTGTCTTCTATATGTGCTCCTATCCCTTTTTCTTTCATCTATATCCATGTAAATGAATATTTTCTTCACCATACGGCGGCTTTTCGTGTTTGAATGTATGCATATATTTATATAAACAGATAAAAAAGATATATATATATATATATTTATTTATTTATCTGTGCGTGTGTGTGTGTGGCCACAAGCAAGACGATGGACCAAAGAAGGACAAAAGTTTTGGTTTGAATATATCAGTGGCGCTACGTCTCTTTTCAAAGAAAGGGAGAAGACTCGGGAGAGTCTTTTAAACAACAAAATTGTGAATGTATGTGGGTAGATGCCACACACGAGCGCTGACGGATACACACAAAGTGCGTTCATGCATATTAGTTATCAAAAATATGCTGGACGCGCGGGTGGGCGATATAGGTGTGGTGGGTGGCGGTGAGTTCACTCCAAACGCGCCCTCCTCCCCCGCCGAACGCAGCCACTCCACGGGGGTGACCTACGGGGGGGATCCTCCCGTAAATTCTTAAATATTGCCCTCGCCGGCGAGGAAGTGCGCTCTTAAAATTCGCACGCCGCCGCGGAATTGGGTCAGGGTCATTAATAACCGAGGGACGATGCACACTTCGAAGTGGAAGGAGGGAGGGGATGTTTACTGTCAAACGACGGAACTCGAAACATCGCGGGGCTCGTGAGAAGTTTTCTTTCGTTTTTTGGGAGATTCCGATCGAGTTGCTTCCCATTCTCTCGGATTAGTTTGCGGCCACGGTGATGATGCACTGCGAAATCAAGAAAGTGGAAAACCGCAAATGAAATGAATCCCTCGCCTCGTAGGAATATACGCTTGGTACCTAACAAGATCTTCCAGCTACATACCGCGGTCCTTGCCTAAAGAATTTCAAATCCAGCCGTCATATTTCCGGAAATCAGAACTGTTACTCCTATCCAACACAGAATGCCATCAAGAAGCTCGCATTCCTCTATGGTTATATACATAGGAGGCCTGGAATACTAATAGCATTTTCATTTGCGTGGGCACATGCCTTCTTGGATGAAGAACCTTAGATTTAAATGGAAGCTGGGAGGTAATTAACTTTAGGAAAAGAGTTAAGTCAAGTGCCTTCGATTAAATAGAAATGCCGGCTTACACCATTGGGAAATAAAAACTCAGCTGAAGGCACAATAGCTTGAGGATACGATGGGTTAGAGATTGTAATCTCACATAGTGATCGGTCTTTATTCATTTTAGAATTCATATTTCAAAACAAATATTGTTTCCAAGTTGTTTCTCAAACTAGGTTGAATAAATAATTCGAGCAGAAATTCGAAGTAGCAAGAAAATGGATATTAGTTTAGGTTTCTCTTTAATGATTTTTAGAGGAAAAACATCTTTTTCAAGGTACTATCAACTTTCATGTGCCATCATTATTGGAATAGAGAAAGGAATGTGAAATTTTACACAGAATATTGTTACTTTCACCGCACCAATACGTATTAAAAAACCATAAACACAGTAATCAACCCGATGGTCGGTTTAGTAGGGTAGAGTTTTGGTAGAGCTCACCCATGTATCAAGCCCGACGGCGTGTGTACTATATGTTCACACATCAGGGTAGGGGGGCCAGTTCCTTTACCTGTGCCGGTTATGGTTTCCCAGGAAGATCTGGTACCCGAAAAATCGACTAGCTTGGGTGGAGCTGCAGGTGCCCACAGTGCCTTGCCCGGGAATCGAACCCGGAACCCTCTGGACGCTCTACCCACTGGACCACCGCTATCCACCATTACGTATTATTACATAAGTATCAAATGAAAAAAATATCTGAAAAATCTGCTTGAATACTACGAAATAATTCGAAACTAGCTGTATTAAATTAGATGCATAAATTGACTTCAGTTTTGCATTAATTATATAAAATGGAAACTTTTATATAATAATGGAAACAAATATTTTGTTACGTATAACGAAAATAATGTGACGTATGCATACGCATTTCATATTCCTTCCCTGCGATTTTGATATATCACATCCTGGAATATTCAAACTTGGGTATTTTGTATACAGACAAAAGTTACCCCTGAATACACGGTAAGGCGGGAAGGAATCATTTACATTACTTGTTTTCTTTCGCCATTCAATTATTTACCGACAGAAAGCATTAATTTCAATGCAAATATTCTCCCCTGCATGAAGTTTTTAGTGGACTTAAAAATTCCAGTTCTTCTAACGCTAAAAGATTGCTGGTCATCTTGAATAATTACACCTACACATTTTCCAACAGCAGAGACCAAAAAAAAACCCCAAGGATGTCTTCCCACGGCGCCGGAAACGCACCTGAGCCAACAAAAGCCGGGTCTATATTATTTAGCGGGGACATTTCGGTCGCGATACACAAAGAAATTCGGAGACGAAATCAATTTTCGGGGCGGACGGGGAGTTCGAGGGGAAGGAATACAAAACGACCGCACGGGCTGGACATACGCAAAACGAGCCGAGGTGGCGGCAAAAGCTGCGGCAGAGGCGCCACGCAGCATTACATAACCGTCGGATGCGAGCGGCGTACAGAGTGGAAGGAGTATTGGCTTGACCATCGCCCCAACCCCCCCCCCCCCCCACACCCACTTTCCCGACCAGGATGTTGCGTTTGTGCTTGCCCGGAGAAGGGATATTGGAAAGATACGCGGTGCCGAAAGGAATGGATAGGAAAAAAACAGGAAGGGACGTCAAGGGGTAGGGGGGGTGGGCAGATATTGAGAGGAGGTGGGTTGAGCGAGAGGAGCTAGGGGCCAAAGGGTTTTGGAAAGGGAGGGAAAAGGGGAAGGCGGCGAGTTGTGGAGGAGGGCGGAGAGATAAAAAAAAAGAGGCCTGCGGGTCACCGAGGGACTCGTGAGACGCCAAACGGCGATAGAGAGCGAGCGAGCTGACCCTTTCCTTTATCCACCCTCCTACAAAACATCCCTCCCCCACCTTGCATGCACGCGCAAATAAAAAAAAACTTCTTCCGGGGACTGGCGTGTGTGCTCTCAATAATACTATGAGCTCAAGCCGGGGCCGACGGCCGCTGACGACATCCCCACCTCCCCCGGCCACCACACGCCTTAATGCAGAGAGTTACCACGGAGGGGAGTGCGTTACCACGTGAAGTACACTCGTACATCGTATTAAAGTTCGTCGTATACATCTAGTCAGCCGGGTATGGTGCCTACAGATGGGCGATCGGCTTCGGCACCAGGTGGAAGACGCCACTTTCGTCGGCTACATGTGCCAGTGAAAGTCCTTCGTCGATGGGCCGGCTACAACGCTCCCTCGTTGGAATTTCAGCAATGTAAATTTGCATAAACAATAAGCGACGAACGATTAAAAACCACAGCGAGTGGAACGCGATGACACATTAAGCCTAAACGTAACATTTTTCCAGCTGAAGCAATGAACCCAAACCCACAAATCTTTTAGCTTCATGCAGTTCCGTAACGAGAGCGAAGTAACGTTGTCACCTCGTAGGCGCCCGAAAATGTGCAAACGCGTTAAGGGTGTCCACGTCACGTCGGGAAGCAAGTGAACCCCTTTGCAAAGGGGTCCCTAAATGGAAATGATGGCACACACTGCTGTGCGTAGCTCTTACATCACAGATCCTAGGGCTCGTTGTCGGAATGCTTTCCTCTTCTGTGCCGCAGTTAACAACTAGTACATAAAGATTTCCCCGACAGAATTAAAAAAACAACTTTTATACATCCTCCCATAGGTCTCACGGTGGCAACTCTGCATACATTTCCGCGCCTGAACGAGTACACTGCATTAAATCATTAGAACACAAACACGTGGCCACCTTATTAGAATCCACGTGGAAAACGGGTGAGTGTAAATGTACGAAATGCCAAGAAAAACACCATGTCGTTTATGGGACCTCAACAAGCTTTAGTTGCCCCACGCCCCTGGTCGTAGCACCTGCAGATGCTAGAGCATCCATGGTCGCGGTCTAGTGCGCGTTTGCATGACTACAAACGCGTGGTCCACCATGAGTTCACATATTTTCTTATCATGTCATCTAGTAATTGAGTCACATCGAGTCACAGAGCCTTTAATCTTAATTACATTTGCTTCTTCGAGCTAATTATTTCCTCGACACATCCACTTTGCGTCCTTCCTTCGACTGGAACCAAAAACTTCGGGTGTTAAATAATAACTAACTCCCTACTACACAATTCCACAGTTAATCATTAACTCATACATTACTCGCATCAATATATTCGGTAAGCTACCGCGCTCCTCACGACACCCCTAAGCCCTTAGCCCACCGTGCACGCACATACCGAAACCGGTTGCCTGTTAGTGAATCACCCGAGCATTGATCCCGGTCCAAGCCAATTCAATCCTCTCGCACCCAGGATCCGACCCTTACGATTTACCGACGGACGTACGGAGAGCGAGGAAGTCGACTACGTGGGAGGATCACTAATGGTTGCCAGCGCGCCTTCGAGTTAAATGGTACGGGATGGGGATCAATTCCTATTGAGAACACCGGATTCTGATAACGCATTAGGTAGCGCCACAGGGAAATAAAATAAAGAAAATTCCAAGAAACAACCTTGTTAATCATCAGAAGGACATGGAAATGCTCCAAAGCCCCTCCAGTAAGTTTAATGCTACGCCGGCTTTAAAATAAAATCAGTCTCATCAGAACTTTTTACGTCGGTAATTTTAATTCAACCAAAATTCTTTCCGCTATTTTTTTTAAGGATCGCATTTACATGGCGGCGACAAGTTGAAGAGAAAATTTTCCTCAGACAACACTGATTTACAGCGTTTTTTTTAATTACCAGTACTTTTTATCTTCGCAACACAGTAATTTTTCACTTCAAAACATTATAAAACTATCCTGGGTCTACTGACAACAGACGTCAATTTTTGCTAACCCATGGGACTTCGGAGAGTAATAAGTACAACACACATGGAGATGGAAGTAAGACTCAAAAAATAGAAACATTTTCACTGAGTGACGCAAAAAATTATAAGTAATTCATGCTATCGTTACTGCACAGTTGTTGGTACCAAATAACTATCGAATGAATTGAAAGAGAAAAAATTTATCAGTGGTAGTGCTTGCATATATTACAGTAATGTTAACATTCAATATTGACTCTTAAACTTCGACCCAAAAATGCACGAAGCGAATGTCGTAACTAACTGCAAAACGACTATTTTTTAGACACTTTAGGGGGGTGTTTCCTTGATGATGGAATTTCTTGATACATTGTAAACTTGAGCACATTTCTCTGGGACTTTCTTGTTTTTTTTTCCAGTTCCCTGTAATTTCTCTGATTCCCTGGTTCTTTCGCGATGTTTAAATGACACTCGGTCTACCACATTTTCGGGCATATTATCTCCCATCGTGAGCTACTTCACGGCGTCAAATACGATTTTCGAGCATAAATCCCACAGCTTACTTCTCGGCGGGAGGTTTGCGAACATCAGCGAACCTCTCGAAAAACTAAGAGCGGTGCAATCCTTCGTGCCGTCATTTATCGTCGCATCCCGCAACCTCTCTCGGCTAACGAGGGTTAAAAAGATACAACCACTACCAAGGGGGACAGCTTGGAACGAAGTCTCCAAGGCTTTAATTCCGGTGAGCATCCTTCTCCGTCGTAACGGAGTGCTTCAGGCGTTTCGTCGTGATAATATCCAATTTGGTGCGCGAACTTCTTTCCACCGACACCCACCCCTTCTCGCGCAAAAATAATTTCGACAGCTGTTTGGCTCACAACACTTCACGGGACTGAAAAATAGGTTAAAACCTCCATCCTCTTCCCACCGACCCCTGCTCCCCGCGGCCGAGGTGGGAAAAAAAATAAGTCTAGCTGAGGTATTCATGCCGCATTCCGTCGGTTTGTGCGAGGGGTGGGAGCTGAGGGGAGCCGAAATGCGGGGGTTGGGGGATGTTGGGAGCGCATAGCGGCGGGGAGGTGGATGGGACGGCGAGTCCTGGGACCGTCCGGTTGAGTTCTGAGACCGTCGCGGGGCATAATAAACGTAAAGGGGTCCGTCAGGGAAGGCGGGAGGAAAATGGAAGCAAACGGCTAACGCAGACCGGGGGGGATAGGAGCGTTATGACCATCGAACCAATGCCCGGAAGGGAAGGCGGAAGACGGGTGTGAGAGGTGGGGGGGGGGCGTGGGAGGCGAACTGATGGAAGCAAAGAGCCGAGGGGTCGGAGCGAGGGGAGGAATTGAGTGGTACGTGCGGTATGTAAGAGGGAGACTCCGTGGTGGGATGTAATGGCTGGCGGGAGCGAGAGGGTGGACGACAGAGAGGGAGGGCGGGAGGCGTCCAAGGGGGGAAGAGGCGCCGCTCGGTCTCCCTCGGCCACAAAACGATTCAAGATCGCCGGGGGAGGAGGAGGCTGGCGAACGCAGCGACGGGGGGTGCGCGACTGCTGAGAGAGAGATGGGGGGAGTGGGTGGAGTAGGGAGTATCGCAGAGAAATCCCCCATCTCGACCGGGGGAGAGAAAGGGGGTCGTGAGCATTTGCGGCGCGAATAGAAAGGGGTGGACACGACGTCCAACGGGGTGGGGGAGGCAAGAGCGAACCGAGCGAAGGATCGAAAAATAAGACGATGCCGCAGGGGGAGAGCTAGGGGGACGCGCGGGAAGGAGAGGACGGCCCTCCCGCTCGTCTCACGGAACGATGCCGAACGAAAACCGCCGGCCACCCACGCCACTTGTTAAAAAGGAGGAGAAAATAAAAAGAGGAGTGAAAGCGGGGCAACCAGGAAATGCCATTAGGCGCCTCCACCCCCCCCTTCCCTCATCCCGGGAGATGCCTTCGCGCAGTGGGTCCATTTCATCTTGGGTGGAGGCGGGCGAGACGAGAGGAGAGCGACCCGCAAATTGCGATCGAGGCTCTCCAGTCCTCAGCTTCCAGGGAAGAACCTCGCCCCTTGCTCATCCATATAAGGCTCTATCGCGCTAAAACGTTATTAATTACGCTTCCAGGCCGGAAAAATGGAGGGAATAAATGATGCAAAAATATTCTCCTCCAACCATTAAGGTTCTCAATAACTTCATATCTGAGAAATTAGCAATGCTAAATATAATGCTAATTATTTCGGCAAGAGTGGTTTGGTGAAAGATTTTCTTCATCAGGGAATGGCATCACAGTGTTATTAACACAACAACAACATTTTGTCCACAGATTGAATGGTTAAAGAAGAAGGAATTAATCCATTCCCTGTCATAAGTACTCCATAAAAGCAAATATATATATATATATATATATATATATATATATATATATATATATATATATATATATATATATATATATAAACTTGGAAAAGACGCTCTCCGGCGACGCACAAACACACAAACACTAACACAAAAAACACCACACACATAGAAACATAAAAGAAGGACACTTACATTGGATATCTACGTTTCGACGGCACGGCCGTCGTCATCAGACTTTATTTGCTTTTATTTATTATTATATATTCGCTCCGGAAGATAAGATGATAATTATCTTATCTTCCGGAGTCATATCTTATCTTCCGAAGAAGACGGAGTTCGAGTCCGTCGTAATTATCAAGATATTATTGCGAGTGTTCTTTTTATTTGTTCTTGTGCTGTGTGTTGCTCTCTAAGCTATATATATATATATATATATATATATATATATATATATATATATATATATATATATATAGTATATTCCATTGTAACAGTTACAATTTAAGCACAATGAAGAAAAGATTTCGTATTTTCTCACGATGAACAATGTCAAGCGATGGGAAAAACTTGAATGACAACTTCAAATTTCATTCAGCAATGTTTAGAAAAACATGTAAGTTTTTTCAAGACTAGCTATCCATCGGTCAAGTGCGATCTTTCCATAAATTGTCAAATTGCATCAAAGTGACATGGCATACAGTGCTTAATAAACGAAGATACCTTGCTTATGGTAAAGGCAGCAAGGCGAGAAGGAAAACAAAAAGCGACAGCAACACTCGCCCTCAGCTTACAAGGGATCGGGAATAAAAACTTGCAACCCCATTCACCACGAAACCCGTCGCTTCACGCGTGTATAACAGGCGGAGAGAGAAGCGAGGGCTAGCACCATATATCTTATCCCACGCTCAGGAGAGGATGAAAGAGATGCCAGTAACAAGTTCTGACGTAGGCACAGCGGGGGCGAGAGAGTGAGAGAGAGAGAGAGAAAAGGGAGATTTAAAAGGCAAAGAGAAAAATGGAAAGGGTTACACATCAACGGAGCCTCCTTACCCTCGCCTTTTGTCACTCATAGCTTCCGCTTACTTTTACTTGCCCTCACGGAAGACGAGGGAGGAGGGAGAGCGAGTGGATGGGTGGACGGGAAGGGTGAATGGGGTTGAAAGGGGTGGATGATGGGGGTATGGCAGGGGGAGGGGAGGAGACGAGCGGAAAAATGGGAAGAGATTCCTTCATTGGGATACGCGGAAGGGGGAGGTGAGTGGGGAGAGGGGTGGGAGGGAAGGGGGTTATACGGCCTCGGGAGAGGGCGGGGGATGCCGCAGAGGGATTAATTAATAAACTTTTAATGGCGAAAGGTGCGCCCTGATGCTCTTATACCCTACCGCCCAGAGCACGCCGCCGCGGTCGACACACGGAGACGGAGAAAGTTGAGGAGAAGAAGGAGAGATACTGGCGGAAGGAGGTGGCCATGGGAACCTTTAAAGATACATATATACATCAATGTACATATATAGTTTATTGCTGACGAAGATGTTTGTATCACCGAAACGCCCTAAACTAAGCGCGAGCACCATTTGATGCGAGTATTTCGCTTAATGTAACGCCCGTTCTGCATTGGACTGCAAATAGGATATTGTTAACAGATATGACAGTACGGCACTTCTTCGGTAATCTTTGAGTTTCTCGGTTCGATAGTACTGGTACATACATCTCACTAATATCATCTTCCGACCCACTGAGGAAGCGCGGGGCTTGGGAGTATTTCATATGCGTCGCAAGCAAATTTGCACGCTTGAAATCTTTGCTTTTCATCAAGTTTAATCCGAGCCGAGTGTTCGAGAGACAATAGGTTCTCAACCCAGTTTATGTACTGAGCTGTTATGTGTGCGAGAAGCTTTTTGTTCTTTCGTGGCAGTTATCCTGGAAAATGAATACATACGCCCGGGCACGCGCATGCCTACATTTGAGAAAGGGTCAGCTGCGGGCACATTCAGACTGCGAAAACGTAAAAATGCGGGAACTAAAAAAAATACTACCCCTTCGAAAGAAACGATCGTTACTCTCTGCTTTTGGGGCAAAATGATGGGGCATTTTGGCCATTCGAAAGGGAAATATTAATAATTCAAACTCCCGATTGAACCTTGTGCATTAAAAAGAAGAACCTATCAAACCCTAAGCATGATAAATTCTGTAATCACATTACGGTCACTTCACCCTACAGGTAGGGAAACAAGTTTCCTCCCATTAGAAGCAATGACCCAACGCGGACGTAGCCACCATCCCGGTGGACATTTCTTAGGCGCATGCATCGTGCGGACTTCCGTAATTTCGGTTGATCCCTTAACTCCGTGGTCTCTGAATAATTCATAGAGTTTACTCATTCAAGCCAGCAAGTAACATCCTCGGATTGAGCGGCTCCCGCACGCCGAGACGACACCGATGGGTGTTCCCGGTCATCACGAGCGCTCACCTCCCGACATCCTATCGGGATGGGGAGGGAGGGGTTCGCCGCGGTCACAATCAACCTTGACTACGACACGTGCCGCAGTGCAAAGAGTACCCGTGGGCTGAAGAGAGAACCCCTGGATCTGGACTAACTTTCACAGCCCAAGGATAAGGAATGGCGTCCTCGGTTGAATCACGGGTAGAGGGGGGCAGCAGAACGAACGATACATCGATGACTATCCCCCTCGGAACCGCTCCCTAATGCTTCTTCGAATTTGTTTACGTCCCCAAGGCTTGATCGAATAAAAATACCACCATCGCGGCCCAAGAGGAATTCTAAGGGAGCGGCATTGTGCGGCGAGACCGATTGGGACCCCTCTCCAAGATGGGCGCTGCGATTTGTGGCCGACGGAGCAGATGCCGGGCTCGGAAACGGTACCCCTCTCGGTGGTGATTTATTCGCTATTTGTTCGAATACCTGCCAAAGCGTTCAACCCCTGCGTTCCCGCAGCCCAGTATCACAATTCGTCTATACGTTTACGCGCGGATCAATTCCACAAAAACCTGAGTGAAATTCTTGAGGAGAAAACCACGGGAGCAGGACGGTTGGCGCTCAATCAATTATCGGTACCAAATCTAACATTTGTTTACGATAAATTCATAGGGTATAAAAATAATTGATTTCCAAAAATAATTTCGAGAATAACATACTATAACAACAACTCGAAGACTTCTTCCCGAGCATGGAGTCCGCGCAAACCAAGACATACGCCGTTGGATCGATGGCCGGGTAAAAAGGAAACGTAACAGGAGGTCGGGTATTATTTAACTTATTTATAATAATAGAATAGCACACACTGGGGGAAAAATCATGAAGTTAAAATGCTGTTATATCGCTAAAACGGGCAGTGACCTAACACCACACGCCCTCGCGGGGTGTTTTGATGATGTACATGTACAAGTAAATTCTAAAGCCGTTTTCAGCAGAAAAAAATAGAACCCACTGGAAATATAAAAAAAGATGGATTTTCAATATGAAAGGAGGGCGTTGGGGCTTTTTTTTTGAAAAACAATCATGCAAAGCCAATAAAGGCATTCGGAGGAGAGGATTCCGATTAAATCCTCGATTTTAACAGTTTAACGAAAACTTTGCCAAAATCGTGACCGAGTAAAATTGAGTTTCCCGGTCATAGAACCCTCCCAGGGTCGTTGCAACTCCAGTAGGCGAGTAAATTTCGATTCAACAATTACAAAAACGAATTAAATGCGGGAAATATGAAAAACAGACACCCCATCTAATTGATCAAATTAATATGAAAACACCGGGATAAAAGAAGCGCGCACACGACATTGACCCACTTCGGCATTCAATATGATTGTTATGGCCGCAAAGTAAAAAGCCAGGCGAACTAAAACAACAGTGGAACCGACTCCAGTTTGCTCGGAGGAAATTACACGGCGGTCACGAAAAAGCCTCCCTTACGGTGCACGGCTGGGAAAGCCGGCGACAAAAACAGAGGGCTGGGAGGGGGAAGGAGATTGACACTTTTTCAGACGACCCGTGCGGGAGGCTGAATGCGCACACCTTGCGAGGACCGGCGAGGGAGAGACCCCGGAGCGCCATGAATTTCGCGACGACGAAAATTACTTTACGCATGTTTGATTAGGCGAGCTCGAGCGGGGACGGGGTAGCGGGCACAACAGTGGGACGGGATAGCAGGAGATTCCTGGTGAAAAACAAAAACGTACATAATAGATGCAATCAGCGGGAGGAAACGAAGCCAGTTGTTTTGAAAACTCAGGGGGATTCCGAGCGCCGTAGGCGCGGGTGGGGTGGGAGCGGGGGAAGAGAGAGAGAGAGAGAGAGAGAGAGAGAGAGAGAGAGAGAGAGAGAGAGAGAGAGAGAGAGAGAGAGAGAGAGAGAGAGGGAGGCGCGAAGGCTACGCGAAGGCTACGCGAAGACCCGCATGAAGGGCGTAATTTAGAGCGTGAGGCGCTCTTCGGAGAGAGGAGGTATCGGAGGGAAGGACTGAAGAGGCGGAGTCTGGAGGGAAAGAGAAAGATATACTGGGTGTTAGAGAGGGCCCGCGTAGTTAATTCCGAGTAGATGGGAAGGTCGAGGAGAGAGAGAGAGAAAGAGGCGGGGAGGGAGGGTGTAAGAGGGCTTGGAAGAGGTTTGGAGTACCATTTAATCCATGGATTTAAGGCTTCTTCGAAATCGCTTACGCCTCTCACTCCCACTTTCCAACAACAACCCACACCCCTATCCACCACTCGAGCCCTCCACTACCCCCCGTCGAGGTTGCGTTTCCTCCCCATCAACATCCCTCCGACGACTCCGTCCTCTCCAAACCCTCTCTCGCGCCGGCACGACGCCACCGCAGCGGGACTCCGGCACCGAAAACACCTCTCGGGGCGGGTTGCGCCGAGAAATGCCCTCCCCTCCCTTTGCCTCCTCTCGATGCGAACGCCACGATCCCTTTCACAGCCCTCCAACCTACGCCCCCGCGCCCCGCCCCGCGTCTTGTCGCCCACCGACGACACCGAGATCTGGTCCGGGGAGAGAGTGCGGGAGGGATAACAAGCACGCAGAGACAAGATCGTGTACACGATCCCCTCGCGAGTGCCGCACCCTCACCGCCCTTTCTCTGACATCCCGCGAACGCCCCGAGGGGTGGAGGAGACTCCCGGGAAGAGGGGGTGGAAGGGGGGTTGGGGGAGAGGGTGAGCGAATGGGGGATTAGGGAGGGGTGTTGGGGGAAGCTCCGGGTAATGGGGCGCGACATTGGCAATGTGAGTGGGGGCTGCTGGATATATCGGCAGAGGGCGGTGGGTGTGGCCGGGGAAGATTCCTTGGGGAGGAGCGACGGGATGTGCGAGCGTGACCCGCTAGTGCCTCGTCCCAAGTGGATACCTTCCGACATCACTAAAATGGGTATTCTACAGGTTTAGGTGTGAAAGAATGACTAGTGAAAACAGATATGTGGTTAGGTTGAATACCTCGAACCTAAATCGTTACGGCGAGAGGTAAGTCATAGATTCCAATCCAATAGTGGGTTTGGAAACCAAGGACGCGAATATAAACGAAAAAGATGGTGTTGCCACCAATTCAAAGACGATGAGAAAAATATTAGGCAAGGCATATTCAGTGGCCGTGGAATATTTAAATCCGAGACGAAGGTAAGAATGTTGGAGGAACGAGGTAGAGAATAAATAAAGAATAGACTTGTTTGAGGGAAATAAAGGGTAGCAGAAATAATACGGAGAAGGAAGTAGTTTTTGTGCAACAGTGCTTAGTGGAGTTTTAGGCAAGTCCCGAAAGTGTTGCTTGTGTCCATCAAGGAAACTACTTTCATCATTTGACTGCCACTAATAGCATAACTACAGGTCAGTTCTTCATCTTTAAGTGTCTCTGAAGGCCAGCAGAGAACGCCGTGGGCTGAAGCACTTGCCTGTAACATGAGCTTTCCTTGCCGCAAGTCATTTCCTACTCCAAAATATATAAAATAAGGGATCATTTTCCGTTTTCACAGTCACTCACCAGAACTGTACTTAGCTTCCCAAAAATAAAACGTTACCCCAAGCTACTAATAGCCATTTATCCTAACTGCCAGTAACCTGATAACCTAACCCATAAGCTCTTGTGGCTATTTACAGGACAAGATTCGGACGATTTTTTAGTAGCCTTTTGCCTTTTTTCCGTCCAAAATGTGTTTTCTTTCCCCAACCCATCATTCTCCCCTTTAGAACAGTTTTCCACATCCCAATGGCCCTCTAAACTCCTTGGATTCCCCCCAAATATATTCCCCTGCCAAGAGCATGTAATGATTCATTATTTTGTCTTTCTTCCTTTTAAGGTTAATTTTAGTTACTCTACGTAGCAAGTTACATAATGACAGCTACATGTATGATGACATTTCACGCCAATATTAACCAAAAAATTATTACGATCATCACGCATTAATAATTATTACGTATATTAATGACATAATGTTTCTGCTAAAGAAAAAAAAAACCTAACAGCATGTAGCTGAAATCAGACAATTCCGGTTAAATGGTGTCCAACAGCAGCAATTAAGAGTGAATCCTGAATCTTTTGTATTCTATAAAACTGGGGGAAGAACCGATGAGATTAAAATCGGCGATGTCTCACAAAGAAAAAAATTATTTAGCCTATACCTCTGCGGCGAAATATCTGATGAATGAAGTATTATTAGGCATCCAGGTAGGACCGCGGAGTCAGTTTTTTTGGTTTGATGGTTTCTGAAGAATTTAAGATTTGACTTATTTTTTTTTGGATATTCAAAGTAAACAATCAGGTCCGATCCTACATTAAGATCGATTTTATAGTTTCTAATTAGTAAAGTAGTTTATAGATAGAGAAGTAGTTTATAAATAGAAACAAAGCATAGCAGATTACTAAGAAATGGGAATAAAACATTCGAATTTCCAGCGACACTTCTTGAACGCGCATTAAGAACTAAAGGGAAAATAACAGAAGTTTAGTTAAATGAAACGTAAAAATACACTTAGAGGCAGCAGCTAAGAAATATTCGACCGTTGTCGAACATAAATGAAAAAAGCAGCTATTTGCCAAACCCCTTAAATGAAACTACACTCTTGCTGCGTCTATCCTGGAGAACTTTTCATTTTTATGACGGTCCCCATCCCCCGCGCTACTGACCTAATTCAACTTCCTCTCCCTCAGCCCCGTCTCGCTGCAGCAGTTTCTCTACGGGATCTACTCTTTCGCGCACAGAAAGAGATCCCCTTAAATGCCACGAAAAGGTCTTCCGGTTTCGTCTTAAGACCCTCCCGCCCGCTGAACAAATTGAACATCCCAATCCGCGAGAGCAGCGCGGGCCAGCTGTATTGTGATCACGTTAGAAAACGCCCTCTTCCATTGCGAGCGAGTGCACAGCTGCACGTTCCCGCAGCACAGCCGCGGCGCGCGGACCTCCCGCGAGATTACCGGCGAGCGATCGCAGAAAAAAATCCCCGGGGTCACCTCAAGGGGAATGAAAATCGCCCATCGCCCCGCTCCTGGGGAGAAGGCGCACGTAGGCACTCGGATATTCCGCGAGGAATGCCGGGCCCTTGGCAGTAATTGTGCGGGTAAAAGCGGTCCCCCCCGCCCCTCGCAAGCGCGACATGTTTACGAACGAAATTTCAGTACACGCTCTATTAGACAAATGGGGCCAACGGAAGTAGGACCTGGAGCAATACTCACTAAGCGGCTGGAAGGGGGAGGAGTAGCCGCCTCTTGCAATTGGTATAAATGTAATCTTAAAGGAAAATTGCCTCGTAATGATGACATCCACTTGGTTTGTGCCCAAAATTCCATTACTTTAAAACGAATACGCGTTCGGTACTCGTGTCATTTGAGGCGCGTTCCGTAAAATATTTACGCAAAGGAACTTATCACAGAGCCACCAACCTACCGGACACTTCATCAACGCTGTTATTCCTAAGGTTGCAGTTCAAGGTTTATTTTCAACGAATCACATGTAACATCCCACATTCCTTCCTGCTACATATATGGCGGATGAGTGCATGTTATTACAACATCTAACATGATTGAGAGAGAGAGAGAGACGGGAATTTAAAGGCCTCTGTATAGCCTTTAAGCTTTCGATAAAGGAGCAACTGAAAATATTTATGTACGGAATAAATGAAATGGATCTAAAACCCACATCTTTTTTTCAATCATCCTCAAATCAGTAATTAAAGAAAAAAAAAGATTACCTACCCCTTTCATCGTTAATTGCGGGAAATAACAGCCCCCTCCCAACCAAAGCATCGCATCAGCACAGACGGAATGCTTTCGTCCACTCTCCCAAAAACAACGACCACTTCAGAGGACCGCCGTTTCGCCTGTTGAATTTCTCCAGCCTACTACATTTGGGAGACCCGCTCGGAGAGAAGTGGTCCTACAGAGAGCCCTCGAGAGGACTACGACCCTCGAAAACACTACTGACCAATTACATAACCCGGGCCGAATTTCACAAAGCAAATTTAAAACGTGCTCCGCAACTCTTATACCCCGTCCCCCCCCCACACTTTCACGTCACCGATACGGGATTACGGTAATCATTCGAATCGGAACGGGCACACCACCATCAAAGATGACGGAATGAAAGATTTCACGCGACACATTGCGCCGGCATGACGCGGTCACCGACATTGAGGAAGCGTGGGTACCACGATGCCGAAAAGCATGACATATTGCACGTACGAAGGCAATAATATACACGCGTTTGCCCAAAAATTCGTTTACCGCAAGGGACGCCGAGGGATGACCTTCGGCGCGCGGACGAAATGTCGAGAGGAAAATGGAAACAAGGGGCCGCTTCAGACCACGTCCCGAGTTTCACTTCCTCCCTTTCGAAATTTAGATATTCCGCCGTGAACTGAAGTCGCCCGGAGAGCTTACGTTTTAAAGGACTCGGGATTAAAATAAAAATAGGAGTTTCCCAGGGTACTCACCAGTTTCGCCGCTTGCGCGGTGACCACGTCGGCATACTGGATCAAAGCTTGGAAAGATGCTGGAAAGGAAACGACACTCATGTAGACTGGGATGACGAGTGCTCGACGTCACAAAGGCTCGAGAGTTAAAACTCAACCCGCTTCGCCTCGGTTTTATTTTTAGAATTTCAAATGCTCAAAGACGCTAGCTTAAAAACGTCAATCCGTAAGGGACTTTAATAGAGACTAAAATACTACAGCATTAAGTTTAATTGCACACATAACTCATTCGAGAATTTAAAAAAAAATAATAATAATACTCACTGTGCTTGGTGAATGTCACAATCTTGAGGACCTTGCCAAACCGCGAGAAAATCTGAAAAGAAGGAAAAGAAACGTTAGGATTCAATCTTTAAAGCGATACAATAACGATCGATTAAACAAAATAAAATATCTCAGACGAAAAAGAGCATCGAACTTCACTAACTGGTGTCACACATTTCACCTCGAATTCGATAGCCACCTCTTTAAAATTCCTTTGCACGTCGTGAACCATCTACTTTATGAGAATTAAGGCCACGTGTCAGGCTTAGTTAAGCCCTTTAATACCAACGCTACTTAATAGACGCGCGGAGATAAAATAAATCTACCGAAGCACTTCCTTTAATAGAAATGCACAAGCATCGAAATCACGAGTCTTGGAACCATATACTATTCACATATCGCCGTAGTTAGGAATCTGCTTTAATTGCTTGGAGCTGGGAGTCGCTTAACTCATACAACATATAAAAGCAGAAGGATAATGAAAATACAAGAACCCCATCCACACCTTCAACTTCAAAGTAAGGATGAATAACTACAGTTTACTAACATTTCATTCACACTATGTGCCTTTTACATGGTTAGTGACTTTCGTTTCGCTCTGCAGTACCATTGAGGGGAAAGAAACTGGGGCGATGGAGGAATTATTATTATAAAGATAAAGTGCTCAAATATAATTTCTCGTTAATCCTGTAGGTAATCAACTCCCTGGGGCTCCAAAGTCACTACGATTAGCTAATTAAAGGGAAAAGGTAATTTAGAGAACATTCGTTTGGCGTTCACAAACACGCAGTGGTTACCACAAAACATGGATAAGCACTTTCGCTTTTAAATTACTTTTTACGAATAGAGACTATACTCCGCTTCGTACTGGCATCATTCTTCGCACGAGTTGTCCGGAATTTTTGAATAATTAATCCGAAAACTTCCGAGTAAATTAAAATGAGTGCGATCACGGATGGAGAAGGATATATTTGGCCTTGTCACGAAGTTTTAAGGGCACACGACCTTATACTTTTCTACATTAAAAAATTAACTTCAAATACGCGTACTGGCATCACAGAGCCCCCAACAGGATGTCTACGAGAAGCCAAAACACATCTTTAAAAAATTCATTTTTCTAAATAGGAAAAGCGATAAGTTATTCATATAAAAAAATAATAACTTCCACTATGTTACGACTAAAACGAACACTGGTTACGAAGTAAAATAATTGATCGGCGAGACTTTAATAACACGACACACGACTGTACTAGGAAATTCGACATTCGTTTTGAACAACCACACCACATGAATAGAATAAGGGCACACGATCGCTCACTTCTCACAAGACGAGTTTTCCTCCCAAGCATAGCTATAGCTCTCGTCATGGTGGCCTTTGGACTGGCAGGTCGGTAAAGGGTCCCCATACTATAATACTTTGATACTTGGACGATGACGACCGATGGACACAGTGACATGAATTCTGGAGAGCACATTCATAAAAAAACAAATACATCGATGATCACATTATCGATTAAAATCTTGAGCCTTGCCATTAATCCATCCCGGGAGCAGAGTTCACCGCTGTAGTCCTGATCGCCCAAATTTCCGTTTTCTAATAGATCAAACACTAGTCTATAACGATAAGAAGGAGAAAGGTGCATCGCGATATTACATTCAAGCTACTTTTATTTCACCCATTCAATCCCTAAGAATTGATCGATGCAGTTAATCTCCATTATTCCTCGTTCATCTTCACATACTTGATCCTACTGATTACCTCCATTAGCCATTCTTCCAAAGCAATCCCTTCCGCCATTGTCGCTAGCCAAAAAATACGAAAGAACATACGAGCCATTTTTTTTAAACACCCTCGCGTTCCTTACCTAATAGAGTCGAGGCTTCCAATTAGAGAATCTCGGGGGCAGATTTGGAACAAATACATTCCGTGCCGCAGGGGGATTTTCAACATAAACCCTGCTTCGCAGCGTTGTGCGCTCGGGATACAAAAATGGCACAATCTCTTAGACGCAAGAGCAAAACCCTGACGACTTAAGGGACCACAAGCGGAAGCTTCACCAGGAAATAACCTCATTAATTTAAATCGGTTTCCGGAGCAGGGGGAGGAGGGAAGGAGGGAGGGAGGGAGAGGTCTGAGGCTGCCAAAAGGGGTGGAGTGAGACCGAGTTAGAGAGAGGGAGCGGACGGAGATATCGCGGGGGTGGAAGGCACGCACGCACACACAAGATCGCACGCAGGCACACAAAAACAGACCCGAAGGGCAAAACGGGAGATCAGTCGCCTGCCAACGCCCTCGAAGCACGCTCTTCCACCCGCCGCCTCAAACCCCTTACTCTCCCTCTCTCTTGGGGTCAATTCTAAAGGAATTTCTCAGTGGCACACACTGAGAGCGGGAGGTAGACAGAGAGGTCCGAGAGGAGCTTAATGCTGAGGGACGACATCCATGGAGATGGGGACGGGGGGGCTTCCAGGAGGAGGGAGAGGGGATCTAACGCTCGTGCGGACTCCAGAAACGCAGCGCCGCATCTCCCCACACTCCCCGACAAACATCCCTGACAACGGAGGCAGACTGCCCAATGGGAATTCCGCCTCATCGTCCATGGTAACCAACTACGGTCTCGAAGCGGCCGGGCCCCGCTTTCGCCCGGCAGGTTGAGGAGGGGATCGGGAGAGGAGGATTGAGGAGATGAGGGGTGAGAAGAGAGGGTGAGAGAGGGTGGCGGTGCTGGCGTCGTCGGGAACCAAGAGCCGCGAATACGTAATCAAGGAGACGTGAGGGGCATGCTTTTCTTTCGACCCAATGCGCCCAATTAGCCACGCCCATACACTTCCGCCGCCTTCCACCCACGACGACGACGTCGAGGGCTCCGGGCAAAGGGGAGGGGGCGGTGCCCACCCTTTCCCCCTACGGGTAAGGCCGAGCACCCGGGGGTGATTGGGGTGGAGTTGGGTGGCCACTTGGGACGCGACGGCGGGGAGCGGGGAAGGTTGGGGCCCGTGGCCGAGGGGCGCGTAACGAGGCCCCGGGGATGAATGAGACGATGGATTACGCGTCTTTCCTCCGTCAAAATAATCGTTACGTGAGCACAAGGGCGTGTAACCGTGTCCCTGTCCCACGCGTCCTGGTTTTCCACCCACCAATTCGGGGTCATCTTCCGAATTCTATCCTTCGAGGCCGCTATTGCGACCCGTCCTGACCCCCACCCGCCAGGTCCCAGGTGGCGCCATCACCGTCGCACGCGCGCAAAAAAAATTTCGAAAAATTATCAACTGATGAAATGGCACCCCTCTAGGGTTCCCATTTGACGTCCCAAGCACGCGTAGTCCAGCGGAAATAATCGATTTCATTCCGTTCGATATTATGTACGTATTTACCTCGGAATTGATTTTGGTCGATTCAGCCTATTCCTTTCAATTATACGGCTAACGTTTCCATTACGCACCAAATGATACTCTTTTTCCCAACGGGAAGGGTATTTCATACGTAGTTTGGCATACACAGACAAACGCCAATTTCGCCATTATGGAAAATTTCAAAATCTACACTGAAACAGCATAAACGATCGATATGTCTGACCACCACCAACCAAAATATGAATCCCGACAAGAACTCTTTAATTGCACTTCACCACGATGAACCGAGAGGGAATCGAATACCATCGCCATTGCCGGATAGTAATTCATTCATTTTCAATGAATACGAATCTTTCTCCAAGACTTGGTCGCCGAGGGCACAGCGGGAGATAAATATTGGAGGGAAGGGAATCATCCAACTCGAAGGCCAGGGAAAAAATGCGTAGATCAAGCGAATAGTGATGCTGGACGAAAGATCTGTCGGATCCTATGACAAAATTAAAAAGGGAATAGTGGAGGGTTCGGCCCAAGCGGTCTTCGAATTAAAATACTGAGGCTTGTAAATTCAATACGAGTGCACACTCGACGCCAATATCATACTTCAAATACCACATGTCATACCTTTTCATTTAATCATTATAAGTATGAGTGTGTCTCGTAAGTTCACCGAATTAATTGTTTTTAGTCTCAGGCATGACCTTTCGCCAGATATATCTGAGGGACATGATTGATTACGTTTTACTGAGCCCTTACCGAGCTTCCCGGCCTACGTGTTCCACAATTCTGGATAAATCGAACACTAGAGAGCAAACGCATTGGGATGAGTCAATATTCGGACGTCAAATAAAATACGTACATAATTGTTAGTAGGAATGGACGGACACACACGGGTAGTTTGATATCGACGAAGAACGGAACATTGCATCAAAATATGAAACGAGACATCAAACTTTAAATCAGATTCCCACCATGCATTTTCTGATATGGGAGGAAGTAAACATTATCACGGGAGAAGAGCAAAGAGGAAAAAAATCATAAAGATATGGGAAGTTGAACTGTCACCCGCCGACTTATCTTATTAGCGCACCAATTATTTTCCTTAAAAACCAAAAGGGAAATTAAATGCAGACATACATTTTAATCATGAGACACTTGTCACATAGGATGATCTAGAAGATCTGAAGAGGTGGCAGATTAAACATTAGCACACTGTTTCATCCCTACTTTAGAGCTGGAGCACTTTAACCTCTCAATTCCAGGAACAAGCGGAAATAAAATGTTCTATCAAAAAGTAGTACGCTTGGTAGGATGAGGTTCATCACCACCAGCGATGAAAGGATTTTGAGGGGGTATAAAAACGGGAATAAATGCGTTATCAAGAGGAAATTAAATGCAATTGAAACGACAGCAACGCCAAAGTACCACGCAATAAAATACGCTTCGTTTATGCTCCCAACACATTTAATTCCATAAAAGGGGAGAAGAGAAGAGGCGCTCAGGACGGGAAACACCGAAAAAAGCCATGTCGGGCGGCGAGGGGGGGGGGGAGGGGAGACGCTTTATTGGAGGATGTCGGGGATAATGCTCACGTATATTTATAAATGGAAGGAGGTTACATCTTTTCCCGGGCGCAATTCATATAAAAAATACACCGTTGTCTTTTTAGCTATAATTTTCGTCCGCATGCCTTCGAATTTCTAAAAGGGGGGGGGGAGTAAAGGAGCTCCTTTGTCTACCACGCAGCGCCACGGGAATTCATGAAAAATGAATGACTGCCGGTATGAATAAAAAGATTAACTTCATTTCTTTAATGAAAGTTTCTTTCGTCGGTATCGATTGGAAGGGGTCACCCCGACGTGTGCTCGCCGGCCGTCAGATGAGACTACGCCGGGCGATGACGACCTTTCACGTCGGGCACGCCGCGGAGCGTCGAAATACATCCTCGGACGGAAAAACGAAACGAACTAACTCTTCGAGGGCGGGGGGTGAAGGAAACCAAAGACTCGCACGGAACGGGGTGCGATGAAAGAAGGAGAAATAATGGGCCCTACGTACATTCATGAACACCCGGAGTGAGACGCAAGATGCCGGGTGAACTAGAGAAAATCCTCCCGACTCGTTCGCGAACGGAAATCCACGACGGTTGGCAAGACTGAGGCGAGACGGCTGACGGAGAGAGAGGGCTAGGGGCGTGGGTGTGTGTTGAGTTTGGGAGAAGGGGCGAACAGAATGTATACCTCTCCCCATCGGCGGAGGGTCGGAGGAGGGGAAAAGAGGAAGAGGAAAGCCGGGGTGAAGGTGAGGGCGGAGAGAAGGGCAGGAGGGCGAAACCGCCCGAGGGACATGCGGGACGAAACAACCCTCTCGCTTTTAATTATTTTTTCGCCCTTCGCTAAAGTAGCCGAGGGGGAGGCGAGGTGGGTGGGGGTGGGGGTGAGAGACGGGGGAAAGAGGGGGAGAGGGGTTACGTGAGTGAGGATAGAGAGAGAGGAAAGGGGAAAAAGGCCGCGACGGGGAAGTTCGGTTTCAATAGCACCGCAGGGGGATGAGTGGTGGTGATGGTGGGGAAGGGGAGATCCTCGGACGGGAATCGGGCGGGCTCAAAATAAAGCGCCCGGAACTAAGTCATTTAAAGAGGATCACCGATGAATGAGGCCCGAGGTTTTCCACGCGCGAATCGTGGAGATGGGGGGGAGAGACGGAAGACCCGCGGCTGGGGCAATGACGACACGCCCCCTCCCCCAGACGTTTGTATCCATAAGTCGCTAATGATGTGGCCCTGGAGGGGGAGGAAGAGGGCGGGCTCGACGACGGCCATGGAAATTGTCATTGATGACGTCTCGTAATAGCCGATGGAACTCCCGAGCACGCCGACACTCCTTCCATCCGGCCGGGGGAAATATGATTCGGTGAATGCGAGTGGGCAACGCGGACTTCGGAGGGCTTACCCCGCCATGCACAAATCGGGCATTGTGAGCAACGGACCCCAGGATCTGACGACTCAACCCTTAGTTTGGATTAACCACAGCAGGGCGCCCTTTTGAAAATTTATCTCTTTAACATTTAGAGGTGTCCCTAACACTCTCCAGGCAATAACAAATGGTGTTTCGCTCATGTTCTATTTTTCTAAATGAAAGGTGGATAAATCAATGGCTATGAGAAATTTTATTGGAGAACGAACGGATGGGATGCCAAATATAAAACGCAAATAAAAAAATGGCTTTACAATGCATTGCTTAGGCACTTTAATATTCATAAATAAGTTGCGGATGCATGAAAAAGTTAAACTGCAAGCCATTCAATTTCTTTATTCCCCTTTATTTGGATACGAGTAACTTACAGTGATATTACCTCCCTCCGCGTTCACATTCCCGGAGAATTTTGGTCGTTCGCGTTCTAGCTGGTAGACATTATACTATAGAAGTCTCAATTTAACCAGTGGTGACCCGTAATAGCAACTCTTATCGTATGGATTGAATAAAATTTCGCACATATAACGATGTACAGGTGTTGGTAATAATTATTGGCTTCTTGTGAATTATATAGTTCACTTTTCAGTCCCTAATATTTACGTTTATTGTCCTTATCTCTAATAATTTTCCACGCCTGGTGTGAAAATTCAAGCCAGCCACAACCTAGGGGTGACTCACATTACAGCAAGTAGATTTAGGGAAATAAATTAACGAATGAAAAATAAAATTATTTCAACTTCATTGAGAGAAAAAAAGGTTTGGCAATCAATCGGCACATCCACAACAACTTATTTAAGCAACGTGTGTTGGACTCTACTTCAGATGACCAACTCGAACTACTACAAAAAATGAATTTCCCTCAACATTACCTTCGAATCGTAAATGAAGCCAGGGGAGACTTTTTAATGCCTTTATAACGATCCAGATTTTGACACTACAGAGTAACAGATCGACAATAGTCCGAAGGGCACAGGGAAACGATTCTGTACCAGTTCTATACATCCCTGTGCCACAGGATGGAGTATCAATAATGCGGTGAGGTGGTCCCTGACGACGGTCCAACCCTCTTTAAAAAATCAACCACCCAGTGAGCTCACTCGGTCTAGTTTAAACCATTCCTCCCGGAGGACTACTAATTAATGGCACTCCAATATCAACCGCGGTTTGTTTCCTGACTCACTGATGGAACAAAGGGCGGGACGTCCTTCAAGTCTTGCGGTGGAGTGGGACGAGTGGAAAGGAAGTGGAGGATGGGATTGAAATGGCGGCGAGGACGCGGCAGTGAAAACCACGAGGCTCGCCAAAGAATGCAATTCACGTGGAGAGTGCGATGGGGGACGAGAGCAATAACAGATCACTAATCACTGCGAATAAATGCAGGTAATTAATACTTTGTCTCGTGCAAAATAAAGAATGCCCGAAAGAAATATGGCGTACGTTCGGAAAGGAACGAAAAATAAGGGGATTAATGAGGTGAATTAATGAGCTGGTCAGAGATGTGAGGATCTTGAATCGTTTGATGGAAAAGAGATGGTTAGGTAAGCGAGAAGAGAAGAAGAATTATTTTGGATGACATAAGAGGTGATATCAATTATGAGGACCTGCAGAAGACAACTAAGGAGATGTCTCTCAGGAGCGTTTAAAAAACTGAATGGATGCCCATTCCACTACGAAGTTCCCTCTAAACCGGCATTTATGTGGTGGGCTAGCACTTAGGTCAACTGACATCTTGGGCAAGCTAAAGGGATATGCAGCTACACCGTTACACCTATAGGTAATAAAGCAAAAGGGAACGTACTACGGCCGAATGAATGCAATGAATACAAATTACCCAAAGCCGTACTCTTGGGGGCACTAGTTAGGGGACACGGGGGAGGGTGCAAAGAATTCTTTGCACCCTCCCCCGTGTCCCCTAACTAGTGCCCCCAAGAGTACGGCTTTGGGTAATTTGTATTCATTGCACCTATAGGTAATATGATGACAGAAACGATCAGTTAGAATTACTAATAAAAGATGACGAAATGAACCTTATAATAATATTCACGTGGAATTCGATGTGTGGTTTAGGAAAAATGACATCGGAGTAAATAGGTGCGGTGTTTAGAATAATTGCAGGATATTTAAGAATGATCACCGATCCGTCTTGGGTTTCATTGGGACAGGTACCATGATCCCCACAATCACGCAGCCCGAAACATGGGACGTTTTCCTGAGCACTATAAAACTTCATTTAATCTTTCTCCCTCAGCCTTAAAGATACCCCTTGTTCCAATTACCGTCCCATTCTCAATGGTGCAAATGACGACGGCAGTCGGGGACAAGTCGATGGCTCTGAAACACTTCGAAGGAAAGAGATTCCCCCCCACACAGACATACGCACACCGCTAAACCCGGCTCCTTTTATCACACCGGGATTTGGAGGAGGCTCGAAAGATGGCGGTTGAGTCTTGAAGGGGTGAGCGGAGGGAAGGGAGAAAGAGGAGTCGGCACCATCGGGGGATGGGCTACACGAGTGGAAGCAGGTATGGAGGTATTGTGGGAGGAAGGGTGAAGGGGTCGAGCGGGAGACATGACGCCGCGGCGTAAATGAACCGATAACAAGGGACGGCACATCCCGGATTTCCCCTCCCCTCCAACCGCGCGCAAAACCCTGAAGAATCTCTTTAAAGCGAATGCGCGGCCAATTAGGGAAGCGGGGGATGAGGCGATGCCTCTGCGGAGAGGGGGGGCGGGGCCAGATTGCCCAGGAAAAAGCCAGGAGGGTGAACACTGGGGGAGAAGAGCGGCGGAGTGTCCGTAGCTTGGCACTCGCCGAAAGCCCTCGACGCGACAAGGCTCTCGTTCCAGAGGCGGGGATTGCTTCCACCGCGCGGGTACCAAATTCTGATCGAAACATGACGCACGGCCAGACATGCTTCTCTCTCTCTATTCTTCTCCGGCCATCAATCCTTCAGGACTGCCTGACAACAGCCCCACCATACATCTCCATCTTCTGCCATTCTATTCAGTTCCGAAAATCGTACGCATGCCACCATATCTTCCATTATCTCTTCTCGAGATCTCCAAATGTAGGTCGTCGACTATACGACTGCATGTCGAATGATACGGACATTTTGTCCATCTCCAAGCAAACTAACGAAAGCCAAACGTTCGGCAGTTCAATCGTGGTTCATCTTCCATAAAATGTTGCGCGGAATTGGAATATCAAATACCATAAATGCATCAAACGGAATTACTGATATCGAAGAAATACGGTAGGGGTTCCAAGTCTCAACGATAAAAATAATTTTATGGGCGGGGGCTTTAGAATATTCGCAACGGTTTTCGAACGGTGCCGCCAGACGTAGTCCATGGCCGCTTTCCACGAAAAAATATCAGTCTAATGAACACCAAGAAGTAACGGTTTTTAAGGTAGCGTCCGATAAACACTCCTGTCCTACAATAGCGACAAAAGAGTTGGTTTTAGTCCATCAAGTTATAAATGAAACGATTTCTTTTAAGCGATCATCACTCTTCTGTCTGACGTCACAGGGACAAACAATCTCGGCTGCCGAACAGTCTATATTCGTTTCAGAGGAGGAGAATATGAGAGGCAAGTAGGAAGACGCTGCGGTGCTCGAGAACCCCAAGGAAATTAATAACGCAGTTTCTGTTTCCCCGCTCTAAGTCTCTCAGTCGATCCCTGGAAGCGAAGCGACGTATTCCAAGCGCGAAACAGGCGGGATGCGGAGTGGAGCAATGGGTCTAGTCGAGACGAGAGGCCATGGACGAAGGGCGGCACACAGTTTTCATCGGGCAATGCACAAACATAATTAGGGTGCAGAAATTTGCTAGACGTCACGACGCGACGAGGAGACGTTTGCACCTTAATGAATGATTGCATGACATCCGCCCACTCGGCAACGTGAAACACTGAACCGGAGATGAGGTAATGTCCTGGAAACAGAAGGAGCCTCAATATGCACGCCTTTACACAAACCCACTACCGTTTACGTCCTCCCTTAGCCTTATCTCTCATAAGCCTTGACCAAGGATCCAGAAAGCAATCGGCACAGAATATCTGGGAACATTTGGACGATGGTCGAATAAGGGAAGAAATAAGTACTGAATAATGGCACACTAGAATCGACAGATGAATAATTCTTTACGCGGAACTAAAAAAAAAACTGATTTCACTCCGGATACGTCTAAGGATATCTCTAAGTACAGACAATTATAAACAATGTGAGATAAAATAAACAGTGTAACACCACAAACGTCTTTCTGAGAACTTAAACCACGTCACAGGTCAAACCCACGAAATTCCCAGCATTTATCAATTGACCGTGGAGAGTTTTTAAAAACATTGAATTACGAATTTTTTAAATTCAGTTTATTCGGCAAAAATGTAATTTTGCTAAACATTCAAACGTGGTATCATTGCAAATATAAATTAGGTCTGAAACACTGTAATGTTTTCCGTATGAACAGAAAATGAAATTGAAACCTTATCGCATACGAATTTCAATAAATGTAACATTTTAGGCCAATTTCTTATTTCTTATGTATTTAAGGTTTTTTTATTTTTACAGTGTTACAAGTTATGTTAAGAATAACTCTGATGCAATCATTTTTATTTAGATTTACCCGTTTTTGTGTCAAAAATGGAAAATAATTATTATGCTTGGGCCTAAAATTGTATCAAACAATGAAATTAATGAATGATGAAGTGTGATCGGAGCTTCTCACCGATTAGACCAACCAATGGAGAGAAACTGTTTTATACCCAAATTGCAGTAGGTGACGAATCATATTTTTCTGTTCACTCCCTAGCAATGGGCGTGAATCTAAAACAAATCAGTGTTGCTATACTCGGATTTTATACAGGGAGAAGCTTTCTATTCACGTTAAACTCAGTATAGGTGGATGAAGTTCTCTTCGGTTTCCAGCCAGGTTAAGTAATCAGCGACTAACGTTTCGACGGCTAACTATGCCATCGTCCTCAAGGCATCCGAAGCCCTGAGTACGACGGCGGAGTTAGCCGACGAAACGTTGGTCTCTAAATACCTTATCCATATGAAAATCCGACAGAACTTCATCCACATCTGAATATAGGTGTGTCACCTATTTAGTCAGTTTCGTATCAGCATTGGGCTCCAAACTAGAGGTCGTTAACTTTGCTGAACCGAATGGTGATAGTGAAAACCGAATGAGGGATCAACGATCACCACGGAGGGACTTTAACGAACCACTTCGTTCCTTTATGTGAAGAAGTGGAAGGATAGGAAGCGAAGCACGCGTCCGTGACGACGCCTTATTTCTTAATAACTCCACATTCTACACAGCAGCTATCGCCTACTTTAATTATGTACCGGGTCCACGCGGGTTCGCGAGGGAATCCGAGGCGATTTGGGGGAATTCGGGGTCTCCTGCTGGAAACGGACTGGAATTTCGTCGGAGGCGGCGGCTTTCGAGGATATGGGACGAGGGGAAGAATCGCCGCCACCGCTCTTTAATGACTGGAACGTCACATGCCGTGAACCCGTTCCCTTCACCGCGCACTGAAGACGACGAGAACGCGGGTTTTCGGAACGGCGACCCCGACGAGGCGAGCCATCGAGGGGGGTTGGGGGCGAGGCAGAGTTTTCCGGGGACGGCAGTCGCTCGGCCCCACAGGGGGGATTCTGACGGGGGTAGTGTGGGTGGAGGGGTGGAAGTAAGATGGAGGAGAGGTTAGGTCTCCGAAGACGGCAGCTACTGGGGCGGGGGGATGTGGGATAAGGCTCCCCGTCCGATGGCGAATCCCGGAGGAACCGGTCGCCCGCCACCAGAGTGAGAGCGAGGGGGAAATGAGACAATGCCACCAGCGCTATAGACCCTTCAAACGCACCCCTCCCTCGCTTGTCCCAGCACTCCCTGGCCATTATTATGCTAGCCCGGGCGACAAGACCTCCCGCCGTGAAGGAAGTATCGGCGGTTACCAGCCGGACAGAGACGGCAGCATCGAGACACCGAATGTTAATCTGCGAAACATGTCAATTTTTTTACCAATTCTCCATTGTCGACTATTAGCACCGTCACCAAGGTTTCAAGGGCTCGACAGAGAATGCATACAAAAGATTCATTCTACTCCTGGCAAACTAGTATTTCATTGGTAACTCGGTAGAGGTGCAACGTAAATTAGAGTTGATTAAATGTCAAATCGCCAAGAGATGAGCGTGAAAAAAATCCACTCCCACACACTCATGTTAACGTATCTTCATCTAGTACTACTGCCTTAAATTCGAAGCATTCAGTTGTCATTCCTCATTCAAATTAAACATCGTTTTCACTCAATCTTCAGAGCGATTGATTGGGAACGACATAGAAATTCTAATATATTCCCAAAGAAAACAATCGGTCACTGTATATCAGGGACTTATTAACTTCTTTATTCAGGGACTTATTAACTTCTACGTTGAGGCAGTAAAATTTAACGCCCAAGGCTTTGGGCGTCGGTGCGGGTAGTCCATAAACAATGACATGTAAAATATTCTCATTCTCGCAATCCTTTCAACCTCCGCTCTATCCAATCTCGAACTCCATCTTTCTTCCGCTTTATAAAATTATCTACGACCTACAATGAACAACCAGCTACCTTCTGTTTGTTACACCACCTTTTTCGCTCCTTTTCATCTTTTACCTACCACCGCAAAATTCTCCCGACCTACCAGGTCAGTGTTGGGTAATTTTAGGACATTCACTCGACTCCACCAACGCCACCTTAACAATTAAAGGTGAAGAAGACATTCTACGAGGCAGGATCCGGGACAAACCCTTGTGGTACCGCACCCGAATTAAATCCCCTCTTCTTCGCCCGTTACACGAGCCATGAAACCCTCTTCACACGAAATGACGAGGGGAGGGTACACGTGGAAGCGGGGAAGGGAGTCCAGCCAGCAGATGCTCCCCGGCACGCCGAGCGGGGAGCAAAGGGGGGGAGGGGGAGGGAAGACGGGGACACGAAGTCCGCGGACCAATTAGGGTGGACCGAGACTCTTCTCCCGAGGTTTTTCCGCCACGGCCCGCGATAACAGTTTTGCGGGTACACAGAGCACACCACTCCTCTCCTCGCAGGAGGGGGAGAAGAAGACACGAGGGGGGATTACTGGGGTCGGGATGAGGGGAGGGTAGCGGGGACCCCGCCGGCGACGACCCGCCCATGCTCACTCCTCTCCCCGTAACTCATCCCCCCTCCAACACGCGCAGAGAGAGAGTGGGGGTACTCGCTCTACACGACACCAACCACACGGGCAACTCCCTCCAGCGCCGAGTCCCTCTACCCACCCCCTCGAACCTCGCCCCCGCGCTCCTTCCCCACTCCTCTCCGCGAAACTCCGCGGCTAATGAAAATTAATCACCGGGCGACCCTCTAGAGGGGGAGCGCGAGGGAGGGAGGGAGGGAGAGAGAGATGGAGAGAGAGTACTAGGAGCTCGTCGCCGACGAATTACCCGCACCACCGCGATCCCCCGTCTGCTTGCGATCTACCCACGCCCCAGTGCTCTCCCCAGCACGTCCCCCCCGTTCCATCCCGACACGCGCGCAAACACACACGCACGGAACCGCATTCCCCGGAATACCGCGCGTCGCGGCCCCCCCTCAATCTGACCACTTTAATTCAGCGACTCATGAGTAATGACGGCATCCTTGCGACGCGAGCGGCGCAACTTAATAGAGGCGGATGCGGCGTTTGGAGCGGAGATGGGGGAGAGGGGGGAATCGTTCGCGAAAAGGTGAAAGAGACCCAACGCCGAGGACGGCGATCGCTGCGCACCCCTGAAGGAAAGGATGAAGGGGTAGGCGCAAAATCCGGAGTGGCGGGAGGATTTACGGTATGGGCAGGAGAGAAGGGACGGCCGGGGAAACGAATGCGCGGAGAAATATTATTCGTGGACTAGAGAATCGCCGGTACAATTTTGGCACTACTAGTGGTTTGATCCGTTTCCGGTGGGTGAGCGAGCCACTTTTCGATAGCCACTAAGGCCGGGAATAATTCCCGTAAATTATCAAATTGCAGCTCAGCAGCTCTAGCAGTTTTATCTGGAGAAAATTTTACGGCGAACCCGAGTTTCGATCTGAAATAAATGACCTCCCATTGTGCGGCCTGCAGACCAGACAACCAACTAGGATTAGAACGCAGGATGAAATGCACCCATTCTTACGTTTTCAAATCGGCTTGTTCACCTATTTATACTCGTGATTTCATGTCCTTGGCGGATAGTGTTTCATTCTCACAGGAGCCGGTAGGTCTTAGGTAGCAAACATGGGCAAAAAATCCCATTTTAAAAATTTAAAAAATGGTCAGAACTGAACTGGTGAAGAAACTTCGCCTCATTTAAAAACATTAGCCCAAAACAATATTTCATTATTAATATGATCATCAGAATTACATAATCTTTCAGAGCACCGGGTATACGTAAAACAGCCCCAGAGGCACTACCCTTTACCAATCCCTTCATCACCCACCTCATTTAATTACAATACTTGTGCCGAGGGAAACAATGTCACTTCTCAAGCATCGACGGAGCAGAAGAGCTACTTCAATAATGGACTCGTCCAAGAGCAAGCTACCTTCAACATGGAACCGCGAGTAGGTTGGCTCAGTCACTTATTCGGTCAAGTGGTGTAAGGCTGCCACCCTTAAAAAAAAGTAGCAGGCCCAACCCCGAGGTCGCGGCGGGGGGTGGAGCGGGTGTCGGCGGGGGGGGGGGGGGGAGGGGCCGGGGGAGGAACGGCGGCGGCGCAGGAGAACCCACGGGGTCCGCGTTATTCAATTTTTTATGAGCAATCATTTTTCCGCAGAATGCATGAGAGCGAGCAGTTCAATGATACCGGTGGGAAGGAAGGAGGAGGCAGTACCGGGAGGAGTGGAGAGGGCTCACGAAGAAGGGGAAGGACGGAGGAGGGTGAGGGAGAGTGAATGTTCGAGTGGGCGGGAGGAGAGAATAAAAAAAGGAAAAAAACCCTAGTTATTTTTCCCCACCAAACGATTTCGGCTGACATGGATTTACGCGGACGGGGCAATTGGTAGATTTAACTCTCTCCGAAAGCGAGAGAGGAGATTGAGGGCATGTGTGAGAGCTTGTGCGGAATTCTGTTTGTGCGTGTGCGCGCGCGAGTCTAATGGAGCGAGGGGAAACTAAACGAAAAGCTATATTAATCACGTTTGTTACTTCATTACATTTACCGAGCCGACGCGGTGACCGAATGCGTGGCGTGGGACGGGCGAGGGTGATTTTCCAAACCGAAAGAAAAATTGAGGGAATAAAAAACGGAACGAAAGAGCGTGCGACGGAGAATCAACGCACGCGAATGACCCTTTCCTTGACACCCCCCAAACCCCGGCGTACCCACCCGCGGCCGACGGAACCACAGTTTGGACATTTCGTCGGGAGAAGACTGCGATCCTGCCGAATGACCGATCCGGGAGTAGGAAGGAGTGGGGGTGTGAATTCACTCTAGAACGCGGGGGCACGTCATAGTGTGCCACGGAAAGTGCGGATCTGCCCCCTTCCGGGGCCCAACCCCGGTTGAAAGCGAGCAACGAGGAGGGAATAGCCGCGCGACACTCACGGGGGGAAAGCGGCGTCCTCGGGCCGTGGACAGGACTTCGGAGCTATAGACCAACGGTGAATCAATGGCGAACATGGGAGGCAAGGAGAACCTCGACAGCCACCCATGACGTCCGAGACACCGGAGAATGGTGGTGAATTTATTAGCCGTGAGTCTCCTCTCATCGTCTTCAACTCATCGTTCACGGTTGAATGCTTCATTCACGTTCAATTATGGATCGAACATTGAACTGGATTTTCAGTCTATCTTCGACGATTGTCTCACGACATCTTTTCTTTCTCGACTAAACCCGTAAGTTGGTAGAGGGGAAACTAACAGATAGGGGCAACTATCATGTGTTCGACGATAGCGTACATGGACATGACAATTTAAGTCATCCTTAAGTCTGCAGTGACACAATTTTCCAATAACCTAGCAGTGAAAATTGCACCATACCAAAATATGTTAAATAAGTACCTTCCTTCAATAGCAAATCGAAGCGCTTTACACCTCATTAATGTGACTAGGAGCTCCTGGAGGGGGGCGTTCAAATATTCCCCAACTTGCTCATCAAATTGTTTTCGTGTAGGGTGAGTTAACATAGCTCTCGAGAATCTCTGTACTCTCGTTTTTCGAATAATTACTCCATATCAAATTTTATTTTCTTTCCAGGCCCGGCAGAAGAAATAACCAACAACAAGGGAAGGTCAGCAAGAAGCTACCAACAACCGTCATGCCTACAGTTCCCTGGCAATAAATACAACCTCTTTTTCCATGCCTCCGGCAATGAAAATTACGATTACTCGTACACCAATTTTTCCAGATTCTGCACTTGGTCCCCTTCACACCGATATAGCGAACTGCGTGGGAAAAACCTGAAACTGCACTCGACGTTCATTGCGGAATTGCCCCGACGACGATTCGCGAACTTTCCTCTGCGAATCTCCAGGGAGCCTCCTCGCAACTTTCCCCGTTTTCCCTCGCCCACTCCCAATTTCCCTGACATTTCCAGGATTCACCAGACCGGCGGGAACTCTGCAAGCGGCGTGAGAGGGGGGCGGTGGACCGCGGAACTATCCACGTCCCCTGCGATGGACTCTGGGGTGGCGGCGTGTGGCCCTCCACCCCGACCGCCTGTCCGACCCATGCCCACCTTCCCGCACCCCGCCCCATATGCACGTCCATCCCGTAAGTACGTCACCCCCTCGCATTTATAACGCCAGTGCCCGTCGCGACCGACCGACACCCCTCTTCCCCATCCCTTCGCATCGAGGAGGGGAGACATGCTAGATGGGATGGGTTGGCGAATGGAGAGGAAGAGGGTTGTGACGGGGGAGAGCGGAGACGTCCGTGTGGGTGGGAGCCGAAGGCGGGGCAGGAGAGAGGAGATTCCCAGGGGAGATAGCCGGCGGAAACTTGGGGATGATGGATCCGAATGTACGGTTGGGTGGAGAATGAGATGGGTGGGAGAGGAGGTGGAGAGATGGGGGAGGGGGACAGGAGGGTAGGACGATGGGGTGAGGAGACAAAAGGACACGGAGACAGTGAAGTGGGCGAGGAAATTGAGAGAATTGAATGGGTGAAGTAGTGGGTGGCGAGGGATGGGGGGTTGGGGGTGGTGGAATAAGGTAGAGAAGAGGAAGGGGGAGGTAGTGGAGTGTTAGAGGGAAAGAGAGAGAGAGGATGAGGAACTGAGAGAAAAAAAGAAAAGGCGAACCTCTATAAGGACCAAGGAATACGGAAGGAATAGGACAGGGCTGGTCGAGGGGTGGGAGGGAATAAGGGATTGAGGAGAGTGGCGTCAGAGGGGCCCCGCTTGCAGCGGCGAGGGCGGGAGGGCAGAAGGAGGGAGGGAATAAAAGTGGACGAATAAGGTAGAGCCGAGGAGATAAGTGGGCAAGAGAGGCAGAGGGGGAGAAGGATTTGTGAAGGGGAGAAGGATTTGTGAAGAAGAGAAGAGGTACGAGAGGGGGGGCGGTGCGGGGCGTGAGAGGACAGTGGTGTGGGGAGGCAAGGTGGCAGGAGGAAATGTTGGACTATGGGACAAAAGAGGAAAGGAACAGAGAAGAAAACAAGATCCCCTAGACACCAGAGAAAATGCAGGTATACTGTCCTAGAACTATCATATTTCACTCCTGGGTTTGACTTGAAATTCACGACTCACCAGTTTCGACGTGAAGTACCCCAGGTCAACAATATATTGTAATAGACAAAAATATCTAGCAAGTGAACACTTGCGGAGAGCAACGAGTGTCCATTGCAAAACGTACCGCAGCGTTCACCATGAAAGCTATTTTATGCCACCAAGTTTTTAAATTAAGATTATTGTGCCATTAATTAAATATTAACCGCCATTTCCCATCCCACCGCTCGAAAAATGTGAGGACGAGAACTGGTACCACACATTACAACTAACCATGCAAGCTGGTATAAAATAAAATATTACCATATCTCATGCCCAACCTCAAAACACAGCATGTCGAGCCACCTTGAGGCAATTACGCCACGACAAATACCCGTCCGTGAAATGAAAACCAGTCGGATGGTTTTATTTCAACGAGCACTCATTGACCAACTCGAGATTTACGAACACGACGACGACGTGAAGGGCGAAATAAGGAACAAAAGGGTGAGTGAGGTGGATGACGGGGATGGGAGATCGTGGAAAGGGGGAAAGAGTGGTCGAGAGCACCGTGGCGCGTAGGTGGGCAGAGTGGGAGGGGTTGGAGGGAGGAAAGAGAGGAGGACTGGGAATTGGACGAATGGTTAAGTGGCCGAAGGGCGGCGGGTGGAGAAGGGGAGAGGAGGAACGACGGACAAGAGGAGTGGACGGAGAAGTGAGCGGCGTCCTTAGGACGTCGGAAGAGGGACGGGAGGGAGCGGTCGGGATTAGAAAAAGAGTGCCCATGGCCGGACGGGAAAAGAGACAGGAAAAGGGCACCCACATGCCCACACCACACACCGTTCTCCCATCCCCCCCCCCCGAAACTATCCGCCATTTCTAGTCCGCTCCTCCGCCAAAAAAATACCAGTTGTGATACAAAAAAAAGAAAACACGAGGGTTTGGCGGGGGAGAGGAGAAGAGTATAAACGCGGGAAACATCTCGGGTAATCATTGGGCGAACGGGGGAAAAAGATGAAAAGAAAAAGTATAGAAAAACAAAAACCTTCGATCGAAACCGAAAGAGACGTATGAACTCTCGCCCGCTCCGCTTGACCTCACATCTCTCCGCCGGCGGTCTCCCAGAGTGCCCTCGTCGTCTACCTTTTTTTTTCCTCCCCCTCGGCAATTGAGTTTCCGTCAGGAATTGAAAGGATCATCGGATGGAGAGAAAAATGTTACACGCCAGCAACACGCGCGCGCGCGGAGACGGCAGGAAGGGATATGGATGGCATTCGGTTCGCCGGATCCCAATTATTTAGCCTCGCACTCACATCAGCGGAGCGGCCGCGGCCACTCCTCGCCGTCACCCTCGCGTTTCGACGCCCTTGGTGCACCTAGGCGGGTGGGAAGCGCACCCGAACGAAAACACCACCAGTGAACCCCTGAAATCTGCCGCCGAGATTCCGAGCGAGTAGCGCTGAAGTTTAAACTCCAACCTACCTCATCACGAGCCACGAATTCTCTCACTCCCGCCTCACTGTCACCTGTTCCCGAAACGGCACAGAGACGGAAATGACAGGCGGTGCATGCCCCAGACGCCAAATGCCACTCGTCACAAACGCCCCACCCTCCGGATTCAAAGACTAACCAATTTTCTCAAATGCCACGGGTGAGTAACACTCCGCCGAGCGTGAAAAGATGATCAAAGTTCGACGTGATCTGCCACACAACTTCAAATGGACTCGAGACCCAGGTCTAAGAGAGTATAAAGATATTTCCGTGGAATGTGCTTAGTTCCATAATTCTTCATGAATGAGATCGCGATGGCCTAATTGCAACCAATGCTCATCCCTGGAAAACGTCATATTCCTCGGTGAACATTTAAGCTTGAAAAAAGGACAAGAGTAATTACTAAGTAAATACTTAAAATGGAGACATTTTTGGATTTGTAGTTCAATTGTTTGAATAGAGAACTGTTGCTATTTTGTTTGGGCTTAGTTGAAAATTCACTTGTAAATCGGCAATTGTGATGGGAGCAAAAAAATACGAAACATGTCGACGATAATTCGGGAGATCAACATCACCTATGTCACTAACAAGCTCGCGGCCATGAGAAGATCGACCAAATAAAACTCAAATCGTCACGAATCGTAATGCTATCGACCGAATAATTCTAGCCTACATCCTAGTTACTACCATCTTTGAAATCGGGAGTGGTATCTCGGGAAAAAATGGTTTGCTAATAAAAAAAGTCAAGGGAAAACAATGCTTGGGGGGATTAAGAAAGGAAAACGCTGACGCATGTAAGCTCCACAATACGAGCGGAACAAGTAAAAGAAATGAAATCAACACTTTAAAAAAATGACGGCATCAGTTACGAAATCGTAACGGCAAACGAGCTAAAATAAGCGAAGAGGCCTCCTGAGGAGCTACCGCGAACCAATCCATGTATTGCTAACTGAAAATGGCGAATTTTAAGTTCTGCCAATTAAGTTCAGACATGGACAGAGACGGGACGGTATTCCGACTCCCAATTAAAACTTCCCCAAGATACTAACTCGGGTAAAAATGATAATAAGTCGCCGCGTGCAACAACAACATCCCGAGCATAATGTAACTTCTTGCACACTCCTCAATCCGCGCGGCGGAGAGCCTTGGCGAAGTAAGCTCCCCCATATCGACTTGAACGCCACTGCCATAATTACGCACTTCCCGCTCTTCCTCCGCATACATTTCATCCCGAAAACTTATAACTAGAGTTTGTAGCGCACATACCCCGACCACCGACGACCACAATTTTTCCACGACCGAAAAACCCATTAATTGTATAGAGGTTTGGCTCATTCCTTTTTATCCACACCTTTTTTATTCGTTTAAAGCGGACACACTCGCGGAAACGGAGAACGCCGTGCTCTCACCATGCCCGGCGCAGGCGGGGGGGAGGGGCGGACCCCCTGCCTCACGGCGCGACGCCGTCGACTTTGTCGCGAACAACACTTCGTCTTTAAAATGGCGACACGTATGCACTCAATGAATGAGGTCAGCATTGCCGCGAGGACGCCCCCTCCCTCCCGGTTCTGTATTCGGGAGAGGGGGGAGGGATGGTACGGGCGGGAGTGATGATAAGATGGGGAAGCCATGCACTAAAGGGGAAAACTACGAGAGACCCGGAGAGGTAAGAGCCCGACGCTCTCACTTCGCGAGCGCAGAGAAAAATCCGACGTCGTTTTATCAACACTTGACTTGGGCTTGTGCTCTTTTCTTTAATAAATTCACGTGATTTACTAGACTTCGATTACAATACGACAAATTTCCGTGTACCCAAGAGAGCCATCGAGACGACCCTTTCTCGCTTTCATTTCGCAATCCATCGTAACTGTGTGGACACCAGCGGGTGACGCCCAGTAAAATTATCCTTTCAGCCTTCTCCAAGGTGCTTTTAAATCACATTTATAATATATCCACACGAATAAGGACAATTCAAACCAAGTTATAAATATCCTTCGCGTGATTAAACCAGACGGGTTAAATAGCATCTCTCCCATATTACGCGGGTATAATTGAAAATCCATAGACCATTGGCGCCACCGAGAGACCCAATGTGCGTCCAGCCCTTTTCGTCAATGAAGAATTATGATTCCCGAAGCATATCCGGCTCCAAATTCGGTCGGGTCCTAGATTTGTTGGAGCGGAACGGTCCCGTATTCAGCGCATTGCTTGGTGCGATTTGCTCCAAAATTAGCACCTCTTCACGGCGCCCACCGTGGCGGATATAGCGGTTATCGTGGTGGATATAGCGCAAGTCGTCATCCTGATACCCCGCCCCATGGACAAAAAAATATTTAAAAAAACGGACCGGTAGCCAAAACTACAAAGAAACGTGGAAGCGAGAGTGCGCGAGACAAAGACTCGAGGATTAAGAAGTGGGGCAGCGACAAGAAAGAAAAAAAGACGAACGAGGAAGGGGTGACGAAGAGAAAGAAAAAGGCGACGAAGGGCGGAGAAGGAAGGAGATCTGTACGAGTGGGGAACTCGGGGGCACCGAGGGGGGGGGGGCGGTCTCCACGCTGTAGAAAGATGAGTGGATTTTACGAGAGCGAAACGTGGCCCCGGCGATGAAAGAAGGGACGAGTTTTGTGGGACGAGGAGGGAGAGAGATGAAGTGATCTTGAAGGAGCAAGACCGCCGAAAGCGAAAGGGAGGGCCTGTAACGATCGAGAGAAGTTGCGCGACATAACTGAAGGACGGCCGCATTATTTTTTTTTGGCACACTCGGAAAAAAAGGCCGGGGAAGAGGGAGGGAGAAAAAGGCTGGCCGGGCGCGGAGGACGGGTAGAAAGATCAAGCATTTTTACTTCCCTTCAAAACAGATGGGGGGTGGGGGGCTTTTCCATTCTCTTTCTACTCAATTTACCGCAACGAGTCAACTCTCAACGTCAACAGAAATAAAGCTTTCAAAGGGAACTCGCGCGAATATTTATGTAGCCTCCATCTAATTCAACCGATATTTCCTTGCGCTGCAAAAATGAGTGGCCTATTAAAAAAAGGGACCAATCAACTACGCCAGGCGACTTTTTAGCGCCGGTTTTGAAAGCCTTAGCGCGACAACCGTTAAAGAGAACTCGTCGAGATTATCCCAAACAACCTCGTCAATAGTTCCTTCTCCTTTGACCTGCTGAAAAAAATAATCACAGAAACCTCGATTGTTTAATCTAAGGTTCAAACTTCGGATAAGGACTAGCGTCCCATTAAAAAGGATGTTATTTTTTTGACCAAGGGACGGCATACGAAAACGGCATTTCGAGATAAGAATGAACGAGCCCCAGAGGAGATAAAATGCGTTCCAACGGATTTATGTGGTTCACATCGAGGCAAACTCTCCACCGCCGGCGTTATTCATCGTCATCAGTTAACGATCCTATCATCGGTTTTCTGAAGCTATACACTTCTCTTATCTTCTCACGGGCCTCTCATACTCGTGAGCCTTCGCGTCCGTATCGTGTGGTCGAAATCTCCTCATGCTAAAATATGACAAGGTACTGCGCACACGACGGTGGCGTATCCCACGGGAAATACTGCGCTCGTGCCTCAAAACCACTTCACTACCCACTGCTACTGAGGAGAGGAACGCCCAAAAAAAAAATATGCGGGGAGTGTAAATACGTGCACTTAGGCTCACCGGCTCGAGCAGTGAATCCTTGAGTTCATCGCAAGCCCAGGCGAACGTGGCTCGCGCTCGCTTTTCCCAGGCTTTCTTCAATTCCTCGGGAGGAGGCCTCGCAGCGTATTTGGTGATTGGAGAGGACGGGGTGGGTCGGCGGGAGGGTGGGAGTGGGAAGGGAGGGAAAATACGCCGAGATCGAATGGACCTCAAGGAAGAGGGACGTTAAAGGAAGGCGAGAGATGAAAACAAAAAAAATAGGAAGAAGGGAGGGAAGAAAGAAAAGGAAATCTTCGCGGCGGCGTCCCATTTATTGATTGGGCCCGAATCCCCTAATGAAGGGAATGCAAATACCCTCTCCTCCTCTCTCTCTCTCAGCTTCTCTCCTCGAACACTTCTGCTCTTCTGCCCTCCTCCATCGATGGCGGCTCGGAACCAACCCCGATCCTCACACCCTCCCTCCCCGCGACGGACCCCCTTCCTCCGGCCGCGCCGCAGTCGGCAACCACCCGACCCGGTGAAACCAACCCGCGACTCCGTCTGAGGAGCCCCTCCCTGTCCTTTTGCAACCCTTCCCTCGTCGTCCTCGTGCCCTTGGCTCCCCCATCCGCACCCCATTGGGTGAAAAAATAAACCCCCCCGGCCCCATCTCAGTCAACCCTCCCCACCAGACCCACTCGGTTTTAAAAGGCTCTTATGCAATTATCGCCATCCAACTGCGGATTACAACGCGAGCATTCTCTCCCCCGGCTCAATACCTTCATTATCGAAGTTTCCATCCCGAAGTCGCGGGCCGTAACTCCTCACCGGCTCCGCGCGCCCTTAAAAACCCTTTTCACCCGAACCGTCCGCCTCACCCAGCTACAAACCCACCTCCTCCCCCGCAACCCTCGCTGGGGGGGGGGGCCTTTTCACCCCGTACCAATCACGCAGATTGCCGCCCTCCCCGCTGCGTCGGCGGTCCGGGGAGTCGCCGCGGGGGTCGCTCGGCTGTCTCGCGGGGGGGGGGGGGGGGGGGCGGCGGATGCATTTGGGGGGCGGGGGGAGAGCTCGCATCGATGCACCGTCGGCGTAGCGTGATCGATAACGTGACCGTAACATACTGCGAGAACTAATGCTACAGGGCTTAATGCTTTCCGATGGCAGGTGGAGCGGGGAAGTCTTTTCCTCGCAAGTCAAGGGATCTTCAAAAGAATCAATCCTACGAGCCCCTATCCAGTACTAAAGATCATGGACCAATCATAAGAAAGGACTTCATGCAGCCAACGAGCAATATACCGGATAATGACGCATCAGGAACTACATCACGGGGAAAATGTAACATTGGCTTAATTTATTAAACATTATAGCGAAACATCACCAATTTAATAGGATCTCAACATATCAATGAGAAAATTCATACAAATAATCAGCAACTGTAAGCTAAACCGAGCTCATGCACTGGCAAATACTCTCTCCGCGGTAATGCAAACAGATTACCAAAACTAAAAAAAATGACAAGTGACAAGCGAAGTCATTCTGAAAGAAACAAGAAAAATTAATGTTCGTTGACAATGAACTTCAACATTAGAAAGCAAAAAATTCAAACGTCAAGTCGACGGCGACCCATTTAGATGTTTTAACGTACAAGCGGGGTATATAGAAAATGTAACGAACGGAGGAATGTTATACGTCACCGTAACGACCGGAGGGACGTCACGTGTCATCTTACGGTGCCATTACGCGAAAAGCAAAAGAAGTTTGATTAATAAGTGTGGCGCTCTCCGGAGATTACAGCCCACTAATGGTCACATACGCGCATGTTTAATGCTTCAATGGCTTATGCAAATGGGAAATTGAATCCCTAGACTGCCGAACATTGCACGAACACCCGAAGGATTCGATAAAATCACGCGTACGGAAGCCCAGCTTTCAGCCTACGTAACTATATCCTTGAGATATCATAATGCATCCCAAAATGGAAGTGAACAACAAGTCAAAGGGATTCCATTCCATAATAGCATTATTCATTAATGCGAGTCTCCAACTTATGATCACTACTTAGCGGTTGGTCGTAGGAGGAGCACTGTGTAGATTTCCGTGCCAAATGGACTCGCTATATAAAGCGACGTCAGCATTGGGGTTAAGCGCCATATTAAGAGACAGCAGCGATTAATTTTTAACAAAATTTTGAAGAAATGAGACGCTCTTTAAATAATTTCAAAGCTTGCATCTAATTCCATAATGCTATACAAATAGCCAAGAGAATGAAGCGATTACTCGTATTTGCTTTGCCAGCAAATATTCCGCTGGGTGCGGAAGACTCGAAATCATCGCCGAATTTAAATCACAAGATTTCGTTTTTTTCTCTCTTTGATGCGGGTTATATTTCTTCAAAAATGGCTTGAACAATTTATTAATGTAAATTATTGAAAATAAGCATTTCTTTCAAATATAAATGTTCTCTAAATGCTCTAGGAATAGTCGGAATTGGGATATGCAGAGCAAGAACTTATCCATGGAATGGATGCTACTGTAACATCTATGCACTCCAGTTTGCATTTGCAAACGCGGATGCTATCCTAATTCTCAGGTCCAAATACGCCATATATCACATGAAGATTATGTAAATTTCAGTTCACAGCAATCAACAATAATATTTTTTAAGTAAATCATTGTGCGTTGGAATAATTAACCCAAACTGAATACGAGAGTATAGTAGCCTATTACACGAGGGTGGCGACTGAAGAAACTTTCGAAAATGAAACAAAGTCGAACTAGCAATCGAAAGGATTGGACCAAGCCCTTGACACCTTTTCTTCATAATAATTGGCCGCACTATTACCAGTCGTCACTCACAGGCGATGCAAACTAAATGCAACGGAGACAAAAGTAGAAATCTTTACGGTGAGACGCCCTGCCATTATCGATCAATCTCAAACGTTCCCGATTGGCTATATATTCTTTCCATAAAAAATCCACACCTAAGTTTCTACTCCTTTGGCGATGATGCTCCTAATGCGATCAATGTGATTTATGATGTCTCAACATAACTTGGGAAGTTTAATATGGAGAGGATTCTTAACCTCACACCACATGCCGAGTAAACATACGTCCTGGAACGTTTTTATGTGGATACTTTGGATAAAATATTCGGAAGCTATTCTAAGTGAGCGGCAATACTTTTCTCGTAACCGATTTAAAACTACTTCAAATAATGACAAAAAGAGCCATTGCAATATATAACGTAGCTGCAAAAATGTGTAGGCAATTACAAGATATCATCCAATGCATTAATTAATGTTTTACAGTAAAATATACGGACGCTGAAACCATCCTCTCTTTCTTCCGTCCATTACCCAGCTCAGCTAATACTCTCCCCTCGATTACGGACTTCGACATTAAACCATACATCAGCATTTAAAACTTACTTCGTTAATGTTACACTTCGGCCAACTTGCTTTTTCCATTCTTCTCCGCAACAGCATTTTGAAAGCAACCCCTCCACTCTCCTCCTCATTCCCCAAATACCAGGTTTCGGTTCAGGCTCCACACTTCACTTTTACTAATTTTTTTCCATTACATATTTACTCTGCGTGCCTTTCATCAATGCACAAATTCCTGCTGATGGGCTCACAGACTAATATACAGGAGGAAGAGGTTACAAGTCACTCGGGAGGAAGAGACGAGGAGAGTCAAATATCGTGTGCAGCGAGCGGGTGAAGGAGGGGCGGAGGCATTAATTTGGAGAGTGGTAGAGAGGGAAGACTCCTGAGAGACGAAACGGGGAGGCGAGGGTGGAAATGAGAGAGTGGCGGAGGAGGGCGAAAACAACGCAGCGCACGGTGCTTCGTCGAAGAGGGATACCAGACTGGGAAAGGGGAAGGTGGGGCCTAAGATGTACATCCTGGGCCATTTGCAAACGAAATTCGCATGACCGACTGTCTGCGTATGGGAGAAATCACACGAGATCTTTTTGGATTCGCGGACAGAAGGAATCCACCTCGAAAATAATAAATGCCGCTTGGTATTTATTAATCCTTTAAGGATAGGATGAAGTACCGCTGGGTAGTGATTTTTCTTTGCGATTAAACTTTTTCATTTCACATATTCTTCAACCAGAACATAAGTGAGGGTTACTCTTAAATTGTTTTACATTTACCGTACTACTAAACCCGATAACTTTTCAGTGGAAATAATATAATTGGTGAATCGAAGCATGGCTGCAAAACCTATTCATTAACTCATTTATGGACACTCCTCCCTACACTCTCTAACACATTAGTGACATACTTTACACAACTGGAATGAAAAACCTCGAGGGATACTTTTCCGTTTTCCGGGGAGATTACCGAATTTTCCCCACCTCAAACTACCAATCACTCCGCTGGAATGCATCTCTGCCACCGATGGTAGACCACACGTTGGCACCCACAGTACCGTACGGAAAACCCAAAATGGTTCGTGCGGACACCTGCTGGAGTAACACGAACGGTCACCTCGAACGTGCATACGCAGATGTTAATGGCAAGCACAACTATGCAGGCGAGCAGGATTGAAGGGATCGCCTTAAAGGAAGAGGCAAGGCACCCCATCCGAGGGAAAATTCGCGAAGGAGACTTCCGCTTGAAAGACGACTCGGCGGAGGGAGCGGGAAGAGGACTGCCTACGCCAATGGGTCGCGAGGGGGAGGGGTAGCGTGGGGGGGGGAGTGGGGTGGGAAGGAAGCTCTCCCCTTAAAGTGACGCGGTCGGTACATTCGTCCGAACTGAAAGGGTTCTCCGTCAACGTCACGCAGTGAAAAGGACGACCCGCCATGCCTCGAAAGAGACCACTTAGCACATGCAAAGCAGTGGGAAATGGCGAAAAAATAAATACCCACACACACGGCTAACCCCCATGCCAACGAAAACATTAACAGGTAGGGGCTATTTTTTTACTGAAGAGGGATTCGCCAAGGTAGGATCTTCGTATTAAAACGTCATACCTGATTCTAAGGATAGTTAGCGATGGGATAAAACCTCTCGCGGGGTTACTTACTTGGGAGGGGTATCTGGGCGGCCATGAAATGCACAGAGACTTGTTTCGTTTCGACTAATCGATTAACCGTACACAGCACACAGGTCACTGCCAGATTGACGTGACAAGCGCCACGCGAAATTGCCCGGAAGAAGGGAAGTACCACCATTAGACGCTTAACTGCAGCTTGCGTTTTAGTGCACACGAATGAGGACACAAAGGAGAGCAAAACCCTGCCACCATTTTCTCCTAAATGGTCACATTTCACTCGAATTACTCGTATACCACGGGGACGGCTGAGTCACTAACGATTTGAAACTCCTAGTAAAACGAAACTAACTACGTTAATCGAAAGTTGAATCATCCAAATCGAATTATTTTCGGGAATACTAGTAATTATATAGCAATCGATTGGCCAGGAAAATTTCACGTAGACTAGACGAATGAAAACTTTCTTATTAACTGTTGTGAAACATCATCAGACTACTTGTAACACTTCGGGTACAAAACCACAAAACATACCGCCAGCCACAGAAAGGATATGTGATAGGGGGCTTTCCTGTCCCGAAATTTCAGGGGGGGTGCCTGCCAAGGGAAATCCGCTGAAAATGTCAAATATCGCTCTTTCTGCTAAAGATTAAGTTTCATGCTAACCACAGCGGATAAAACACTCTTATGCATCCCGTATGTTACATACTACTACATCCACTACTCTGGGCGGTGGTTCCGCGAGCGATCTGAATATGATTCGCCTGCCACGGCGATTTCGATAAATAAAACGCTACCGACTTGGCGGCACCACGGACGGGGGAGAATAAAGGTAGCGGGAGGGGAGAGAGGTCGAGGCTGGAAGGAAATGTTAAAAAAAAAGAAGAGAATTTCGCGTGACGAGCCGGTGGCTGGACGAGGCGATTCTACTGACGGGGGCGCGCCACGTCCACGCCCCCCCAAACCCCACACAACGGTGCGATGACACGCCCCGTGGGCCACTGCGGCCTCTCTTAACCCCTTCATCTCCGCCCCCCTCCCCCCCCTGGCGCAAACACATCACGTCTCGGCTCGACAACCGTCGTCGTCGACAATGGGAGCCAGCCGGACCCACTCACACTCGAGGTGCCCGCGTTGTGAAAACTGCAGGCCGGACGAAAATAAGGTCGAGAGGGGGAGTCCGAGGCGAAGGGGGAGGGGGCGTGTGTGTTATGGACGGGAGAGGGGATGGAGGAATGTGAGGAGGATGAAGAGGAAAGGAAAAGGGGGCAAGTGGGAGAGGAAGGAGAGGTGGCGGCGGCCGTGCTCGGAACAGGGGTGAGTTTTTTTCGAGGATCGAAAGGAACAGGGGACAATGGGACAAACCACGGAATGGAGCATTGCTCGTTGGGGAGGAGGAGATGGGGAGGGCGTGAAAAGTTCGCGGGGACGTCGGACGAGGGTTAGGGAGACGCCGGGGTGCAAGGCGTCGCAACCACGAGGTATCGCCAACTAACGAAGATGGTAATGAGACACTCGGCGAAGCGGCCACGCGGAGAATGAACGCGCGCGACGGATACAATCCTCGATTTACGTACGAAGCACCGCGACATTGCTGCACGCCCCTGCACCGCTTCCCCCCTCTGGTCTCCGCTCACGGCTCCTCCACTTTCCCCATGGGCGGTTCGCGCGGAGAATTGGCGCGAACTTGCGCACTTTCTGCCCCGGGTGCGGAGAGGGGGCAGCCCGCACACGCGGCGGTCGCCGAATGTGAACGAGAGAGAGAGAGAGATCGGTGGAGGGCAACGGAGGTTGGGGGGGGGGGGGGTCGGGAACTCTCGCGGGCGTCGCGTGAGAGGGACCGGAAGGAGGAGGAAGGGGAGGATGGAAAGAGGACGGAGGTTTGGAAGAGGTGATGGAGGAGGACCGAAGAATGAGGGGCTGCTCTTTCAAGTAGGGTGGAGGTGAGTGAGTCAGGGGGGAGCAGGGCGGCTGGGTCACCCTCGAAGGCGAGCGACGGACGAAGCGGAGGAAAAAAAACACGAGGGAAAGGCCTACGGCGGCGCTGCCAACCGGCCGAATATTCGGGGTGTGCCCACTGTGAACAGGGTGGCCACCCATTTTTTTTTGGAAAAAAATGATCTTTTCCAACCGCAACAATGGATTGCTAGCAGCGCTTGTATCGACTCAATTTTTCGTGACCCTAATTTATAATGAGGAACGTGATATTTACTGCTTCGTTCCCATTGCAATGTTATACATTGTTTTATAACAATAACACCTAGCTTTGGCGACTGGCCTCTTCAATGGTCAAGTAACACAGTGTGACTAATTGTCATCAAGTCCGACTCTCTCTCACCCCTGCTATTAGAAAGAAGCAACCGAAGTGATACAATATATCCGGGTGTGCAATCAAATCATTTTCCAATACAGGTAACGGTAACCAGATAGATATAGGCAGATAAAATAATTCCAGCTACATTAATTACTCTACCGGTCACGCAACCCTACACTGTCACCACCGTTTCTCACGAAAAATGTGTTCACGCCAATACTAACTACTGAGCTAGACTGCAAACTTTTGACTACAATCTGGATAATGCTGGTATTGATTAGTACACACTGCAAAGCGACGGAACTTCAACGACCAAACCTGTTTGAGGAGCTGCCCAAACTTACGAGGATCCTTCATCAACTTTGGAATTCCTCTTAAAAAAAAAACAAAAAGTTTTTGAATTCATAAAAACTAAATCTGCATTTCTAGCCGATTAAAAGTGAGGCGAAAATGGCCCTCCAACAAATTTCATTCCACAACAGCCGGCCACTTAACCAGAGCATGGCGACCCCCGGTCGAATTTTCCTACCACGTGACACATGCACGAGAACGTGCGACCGAAAATAAAACAAAAACAACACCGTCGATCCGCCCTTCAAATTTCGTCCTCTTTCTAAACAAAGCCCCGCTTAAATACGGCCGGCGACACCTCCTCGGGGGGCTGAAAACGGACGGTGAGGAGGGTGGGGGGAAAGGTTGGGGGGGAGTGGGTGAGACGGGGGAGGGATGACGGGAGGTCTGCGGCGGATAACAAGCGTGCCGGGGGCCGCCTCGTAGAGAGGAGAGGGCGAACGAGAGAGAGAGAGAGAGAGAGACCCACACCTCCTTCCACCCGGCCACCCCGCGTCGTCCTCGGGAAAACCGCAGCATCTACATCTCAGGGGAAGGATCGGAGGGGTGGTGGAGAGTGGGTGACCACACACCTCCCCCACACCATCACCACCCGCGCCCCGGCCACACCGCCGACATCCCCCGGCTAACCCCCCTCGCCTCATACGCGCCCGCTATTCACCCTGCACACTCCCCACTCCGGATCTCCAACTCCCCATCGGGCCCGGTGCGAGTGCATCACTTCATATTCTTCCTCTCCATTTATTATTGCCCGGGAAGACAATAAACACGGCATTAAATTAGATCACCTCCTTCGCCTGCTACAGAGGGAAAAAGAAATCACTATGGAATCGGAGTGATCGCGCCTACCAACTTCCTCGTCCCCTTCTCCCGGATCGAACTCCGGTTCCTCATTTGCGCTCGTGAGTTCCTTCTCTCGCGTACAGAGTGTCAAAAGAGTGGAGTCCCGAATCATGCCGGACTCGAGGAATACGCCGAAATAAGGATCCCAAACGGCTCAAGTTGTTGGCTTTTAGGCTTATCTATCCGCAGTTATATTGCAATGTAGAAGGGAAACACAAGATTTAATGACATCATATTCAATCGGTTTCATTTTATTTTCATATCGATAACTTGCATTTAAAAAAACGAAGTGCCACAGGAGATTTTTGGGTCATATTCATGTTTTTTTATACCTGGATTTGGTTAATTTTACCAGAAGGCAGGGTGTATTTTTTTTTGTCGCAAAAAGAGATCGAAGCTGTGGAAATTTACTTTCTCGATATTCTTCGGGTTTAAATTGAGATATTCATTCCAAGCTTCACAAACACCATGGAAGAGTAGTCAAACGTTAGTCAGTTTTTTATTCCTCTATCGAAGCGAGAAAATAAGCATAGCCTTGGGGAGAATGAGGTAAAACAGAATGTCCAAAACGGTATTCAAGTCATGATATTATAGCTGCCTTGGAATTAGCCTGTGAGACTATAAATCACATTCAATATTTATTTTATTAAGAACACAATGTATACATCCACTGTTCTTTATTATCGTACAACTAGTTTCAACGCTTAGTACCTGATGATGACGCCTAAGTGTTGAAACTAGTTGCACACACACATATACATTGTGCTCTTAATAAAATAAATATTGAACATGAACTTCCACAAAGTTGAGCTTAAATCAATAGAAAGCATACAAATCACATTCTACTGCTGCGTCTGAGCGCGAATACTAGTATTAAGTAATGTCATGCATGCTACTCACATGAAACTAAAAAAAAAAGAATATTTAAGTCAAAAAAAGTACACGATATCCGATTTGAGATTTTTTTACAATTTGGCAGATCCAAAATGCGGCGATATTCAACTCATTAACATTTCGGAGTGGATGCCCACATTTTTCAAATTTAATCTCAATAAAACTATCAAACTGCAGATAAGCGGTCTCAACTGGAACGCCAAGTCCTTCATGAAACTATTTCATGCGAGTACGCACAGAGAACGAAAAAAAAGTAGTCATTTAAGTCGGTCGCGGGCTACGGAAAATCTACGCATTGTTAGCATTTCATGGCAGTCAGCTCCGAGGCACCACTGTGTCATTTCCATGAAAAATATGTTACTTTTCAGGGATGTCCTGGATGTGCTAATCCTAAAATTATAATCGTACAAGGTATACAAATGGATTAAAAAAACGTAAAAACGCTGCATTTCACGGCTCTACTCTTAACCACCCACGCGAACTCTCGGCATAAAAATGTGAACTCCCCACTATTAAATGAAAATGCAACGCTGGTGATTTCAGCAAACGAATTAAGCCGGAAGGAACACCCCCCACCCCCAACATTAAAGGGGAGAATGCTTCCTTCCCCCCACGACCATCGTTATTTTTATCCCTTCTTTTTCTCTTAATTGGTGCCCCGGATTTGAGGCAAGCGAGAGAGGGGAGGAACGCCACCTCCCTCTACCCGTGCCTCCAACATCAATACCCGAAACGTCCATTAAATTCACTGCGGGAACGCCGGGGCGAAGAATTGCAACCCGCGAGGCATATTAACCCAATACCGTGCCGAGCCGTCAAGTTTTCAAAAGAGACCTAGGGAAAGGAAAGGAATTCCAAAATTCCAAAGGACACCATGGAAAGATGGAGACGCACTCATCCCTCGCCGAGCTCCAATGGACTAAGGTTTATCAAGGACCGCGGCTGGCGAGGCAACTCATGCCGGGAAAAGTGTGGCAACAGAAGTATCAGTTATTAGAGGTGGTGACCGAGAGCCGAGGTCATTTAGCAAATAAGGATGGGTGGGTAATTTGCCGGAGGCAGGGCGTTCAAGGAATATGGGGACAGATTGGAGAGAAACCAAAAGTCTGCTTTAGGCTGCTTTGATGAAAGATGCCAAAACGTCAAGATTGAACATCCCACTCGATGGATGGTGCACGAGTACACCACTTTAAAGTGCTACACACTGAGAACACCAATATAGGGATCGGGATACCTATGAAAAATTTTACCACCAATGGGTATTGAGTCCAAGTTCCTCAGGGAGAGAAGCTATTGAAATTGTCACTAAAGTCAAAAGGGAAGATTTTTCTGATAAATCGATTCGATATAACCGACGCAAAATGTATATGCCTATGGGTATCGAATCCCCAGTTCCTCGAGGCTGAGGGAGACCCACAAACAGATGGACATTCGTGAATAGAGTAAAAAAAATGACGCCGCGCTAAGTAAAAACAGTTCCATCCAAACATCAGCTATTGGGAAAATCTCGGCGGGCGAAAGATTAGCGAAAATTATCGCCTTGCGCCGACGTCGATTACCTCTTGCAAATTTTGGCGAATGATTCCGACGGCGACCGCTCGGCCACCCGTGTTATCGGCCGAAGCAGGCACGTATGAAGAGCCTCGCAATATTTGTGGCTCCCTCGATGTTTACCACTGCACTAATTAGACGTTAAGCGTATAATATCGCGAATCAACACTCAATTAACAAAATGCGAGCAAAATAAGTATCCAGTGTTAAGTGGAAAGAAGCACTCTGTGCGTTACGGCCACTTATAACTACCAATTATTCCAGATAATCCAGGCAAAATGCGAAAAAAATTAATGAAAACGTTAGGATGCCCGAGTTGAACGGTGAGCATTGATTTCCAGTGTATCACGCCCAAAGGGGGGGGGGGAGTTGGGCGAGCTTAGGGATTAATGGGAACTTTGCGGAGCAACTCAGCAAAATTTAATCAACTTACTGGAGGGGAAGGAGGACGTTAATATCCAACGAACAGAGAAATTTAAGGAGCTTACGAATACCAACACACCAACGCGGCACACACCATCCCGCTAGGCTAATGAAATGCAGGAAACGTTAAAATTGTACAATCACACTTTTCGTTTGAAAGAGATATGGGCACGAAACACAAAAACAAAATTAACGGTCGAAACGTTAGTTACTCCACAAGTGAATGTACTTATATTACTTTCAGAGGAGTCCCGAAGGAGAGTAATAAAGTACAGAAACGTGTGAAATTAGTCTTAACCGATACACGGCAACGAGGTAAATGGATGCGGAGAGCATTGAGGTGATTAACGACTACTTGGGACACTTTTGAAATTCATGATTGGCTTACGTCCTGACTCGAAAAATGGGTTATAACACCGGAGATGAACAGGAATCGGTCGTTGGATTTATGCAAATTCATTTTGAGCTACTTTTAATATTCAATAAACTTATAAAAATCTAGATCCCAATTTTTAAAAACCAAAGGCTGCAGAGAGAATATAGCCACAAGGAAGAAAAATGAAAGTGCTATGGATTAAAAACCGTGGTCGTGAGTTAATCAATTATAGTTATTCTATACCCAAACAAACTGCACCATTTCCCGATTCTTTGTCGGCACGGGATGCGTTATAAGGGGGGTTTTCATTGCAACATCGCTGGCATTGGAATCCGAAATCCCATAGGCCACTAACCACATAATTTAACAACTCTTCACACTATTAACAAATAAATATCAAAAATATAATTTTTAATAAATGCCCAACGAAGACTCAAACCTCTCCCTACTCTAATTACCGGCACTTTTCCAGGCGGTTTTTTCGCACGTGGATCAAATTACCACATTGCCCGCATACCTCACGTCGGGTTAGCATGAGGTGTTTTTACTGAGCCGAGCGACAATTCTGTCTAATCTGGGCGCTTCCAATTAAATTGCAAAGATACGTTGCGTAGTATTGCGCATCTACCCGCCTCATTTGTACGCGCGACTGACCAAAAACCAGGATAACAGTGAGACATAGAAACACCTAGAAAACAAGTTTCTACTCGAACTGCGGGCATACAAAGGCGGTGAAACTCGGTGGATTTGAACCAGTCTAGGATCCTCTTCCCGACTGGGGTGCGGGGAAAGAAAGAGGAAGAGGCGAGAGGTAAGAGAAACTTCCATCGCCTCGCAAACACACACACACGCCCCGGACGTGTGGATCAAGTGGACTAAATGGAGTTTCACCCTGCCAGGCGACTGGAAGGGCGGACGGCGGTCCAGCGGCTGGAGCCGGATACGCTGGAGCGACGGGAGCACACGAGGGTGGGAGAGTGTGGTGCGGGACACTGGCAAGGATCTTTTATTTCCTCTTGACACGTCATCTTTCCCACTGGTCAGCTGCAAGAGTCTGGATGCATTCCGACCCGACCAAGGGCGAACTAGGTTGGCAGCGGGGGTCCCGCGGCGAAGCGAGGCCGGCGCCGGGGATCCAATTCCCGTCCCTTCCATCCGATTGCCCCGAGGAGCGAGGGGGGCTATCGGGGAAATTCGCCAGGGCGGCGGCCGGGGAAAGAAGGGTCCCCCTCAACCCTCCTTGTTATGAGAGGTGGGAGGGGGCGGGGTTGCTTCCGGGTTCCTCAACCGGGCATGGCGCAAAAGGGGAACGCGGGGCAGGGCGGCCCTGTCTTCGCCTTTTCCTCTCCCTCCCCCCTCTTCCACCGTCACGCTTTCGACTACAATGGACCGGCCACCCTGCGTCCGCTACCGAAGCTAATCGAAGCGATATTTGGTCCGATGGATAGGAAACGTCCATAAATAGCGTCACGGGTTCACGGTACGATTGGGATTCCAACCACTTCTATGACACTCGCCGCGTTCCTCAAGCACACCAATAAACGGGGGGCGTGAATATCGGCGAGACTGGAGGAGACTCACATTTTAAATTTCACACTCCATAGAACTGCGTCCGAGAGCATTCAACTAAATTTTTGCAATCAACAAAGATAGCACTATGTAGGACACTGACGTAAAGTTACAGTCGGTTTCTCAAAATACAGAAGTGCTTTAAAATGGACAAAATCTTAACACTACATTAATCAGTGAAGCCGAGAAGGGGGATTGAACACTGTATTTATTTTATTTGACTCCATTCTGAGGAGTTAATTATAAATACCGTGACGTACTGATCAATAGAAGTTTAACCGTTTAAAAATATTAAAGCGACACATTAACACAAGTCGCCTATAAGACAAACATTGGCTTACGAAGTTAACTAAATGTTACCCAACTCTTAACGAATCTCGGAATATGCAGTTTATTTACCAATTAAGAAAATTAGTGAAAATCATCAAGTGTACAAACATAAAATCACAATGTTGGATTGAGCACAAGCATGGGCTGTCATTAAAACTACCGCACGGAGTGATACTGAGTCGATGACCACGTTATGAATATTTCAAGTTGGCGACGCATGATTGTCCATCTAAAACATCATACTCCTCAAGGGCATAGAATAGTTTATGAAGGCAAAGCATAAATGAACTCCCCTGGGTTAACGGCAACGAACATTTCAAGGGGCGGCAAGGAAGGTGGCGGATTGAGGGGCGGGATCATCAATTTTGTTTTTCTCACATCATTCTTACCGTGAACGCCAGATTGGTGCGAGGAAAGACACCTCACCTTGTCGACTTCCAAGGCTGAAAGGGAAAGGCTCGGCGAAGGAAATTATTAACGGGACAGGAAGGGAAATAAATAAGGAAGGAAGTGATTTGGGAGGGAGGGAGAGAGAGAGAGAGAGAGACAGGGGGGGGGGTGTTAGGGAACAGCCATACTAAGGCGTGGGACAAAGGAGGAACCCATAAAAAAATCTCTCTCTCCCACTGTTTGATATCGACTAACCAGGAACATATGTTTTGCGGCAACAAAAATTTTATATTGTCAGAATGGAAATAGAAGCTACTTCTTATCAGGAAATCTAGAAACTCATGAAAGGGATTGCGAAAAGTCTAACAGTGAGTTAGTTACCTTAATCTACTCAAACAGAAACACCGGTGGGAGGAAATAAAAAAATAACGATTGCAACCCCTACTATTACGACCATACATTGCTTTGGTAAACTAATGAAATAGAAATGTCTCGCAAACGCAGAAAAATATAACCTTTTCTCACAAAACGTGAGGATTCTTCGAACATTTAAGTTCTATGAATAATATTACTGCCGGATTCAGAAAAACAATCTCGATACAAAATTGTACGACCCTTACTTTCAGAGAAACACCGGCACTCGCGGTTGAAATCATGGGGCCCGGGGCTTTTGCTACGCTTGCGAAACGTCTTGGGAAAGAAAGTGGAAAAGGTGGCACCGGCCGATAGTAGCGCACCCTGGCGAAGGAAGAGATGTCCCCCGGCCGCCAACCCATGGCACACGCGGGGCCCACGGCGATACGAAGAAGGCGAAGTGCGCGGCTGGGACGGGCGAAATCGATGGGAGGGATGGGGAGTGGAGGGCGCCAAGCAGGGCGAGGACAACCTAATCTCGGTGACCACTCCTGCCCGGGCGGCAAAGCAGACCAACAATTTTAACCTTCTTACGTCTCGAAAACAATCTCCGGGCCCACCGGAATAACGTGGTCCGCATTTCTCTCTATGCGGAATCCTCCCGATGGGGTGGAAAAAAGCATGGGGATAAAGGGAGAGGGGGTGGCCTTTTGTTCCCACTGCGATTCGGACCTCAAACCACCCCCGTCCGCTCGCTCATTCCGCCGCGTCGAGAAAACCCAACCCCCCCCCCCCCCGCACTCCTTGGGACAGGAGCTAAGCCGCCATTGCCTCAAGTCTTTTTCCGATTTATTTTTGTTTAATTTTCGTTCCGGGCGTCCTCCGCTCTGAGGCGTTAGACCGCTGCCAAAGATTACGTTTTTACCCATCCAAGAGATTAGTTTTAATCTTATTTTCGCGGAACACAAACTCGAAGCCGAAATCTTTCGACATTTTCCAAAAGAATTCCAAACGAAAGAATGGAATTAACACTTGATCTAATAACTCTAGAAATACAAATTTCAGAACACGAACATTTAGGGCATTAATACTATATACCCGACGTCCACTGAACAAGATAGGTTTTGAAGAGACCTAGCACTACGTAGCGCCTGACAAGATAATAAACACTACGATCACACACTAGGAGGAATCAAATTTAGTTTCACACACACTTTCTACAAAAGAATTAGTTTCCTAAACTGCGGGGCTCGGGGGATCTCAGAACCGTGTTTGGAGGACCAATAATCAAGCAGCGGTTGTAATAAAACTCACCCTGACCCGTAGACGATTTTCATATGCACACACTTCATGCCTTCATTCCGTTCATAATGCCTAGTCCTCTCCGTATCTCGTTTGCTTAGCGCCATGCCATGTCTTCGTGAATCAAAATGCCCTGCATCAACTTCTCTTCCCTCCACTGAGAACACTTCGAGAACCTTAGCTCTTCTTCTATCGCGTCTATAATATTGAGATGACGTTTAAAATTAAATTTTTTTCGAGAAAAACCATTAAGTTATAATTGATCGACTGCGTATTCTCTTAGAAACGTGGGATTTCTCAGGAAGTCGAGGAAAGAATCCCGAAAAAGAGTGAAGTGGAGACGGACGATGCTAATTTTAAATATTACTTCGAAAACATTGTTTACACTAGTGGGGGTGTACCTTTAAGCTACGGAGTCCCCGCTGCCTAACCTCTCCGAGGAAAAAATAATGTCAAGCACATAATGGGCAGGAGAGGAGAAAACCACGGCAATGAATGTGTTGTTATTATATTATCTCATCCCGTCCCTACGCCAAGCAACTATTTTTGCCGAGTGGGCTTGGGGGCTAGAAAGTCGGTCACCTCATTCGAGATAAGCAGATTACAACCCGACCAGCAAGAAGGGGTAAAGATGGTTGAGCGGTCGCGAAGAATATGAAGTAATGCAGGGAAAGCAGGGCCCGAATGACGCCACTTGGGGTGGTGGGGGAGCGGAAAGAGGCAGTTTGGAGAAGACGACGACCGTGGTGGGGGGCGGGCACTACTTAATAAGCCAGCTGACAAAACATGAAAATTCCTAAAGATTGACCGCGCCTGAAGTACGGATTTCTCAGGTTACCTGGATGCGTGACGGGATTTGAGAATTTGAACATTGAAGGTAAATTGAAATTGGATTACACAAAAAAATTGCCGTTCAAGAAACATATTTTCGGAGAAGGGCGATTGGATGGCAATGAATAAGGGTATGGCCAACTAATATCTCCCTTCGCAAATTGAATGGTGTTAGACATGATACGGACTAAAATGGGAACACATCTCACTATCGCCGTCACCTAGGTAACCCTCAAACACGAAGGTATATACTATGGTAAAATGGCCCATTGAGAACCACTATAACACCGAAAACAGATACCCTACGTCGTCGCGTTGACATCGCCATTCGATGAATCGAATTATTTCCCGTCTCCCCGTTACAATGACTTTCGTGTGAACATTAAATCTCGCCATGAACTCGCCGTAATATTAGGTACACTACTCCCGAGTACAACTCGGCGCAAGGAACGAGGATGAAGAGTGAGACGATGAGAAATGGTTTAGTTGGCGATTGAGCGATACAATGATACTGTGTTAACGTCTCTGCTAATGCCATGTTTTCCAGAAATATTTATGAGACAATCTCTAGCGGATTGGTACTACAAGGTCTTTGCATGCATCTCAACGTGATGAAACATTACAGCTAGTCGGTCAAACAAGTTTGCTCCTTAATAGGATATGAATTGAAACTAAATTGAAAATAGAGGCTATATTAAATAATGAGCTCATTGCTAACTTCCTGCTCACTGAATAGGACAATTTCTTCCACAATGATTCCCGCATAGGCATGAACCATATGAAACATTCATTCCAAATATTTTAAAAAAACGCAGGTAGTTTCATTGACCGTGAAAATCATAAACCCGATAAAATATATGCGATCCAAACGGCCTACCGCAGTGAGCCGTCGACTAATGTTTTAGGCACGCCATAACACTACGAGCGCACACCACAGCCGGGCAGCAAACTCATGCCCTTTCCCTACTAACTTTGCCGCGCGAGCGATCATCAGATTCCCGCTCGAAACGCCAAATCGAGACGACCCAAATTGACGACAAGTTTTAAGCCCGGGGCATCAAAAACCGTCGTCGAGACACGCAGAGCCATTAGGGTAAGCGCTTTCACTCTAGTCCGAGGAATCGTGGGGGAGGACGTAGGATTTACTGGAGACAATCCCGACGAGGGGCGGAGGGAGAGGGATCGTCGTTCCGGCCAAACAAAAGCCAAGGACCGGCCCTCCAACAAGGGGAGGTGGTGAGGAAGAGAGACTCACGGAGAGTGCGAGCGGAAGACGGGAGGATCGAGAGGGAGAGAGAATGGGAGGAAACACACCCCTACGCCGACCTAAGCTCTCCCCCGGCCGCCGCCAACGTCCTCTCCGACCCCCGCACGACCCCACATAAATTCCGAAACTGCGGGACGCAGGTATATAGTTTCGATTAAAGGCCACGCGCACCCACATTCCCGAGACCACTTCCAGGGAACGCATTCAACCTCCGCTCATACCTACTGTTTCACAGTCCATTCCTCCTCCCCCCACACGACAAAACGGATTAACACTCACGCCCCCCTTCATTCGCGCTCCTCCACCTAAACTCTCTCTCCCACCTCCCCTGGAACGACACTTCCTCTCGACTAAAGAAGGACCGAGACATCGCTTGAGGAGAGCAATTGACAACACACTTCTCGGAGACTGCAGTATCATCCCCCGCCGAAGTCGTCATTTCGCCCCACCACCATCTGCGCATCACACCCACACCACTCTAAACGCCCATTGTCCGCGGGGGGTGGATCCGTCGTTCCAGGAGAGGCCTCGGAGTCATTCAGCTCGAGCAACGGTGACAGAAATCACGATGCGCGGTCAATCGAGTGTAACCCAGACGTGGATCGGACGAATTCCTCCAGAGATCGCCCTACTTTTTCGACACCCTTCACTCATTTTCCGTCGGGAACTAGTGGAACGTTGGACTCTTCGGGAAATGTGCTTCGGTTCGTGGGAAAAAGTAGTCATTTTCTTCCTCGGCGAGGAAGGGACGGGGGTGGTGGGAAATCGGCGGGAATGCAGCGGCGATGTTTCCCGGCGGGGGCACCCTCGCTCCCTTGGGCAGGTCGGGAGCAATAACGGAAGGGGGCGTTTCGTCGACGAGACGGCCGCGGCAGCAGGGGAAATTCTTTCCGCATCGGCAACCGACCGACCGGCTGGGAATTGGTGAAATCAGAGCCTTTCTCCCGGGGGTCAAAAAGAGTTGAGTGAAATACTTAAAACATCATAACACGTAGGTACTCAAACGCAGAGCGAATTAAATTTCTCGAAAAATAGTCCTCCGATACACAATTTGTCCCTCACCTTGAGAGTATAACAAATCGGGAGACGAAATTTCGAAAGTCTCCAAGTTACAAACGATACAGTTTTCTACAGGAATGACGCATACGCAATGTGCGTTAACGGTCCATCCGTCGAGGAGGACACTCACTGGATATCCGAAAATAATGAATGCACAATTGAGTATTAAACCATAAACATTCAAATGGTGAATACTCGATAACTTAAGTTTATTGTTAGTCACACCTTGGTTGATGATTTTCTGACTCGGAAACTTCCGTGTAACGATTAACCAACAAGGGAGATACAAAACAGTTGCTAATTTTCACACGCTTAAAAGTGGAAAAAACTTGTGACCTGCATTTTATAAATGTGTTAATCAGGTATTATCGAATTATATCGATATCGACACACTACACATGCTACTGCTGTACACATGCTTATGGTACCCATACATTCATATCATGATAAATAATTCCATTGATTTTCCCAATTTCTCTCCAATACTCAGAATCTGATTGGGCATTGTTCACGCATGATGCCCTACGACCAACACGCACTGATCTCACCACTAAAACGAAAATCATCCTCACCGTTAATTCCCGATTCACATTAGTATCAAATCGCATATTAAATTCCTAACTCTTGAAAAAATCTACCACTTTCCCCGTTCCTCCCCAAATTTTAAAGAAGTTCAGTGAATCTCGACATTTTCTCGATTTTTCTGACCTAGTGACCACCACGATGGTGAGAAAGTGTACATCCCTTCTTGAAAAAGATTATGACTCGGACCGGTTTTTTTGTTTCATTTCAACCAAGGATAACCGAACTTTTAAACCCTAGAAATCCTTCGATGGAAGAGGAAAACAATCCCCTAGCAGGGGATGGCAGTAACCCACACAAGAGTTCCACGGTACACCGGATTTGGAGAAGAGAGAGATTAAGATGAAGAAATTGAGAAGACCAAGAGCATTATACCCAGGAATCCATTAGCAGCGACTCATATTGCACGCGCCCGCACCTATTACTCCGGAGTCGGTGAGTCGTCAAGTGGCGTTCTTGGAGGTGAAAAGGGAACTGCGGGGTGAGGTTAGCTGGAGAGAGAGAGGAGACGGAGGGAAACGGGGAAAATGTACGCGCACACTCGCGCTAACACACACCCCCCCAGGAAGAACATTCGCGTTCTATGGCAGGCTTACGAGATCGGATGGAAAAGAATGATCAAAGAGGAGTGAAGGCCGCGGGGGATCGCGGCGGCAGTGCCCGAAATAGAATATTGGCTGATCTTATTATTCTCTCCACTTCTTTCCCCACGCACTCACATCGCACGCAAGAAGGGCTTCTCGGCGCGCCGGGGAGGAGAGGGAGCGGAGACGAAACGAAATGGGAGAAGGGGGAGCGAGTTTTCATTCGCGGCGCACGGCGAGGTTGAACGCATTGAGAGTCGGGACAACTGAGAGAGAGGAAAAACCGACGGAGAGAGGAGGGGAGAGCGACAGTGTCTTGACAGCAAGACAGAGGCGGGCTACGGCATTGGGAGGAAAGGGGTGCCCCGAAAGGCATAAACGCGAGGGTCGAAAAGGTGCGGATCGCGGGAGAAGAAAAGAATAGGCAATGCGTGAGTCGTAAAATCTCGAGGACAAAGTAGCTTTATCAGATGACCTAACAGCTATACAACGTTGGCGCGACACTTGCCAATTTAAATGAAAATTTGAAAAAGTGCATCGTGATGAATGGTTGGAAAAAGAGAAATTTCTTCCTTAACGCCTGCTGCATCGGGAACACCGAAATGGAATGTGTAGCCACAATTAAATACTCAGACGTTACCATTAGTCACGACCTCTCCTATGTGAACCACACACGGGGAATATGAGGACAAGTTAGCAAAAAAATTAGGATTTATAAGAAGAGTACTGAGTAAATGCGATGAGAAGGTCAAAAAGAAATGTTATCTTTCACTGATTAGGCCTCATTTATAATATGCTGCTAGTATATGGGATCCTCACGAAGTTGGATTAATTGCCGCATTGGATCGCGTGCAACGTAGAGGAGCTAGATTTGTAAAATGTTTTCATGATGAACTTCGTGGAGTATCCAAAATATTAGAGTAGCTAGACTGGGAATCACTCACGGAACGAAGGTCAAATTACAGATTAAATCTCTTGAATTAAATGGAAGGATGCCTCTTTAGCAATTGTGTGGAAAATGTGTCATTAGCCCCATCGTACCACGGTAGGCGAGATCATGTCAATACAATTAGAGAGAGATAAAACCTAGAACAGACAGATTTAAGAGGTCATTTTTTTCCAAGAACGATAAGGGATCAAAATAAAATTTTCCTAATGCGGTAAGGGTAAAAATATTGGGGTAAAAATTGCCAGGTGTATTCACCCCCTTGCAGAGTGCTAAAATATACAATACAATAACGGAAGATGGTGTGAGAGACGAGCGGTTGGGGTACGTGCTGAATCTGGGAGAGTTGAAATAAAGGGGGGACGGAAATATCGAAGCACCCAGTGATAGCCGACTGCGAACGATATACACCGCCGCCTCACCTCATCAAAGGGCAGCGGCTCTCCGTCGCGATCGCCATTCGCCCAACCCTTCGACAAGCGGGGAAACGCAAGCCACTATTCACTCTCCACGCGGCGCACGGCGACATGATATACCGGAAAAAACATGACCTCCGGTAAAACTCTTGCCGACGACCTGCATGTTAGCCATGCAAACTACAACACGATGAATGGTACTTTGAGAATCAGCGATCAGTAATCGACCCTATGGTGTAAACGAGGCAACGGAGTAATGCCCTTGAAGATATTGAAACATGTTGAGCAAGCCTCTCTGAACTGGCCCTTGAAAGCTGGATGGTAAGATTTAACCAATAGCCGCCACTTGACGTAAAATAGCCATTCACGACGGAGTCGGACCTTTCATTAATATCTACAAGCTCGGATGCAATCAATTGCAATCATTTTAGATTAATTAATTAGAAGACTGAGACCATTCACTTGATACAGGACAGGAGGCATATGTGTTATGGTTACATGCTTACACGTGCTCACGAAGAGATGTATACAATTTCCGAGTAACGTTCTCAACAACAACCACATCCAAACACTATGATATGGGAGTAACCTGCGACTTCATTTAAGCAAAGATGCACCAGGCCCATATGTATTAGCTTAATACTTATCACGGCACGGTAAAACTAACGAGGTAACACTAAATCATATCCACAACAAGGAGATCACACGGATACCATCAAATATACTCGTCACTTTAAAATGAACAAAATTAATTTACAAAGAACATGATGTTTTTTTGTTGTGACTTCTCAATGTTTATGCAAAAATCGCACAACACGACGGCCATAAACCACTTCATATGCATCATATCTTTCAAATCAGCACCCAATTGCCGTTCCTCCTCATCTCTTATTCCATCAAAACCAATGACCTTTACCTTATACCATCCATCACGCAGCCTTGAACACACACAGTTGAAGGAAGACTCGCTATTAAAAACCCCAACCGACTCCGGTAGGCTCTTGCACACACATGCTCTCACTATGCTGGGGACATTTGTAGGGTTTCATTTTCAAACTCGTGCCCCCAAATCCCCTCGAAAAAGTAATTCCCCATCAGTAGGCAAATATTCCCCTTCCCGCACATAAACGTCGCAACTGTTGATGCTTTTTATGCGTTCCGGAGAAGGGGGAGGGAGGGGAAAGAGATAAGGGTGGCACGGGGGAGAAAAAAATAAAGGAGAAACCAAAAGAGATTGAAAGCGAGGGTGTGGGCGAGGGGGAGAGGGCGGCAGCGGACGCGGAGGGATGGCGGGGGTTGGGGAGAGGCGAGGCGGAGGAGAATCTGAGAAGTAAATACGGGTGATCTCGTGGAAGGATATGGAGACCAGAGGACGCCTTCAAAGGAAAAGGACACTAATAAAGAAGTAGGGGCCGGGGGGAAGGAGCGCGGACAGAGGGGGAGAAAGGACGGAGAGGCGATGGAAGAGTTGGTGGCACTACAAGGCAAGATGATGAGAGAAGGCAGCGGGGGGGTGGGGGGAGGAGGGCTGTAGGAGGGTCGACAAGAAGAAGGGGAAAGACGAAGGGATAAATGTCCTCGGGGGGCCGCGAGCCCACGACTTCGTCGCGTGAAGTGTCCAAAATGGATAAAGCAAGAGAGAAATTCGAAATCGTCGCCTTAAACAAAATGCAAGGATTTCCATTTCCGCTCGCCTGAAGCATAATGCACACGAAAAATCAACGGAAACAGCGAATTGGAAAGTGAAAACGCAATTGATACCAATCCGTAAATATTGAGTAATGGACAAGCGTCTTTTCGATTTCATTCGCCATGACAAACCAAACAGAAATGATCGGACGGCAAAAGTCAGACGCAAGTGAACATTTTGCTCACTATATATCGAACAGACTCATGGAGATTCAGTGCTAATTTAGAGTTAGTGGCGGTGGTATCGGTTTCACTTCAGCGAGCTGGTCAGGAAAGAGCACGTGCTTCCGTGGAAAAACTTCAGCCGCCTAATGATCTCAGTTGATATTATAAGGGCACTTGCGCAAGTGCAGGGATGAGAAAAATTAACATGAACATACAGGTAAAGAGGTACGCACGAAGGAAAATAATACCAACAAACGCTGGGGATGATTCAAGATGAGTTTGCGACGGAAAACAATTTTTCTCATTCTCGATTGCAACTAAGGGAGGTAAGTGGTAGCCCATTGTGTAGATTGTTCGACTGACCGGAGGGCCCCCGTTTAATTTCCGGGTGCTCTCTAAGCGCCCTCTGTTGTAGATTTTCCGGTCACCAGATCTTCTTGGGAAACCATACGCGGCCCAGGAAAAGGAATTGGACACCTTTCTCTCGTGTACGAATTTCACACAACGAATGGGCTTAGTACTGTCAGCTATACCCTCACCTATCACACTAACCTGCTGGTTGATAATTGTGGTTTTGGCAGTAAAGATTAATTAGGTTGCGAGATAACGTACAACATTACTCAAATGCCAATAAACGCCAGAAACCTAAACTAAACGCTTCACAACTGAGGCAAATTCTAGTCCTAATATTGTTGTAAAATTTCTGGTTAATAATAATAATGTTAAAAAATATAGGAATCATACATATGAGGATGGGGATACTTCCTTTTCTCTTTTTTCACGATCCGGTTTTGATACGGATTGAAATAAAACCACCAGTATCTCGAGGATATCGAACCTGGGTCGTCGAGGTGGAGGGCCTCGAACGTCGACCAACTTGATCCTCGAGTAAAGGAACAGGAGGAGCTCGGAACGTGGAGGGGGGAAACGAACCTGGCGACGAAAAACTAACGCGAGGATCGAGGAGGGCGAGGAAGGAAGCGGGGTTTTATTGGAGAAGCGGGTGGGTGCGGACCAAAGGGAGAATGATGGGAGCCGTGGGCGGGATATAAGACGGAGGCGTAGGAAGGGCAGGGTTGGGGAGGAGTGGAGTGAGAGAGGTGGAACTGTGGGGCAAGAGAGGCAAGATCCCTCTCCTCGAATAAACTCGTGCTAGGTTGACTTCCCTCGGAGAACTCCTTCACGAGGCTCAGATGCAAACGGTGACCCACTCCTCTCGGTCCGAGAGTGAGCGAAAGAGAGGAGTATTCTTGGGAAGAGAAGAAGTGAAGGAGTGAGGCGTGGGTAAAGGGACAGTAGTGGTAGGGAAGGTAAAACGGCAGGTTCAAACTGAGCACCGCGTCCCGCATGGGTGGATGCAACGAAGTGACTACGCAAACCCATGCACCAATAAAGGAGCGCGAAAGAATAACCAACCGTCGACGGGATGATCTAGTCGAGTTTTTGAAGAACAAATTTAACAATGTTCACACGGATACACTCAATACTCACTGCGACATTATCACATACATGTAGTCGTACTAGACATAAAAGATGTATCTAAGTACGGTAAGAAATGACATTTCAGATGGTACAGGGGTGACAATTTACATCTTCGTACTCAAGGTCATATCTCTAGTTAATAATATGAACGCATTTTAATAAATAATGCTGAAAGACATTACTGAATGTGACAGCAAACATGCTATGGATTCTGTATGGTAAGGAAATACATTGCCCAAACCAATCCTGGAAGAACCATTCGCACCAGGAAGAGGAAAAGGCAACATTCAGAGGACTTACTTTTTAACTTCAACCAAGTCCTTGTTATGAACGATCCTACAGACAAAATAAGGCAATGTGAAACCTTTTGCGCCCTCTACGAGGGAGGCCAGCGGGGGTGTATGGAGTGGGACCAGAAACAGTAGGTGGAGCAGTAGGGAGAATAGTAAAAGGGAGAGAAAGAAAGCCACTCCCTTCCACCTTTGCCCCCTCATACCTGCATCAAATTCAAGCCTCCACCACGCCTGAGCCACTCCTCCATTCCCCACCTGCCCTCTCAGCTCTTTCCGAAACCAGCGAACGCCTTGCGAGGTCCAATCCCGCCTCACCAACACCCCCAACCCAAACCTACCCCGCGTGCGCCAAGTCCCCATTGCGAAATTCCCTCGTTTTTCCACATTTTTTACCCTTATTTTAATAGGGAAGGTAGTCGAATGGTGAGGGAGGGGAGATGGGAGGGACGTTTCTCCCTTACAATCTCTCCCGACACCCCCCACACTCCACTCTGCCCCCGAGCTTCCACTTCCCTCTCGGTCCAACCTCTCTACCCCACGAAACCTCTTCTTCCCCCGTCCCAGACGGTGAGGGAACATATTTCACTTCCTGCGCAGCGGGAGTAGAAAGGGAAGGGGAGACATAGAGAGAGAGAGAAAGAGAAGAGGAAGAGAGAGGAAGATAGATAGACAGGGTAGGGTTGAAAGGAAGAGGGTCCAGGAAGGAGGACACAAGAAGAGAGAGCAAAAAGGAAGAGGTAGGGAGAGAGAGATGGTAGGTCGAAAAATCCTCGAGGGGAATGGAGACTGCTGGGGCTGAGAGGCGGGAGGAAGAGGAAGGTGGTGTCGACGTTTTGGGGAAGAATCTAGGCGAGCAGCGGGGGTGGGATGGACGAGAGACGGACGGCAAGGGGGGAAGGAAACTGAGAACACGCCACCCGGCGAAGGAACGATTGCAATTTCTGGGAACCAATAATTGCAAGCCAGATGGTCGGCCGTTGGGCGACAAAACATTTTCTCTCCTCCCGCACCGTCCCCCAATCAATACTTCAGTAGCGACTTCCATTTACGCAAATGTGGCGACGGTGTGGTGCCTACCACCGGGGGTCGGGCCTCACATCTTTCAAGAAAAGGGTACCACCTACGCGGCGCCAAACCGGAAGGGAAGGGAAGTGCGGAGCGAAAAGAATAAAAATCGCGGCTCACGGGGACTTGAAAGCAGTACATTCTTTTCCGCTTCAGACAAATGGCCGCGGGGATCCCAGCTAAACCCTTGCAGGCCACCACACGAAGTTCTTCAAACTTTTGTATTTGTTTCTGTAATATTATGTCACTTTTCCCTAGTTAGGAAACTCTTTATTTACCACGCCATATATTTCCATTGAAAACGACTGCGAAGGCTGACGAAACCCGTGTCGGTAAGTTCATTGTTTTAATGGATCCTATAAAGTTTTCTTCGGGCCTATTTAAAATTATTTTAGGACGTTACAACCACGTAAGAGAATGGCACTTCCCTCACGATGGAAGCGGTTCAACTCGGGGGGGCACAGTTATCTCGACGCAGAACAATCAGGAGAACCCCGTTTCAGTCAATGGGTCAAACAAACAGTTTTCACTATTCAGCTTGCAGAGACAAAAGACGTTTACAACATTACCAAAGGGAAGGGGTTAGGTGGAAGAGCTGCTCTAATGATGACCATATCTGAGTCATCTGCCACGGATTGTTCAACGTACTTTTAACATGAATGAAATGAGTAACACATGACGCAAGTGGAATAATAATTCACCATCAAAATTCGATCCCAACATACAAAGAAGACGTCCTCATTTTATTCATTAATGGACGACGCAAGGAAAATGATGCGTTTGCCTTAAATAGTGATCATACAGGACGGTTGGAAAACTCTTAGGAAAAAAATTCGACCTCCGAAAGGACCAAAGCCGGATCCAAAACCCAGTTCACCGACAACCATGATGTAACTCTGCCCCCTTCCGAGGACGAGAGGAGGGAATTAACCCGACCCGCGAGGCGACAACGGCGAACGCACCGAAACTCTACGCCGAGATGGGGACGAGGCCGATCTTCATTAATTTAGACGTAGGTAAGGAGGAAGAGAGAGAGAGAGAAAGGAGGGGGAACGAACTCCATCTTAACTTCCCGTCACCTTCCCATTCCCTCACACCAAAGAAACCGCTACGAACCCACAAAACTTTCCCACTCGAGCAAACACGCACACAAATGCACCGAAAGCACCAGCGTCATCAAAAAGAAATACGCATCCCACAACCCCCTTACGGGAATGGGACACACGACTTCCCAAACTCACCCTCCACTACCGATCGAGTCGACGACGCCGACGAACGAAAAGGGTTTCCGTCGACGCGGGGAGGGATAGAATGAATCCATTCCGCTGCGAACGCACGAAGAGAGTCACCTAGGAGGGTGGGAGTGGTAGAGGAGGGGACAGAATTACGGGAAACTGCGAATCCTGAGATGAAAAAAGAGGGAGAAGAGAAAGGAAAAACAAGATAAACGACACGACGGACGCGGGGTCGAGAGAGAGGGGAGGACAATGGGAGGAGAGAAAGTGCAGGGAGGAGGGGTTGGGATGGAGGGCGGGAGTTAAATTTGAGGCCAGAGGGAAAGGGGGGGAGGAGGAGGAGGAGGATGGGGAGGGGGCGGCGGAGGGCGGCCGGGAAAAAATGCGTGGTTGAAGACTCGAGCAATTTTGGTTAATGAGGATAAGTGACCCTCGAAAAACACTTCCCGGGATGCTGCGGGATGAGGGTGGGAGGAGGAGGGGGGGGGAAGGACGGCAAGGGCGAGGAGAGGGGGAAGGAGGGGAAAAGAGGTCGGAGGGGGCTGGCTAGCAGAACAAAGGACGCGAGAGGGCAGGCGAGTGAATTGCGAGGGTGAGGACTGCGATTCATATCGGGGCGGCGCGCGGTGGATCGGCCGTTTTTTTCCATGCACGGGATGGGGAGGGGAAAGATTAATTCCGCATTTCGGCGGGGGTTATGGGCGCTTATTTAGACAAGAAAACACACCCGGGCAAACATTTTGCGAAAAACAGTTTTTTTTATCGAGAGTGTAAAACACGTTAGATGACTCGGGCCCCTACGGTAGTAAAAAAAAAGTACGGTATTTTATGGAGAAAAAAGAATGCGAGGGATGTTTTCCAAACAGATTGGGTCACACGGGGTTATTAGGGAATTTCACGGGTGCGACATCCCCTGCGCGGTCAAATGGAATGCGCCAACAGATGGCGTGACGTAGCATGCCCACGTTTTAACATAAAATTAACTATGCAATTATTTTACAGCGACAGAATCAATGCTGGATGCCGCCAACAATTACGCCGAAAACCGGGACAGACAGACGGCAAAATAATGCAGGAGCTAAGACTTTACTTTGCAGAGAACCGTTGACCCGAAGAGATTTAAAACCTGGCTCTACTTTCTGGACCAGCACGACCTTTCTACTTTCCTACATTAGGCAAAATGACAACCCATTAGTCCAACTGTAAAGCAATGCTGACGAGGGTGAACGACGGCAGCCATGAACTAACGACAGTGATAACGAATTTACCACGAGTTGGTTGAGAACAATTACATTTTGTATATTTAAAAATATAGTTAATTATCATCTGAAATGAAAAGAAAGCCAAAGACTCTAACGCGGAATCTGGGTGAAACATACGAAGAATGCAACCCGTGAATCCAGGAAATTATTTCACTACCTAGTAAACATTACATTATCCATACTATTGCTTGACGGATTCTCCCAAAAAAGCAGTACATGCCATGGAAATAATTTGTTTAAAATTTCATGAAGACAGTTGAAAAATTATCGCCGAAAAAGTAGGCTTACCTAAAAACAGTATTTGCCACTATGTGGACGTCACTGGCCAACCGCACTGCAGATGGGAAAATATTTTTTCGTGTGAATTCTATGAAGGCGTCACAATTTCACGCAATCTGCCCATTACTCATATCGAATGAATCATCAGAAAATTACTAACGATGACCTCTCCTCATCGCATTAACTTTCAAGAATTGGCAAAGGAAACTTGCAACTTCCGTTCGAGCGGTTGGCATTGCATAGACCTTTCGCCGAGACCCTTTGATGCGAAGACGATGCACATACAGGGACCGGAATACAAACAGTTTCTTTTAATCCGGGAGTCGGGAAAATTACGATTATAGAGCGCAGTGTGAGGGTAGAACGACGAGGAGAACATCAAGATTGCAAAGCGAGTTAATGACGGACTGACGCTTCCACGAAAAAAAATTATCCCCGAAGGTAAACGAGCTTAACTAACAACTATGGAAACAGGATGCGAGGCGACTCCCTGAACACTAAACGGAGTAAAAAATTATTCTGTACCCCCACCGCTCGAATCGCCCGGGTAGGATAATACCCGGGATATTTTGTAAGAGCGAAGCAAAAAAATCCCGAACCCGTGAGGGTTTCCTTGGGGTTTTTTTTCAAGTTTTATCCGATTTTAGAAGGCTTTTCAGATTATATATATATATAGACCTTTTAATGGATGCACGGAGTTTTTATCTGAGTTAAGTCCCATGGACGATTTTCTGCATACATTAGGTGGACTTCTCTCCTTGCTATCCGCAATGGTAACGACAAAAAATACGCATCCCTGATGAATTTTTTTGAAAGTCATTGGCGTTGAACGAAGTTCCGGAAGTGTTTCAAGTTTTAAAAGCCGATTTAAACCAGGAGAGGATGAGGCACTGACTCCCAAGTAAAAAGCACCGACTACCCCTCTTCGCCCCACCCCTCCGAAATAAAGGAATACATTACTAAAAATCTTCTAATTGTTAAGGGCCGTGTCTTATATGACACCATATTGCTCCATAAGATCACTTCATTATACTCGTATATACTCGACCTTATTATGGTCAAATCGTGAAATAATTCTCCCTTGAAACATAAAGGTATATTTTATTTGGAAGTGCATATCCGATGGACCGTTCGTCCCTGGTCTCTCGTTGTGCCAGTCCGGGCTTCCCGTCATGTACCCCATGAAACGAACCGCTAGAGAACACCCATGCCGAACGCGTGACTTGTACCATGGAGGGACCTCGTCCTTTCCTGAAGCCTCGGGGGCAATAAGCACAATATGTTTGATCCAAGAAAACGAAACAAAAATCAAGGAAAAAAGAGAAACCAGCAATTCTGGCATTATCATTTCAATGCTGTTTTATTCCCTCCACCAGGATTATTTAGGATCGCGAATATAAGCTTAAAACAAATAAAATTAATAGAATGAACTACGATAAGATTAACACAAAATTTCGATTCAAACCCGAACCATATCCATGAGCAAAATAATCCTGTGCCACCATTGTGGTACTATCGCCAAAGGGATCTCTTCAAACGGGCAACCTACTACTCAACCAGCAGCAGACATAAATTAAATTAGTCGTCTACGATATATTCTGATCACTCATTACATCCCCACAACAAAACGATTACTCAGATACCCACAAAGTTGACGTAACATTGCAACTTACAATCTCCCGGCATATTAAACAACGTTCTGCATCAAGGTCGGGCTAACTTGGGGATCATTAGCAATTTGCACAGTAAACACTCAACCGTCGAATGAGTTGGTGTTTTCGAGGACATTACGCTCTCCCTCATTTCATTAATACCGAGACGACAAAATTCAACAAAAGTAAAATTTTCGGCGTAGACGAGGACGTTACCCCGCCGCCACCTGGGCCGTCAATAGCGCATACTGTCAACACGCCCACAGCAAATATATCGGACACATTAACGCATTAGAGTACGGAAAATCCTTTGCTGTTGACGTAATGATGAACGCGATCGACACTAGGAATATCCAAAAATATCTCGGAAAATAATCTGTCGCGATAATCGTATACCTTTCCAAGATTTCCCGCAATGCGAAAAGGTGACTCACTCTTTGTTTCCCAAGTCGACTACTTGGACGATACTTTTCCGACACGCAAGGAAAAATATACTGCGACGAACTGAAATGAAACTAACTACTCACGATAATTACGATAACGAAGATTGGAGCCTAAATTTAGGATAGAAAAAAAAGAAGACAAAATTTCATACATACTCCGACAATTTCTTAATTTCACAGAAATCCGATTAATATACAGAACGCTGGGTTTGAATATGAACTCTTCAAAATTAATTTATGCAGAGTTGCTCGTTGCAAGTTTGTCGTCATCATTATATTTCCACCTCAACAAAGTTCGCTCGCGACCCTGCCAAGTTGAAAAGGGGAAGTAGAAAAATAAATAACGTCGTAATAACATCTTGAGAAATCACCCGAGCTACCATATCGATTACAGCAACGTCGACAAATACGCATAACTTGTGCGTAAGGATTAATTTGTGAGGCATCACTTAATTTTCTCAACTCTAATGCAACACTTAATGAACAGCGACTCATAAAAGGCATTAGATTCAACCTAACATATTCGTTTCTTAAATAAGTCTTTAACTTAAATTATGGTAATATGTAATTCTTAATGGTGATTCTTAAGTCGCCGTTACGCGACACAGTCTCAGTATCAGTCACAGTATCTCGAAACGCACTTCAAACAAAAAGGCATCATTTCTATGGCCTTGAAAAATGTTTAACGATAAAATAAAACAAAATACTGTCATAGAGGGTGGAAAATATTTGCCATTTACCTCTCGCTCAAAGCCACCCTTTCAACTGATTATTTAAAATAGAATCTATCATCCTCGTCCTACGATTTCGGACAGATTAAACAACTTTTAACCAGCAAAGGCATCCCATTTTAAACCTAATTTTTACATCCGAATTAATAAACTTCGCCCTTTTAAATGAAGGAAAACTAATTCACCACACCCGCGCTGAGCATCACCGACACGCCACGGATGATGCTCTTGCTCACCGTGGAGAGCGAACGAAGCGCCCCCGCTTTCAAATCCCGAACCCGCCCACACACGCCTCGATTGCACCCACACGAAAAGACACCAGGAAGTGCTCCAGGAAGAGTGGTGATAAGGGGGACGGGAGAGGGGGGACGGAGAGGGAGACGAGTGGGGTTTTTTGTGAATGCGCGCATACCAAAACCCCGAGAAAGTACACGCACGCGCAAAAAAAAAACGAGTGCGGTTCTACAGATCAAGAATAAATGCAGAACCAATTGTTCGGGATATTCAAATTTTTATACTTCAACATAGTCTACTGATAGGGTTGCAAATTTCGTCCAAAGCTGCCCCAGCCTGTTGACCCCTTTCCAGCAATGCGGCTGTTCCAAATCTGCAAAATACGAGCTTTTTTCCACAATCAACGAATAAAATCTCGCCCAACACCACCTTTCTTCTCATCGAAGGTGCAGATTTACTATAGCGTGTATCTAGTTTCTCTTGGACGAGGCGATTTCGCTCTCATGAAAAAATGTTCGATCGACAAGGGATATTCTCTTTCATCCACTTATTTTGAAAATCACACGCCTTGCTCGGATACCAACCATCGCTTAACACATCTAATGGGCAGGGCTCAACTACAACTAGGCTGCGTCGCTTCAAGAGATGATAGCAACTGAAAATAACTTCCAATGGCACCAGAGTAGCCTTCTCTCCGACTTTTTTCGCACTTTTCAAACTGAGCTCGTGGATACATCGCTAGTCAATCAGGCCGCCACCACACCCACCCACCACACGCGGCCAAAACACGTCCAATTTCACACAAGTGGTTGCGCACGGCGCGAGGTGGTGGGGAGGAAGAGGCGGGGTGAGGGCGTGGCGGAGAGAATCCAGGTCGAGGAGGAGAGCATTGGTCACGCGCGCCTCGTCACCTCCCTCCCCCGGGGAGGGAGACCGAGAAAACGAATGGAGAGGGGGCGAGGGATTATCGACATGCGGAGACCGCGCGGGGAGATGGGAGCCATGCGGAGGGGCGTGGGCCGCGATGAAGTTAAGTCGACGGAAGCAGGAAGGAGAATGGTAATAGAGCACGAACTTGAACTGAGACGATCTTGACCCCCAACACTGTAAGCGCATACGTGCATATGTAACATCGGGGCTCGTCGAGTGGTTGAACCGGTGGAGTACGCAACTAGCATTTATGAATACTCACCCTATCGAAAACTCGAAAAGTGATTTGGTACACAATACTAAAAAGCCAGAGAGTTATCAAACACAAAACAAATTTAATGGATAGATGAATTGAAAATAATGTTTACGTTAAAAATATTTCACATTTTAATTTATCAAAAAATATAACATTATTTTATTAATATTTCGTAGGGGTCGCAAACAAGAATGAGAAGGAAAGGTATGGATGTATTATCGGATTATTGTTAAGCATTGGTGGTACAATCGAATAATTAGCAACCATTGTAGAGCGATCATGTTTATTTCAATTGAACCTTAACACTATGCTTAAACATTTTATAATAATAGCATAAATAAATAGAGTAAATAGCATAGTAATCAATTTAGCAACAGAGGATGCCATAAATAAGATTGTTAACAAAATGGATATGAAACCAATTGGTAATGATGGTATTAGAATAATGGACCTGAAAAGGTGTCCTAATATCATACCAATATTAAAGGACATTGTATATCATTCAATGTGAAATGCAACAATCCCTAATGGCTCAAAAAAACATGTTATAACACCTATTCACAAAGGAGGATCTCTTAAAGACATGAAAAATTATCGCCCAATATCAATATTACACCTTCCGCCTGGCAAGTGGAAGGTCCGGTGTTCGGATCCCGGTTGAGGAAGTATTTTTGCTTTCGTGATCTGCTCAAGAGCCGCCTTCCCCACATGTCCTGTGTTCGCCTTTTGTGTGTTTTCCTATCCCCTTTCCTTGTACCTGTTTCTGTGTTTGAATGAATATTTGTGCGCCGTATGGCGGGATTTCGTATTTGAATGTGTGTGTGTGTGTATGTATATATATATATATATATTTTACTAGGTAATCTACCGGTTAAGGTAGGTTTATGGATGGACACAACTATCAAATAAATATTCTGTAACTCCAAACAAAACCCAATCCAGCACCCTACTCTGCATCAGATGAATAATACCATTGGTTAAATCCAGCCAGATGTTCTTGGCAATAATGCACCATAAGTGCGAGCTCTTGCGAAATCATGAATTATTATTAGGTAATCTACCGGTTAAGGTAGGTTTTTGGATGGACACAACTATCAAATAAACATTTTGTGACTCCCCACCTAGCAAACTAATCTATATCAGGTCCCTCTTCATCTCGGTGTACTTCTTTCCTCCCTTCATCCCGTCCAACATCCCTATCCTGTTCCTACCCTTACCTCGCTTGCCCAACATTCTCCCCTCTATTACCCTCTTCAACATTCCACTACCGCTCAATACGCCTTTCATCCATTTTTCCTGCCTCCATAGGATTTCTCTCAACAAACCCCTCTCCTCACCCACCATTTCCAGTACTTCCTCATTTGTTTTCCTTTCGGTCCATTTCACCTTCTCCATTCTTCTCCACACCCACATTTCAAAAGCCTCCAATCTACGTCTATCCTCCTGCTTCAGCGACCACGTTTCCGCGCCGTACATAGCTATGCTCCATATCAGAGTTTTTACGAGTCTTGTCTTAACATCCCTACTCAACGTCCCCGTCATCAACTCCCTCCTCCTTGAGAAAGCCTCCTTGCCCAGCGCAATTCTTCTCCTTACGTCCCTACCACTTTGACCGTATTGGTCCAAAACACTTCCGAGATATGTAAACTGTTCTACCTGCTCTATTCTTTCCCCGCCTATTTTAATATTTAGCTTAGCCTTTTTCTTTCTGGAAAATCGCATAACCTTTGTTTTATTAATATTGATTCTCATCCCATATTTATCGCACTGAACCTCCAATTCACTCAACAATGCTTGCAACCCCTTGGCTGACTGAGCAACTAATGCTTGGTCATCAGCAAACCTAACCGATTTTACGAGTTCCCCTCCGACTTTCATTCCTACCTCCAGTTCTTCCCATGCCTCTTTAATCATTTCCTCTACATATACGTTGAACAGTACCGGTGACAATGGGCAACCCTGCCTTACACCTCTTCCTAACACTGCCCATCCAGACTCTCCGTTCCCCACTCGCACCTGAGCAGTCTGAGACATGTACAGGTTGCGGATTAGTCTCCTGTCCCTCCAATCCATTCCTATTTTCTGCAATACACGCATTAATTTTTCCCAATTCACTCTATCAAACGCTTTTTCGAAATCTACAAAACAGGCAAAAACGTCCTGATTGTATTCTATATTCCTCTCGACTAGTGATCTCATTACTGCAATGGCATCACGCGTACCTCTTCCTTTCCTGAACCCAAACTGATCATCCCCTAAGTAATCATTCGCCTTACTCTCTATCCTTTTGTTGATGATCCTGAGAATAACTTTAGCTGCGTGGGATATCAAACTTATTGTTCTGTAATCCTCACATGACGAAGCCTTTGCCTTTTTTGGAATAGGAACTAACACCGATCTCACAAAATCTTCCGGCCAGATTCCTTCCTCATAGATACTACGAATCAGTCCATATATGGCCTTCTTCCCACCTTTCCCTAACCATTTCAACATTTCTACAGGAATATTGTCCACCCCCACAGCCTTATTTGCTTTCATCTCCTTTAGTGCCCTTTCTATTTCATCGTCGAGTATGCCTGGACCTAAGCTATCTTCTTCTACGTCATGTTCCTTTTCTATGTCTAACCTTGTCGGCCTAAGTTCTTTACCATACAGTGTTTCTATATATTCCTTCCATCTCTCTTGGATTTTTTCCTGGTTCAACTATTATCTTACCCGATTTATCTTTAACTGTTAGCACAGCTCTTGCCTTCTTACTTCCCGATAATAACTTAACCTTGCTGTATAGAGCACCAATTTCACCCTTCTTCTGTAAACTTTCCATATCCTCGCATTGCGTTTTCCACCATTCTTCTTTTGCTTTATTTGTGGCCCTTCTCAATTTATTGTTTAACTCTTTGTACTTCATTTTGCCTAACTCTGTGTTTACATTTTTCCATCTTCTTCTCTCATCCATCTTCGCAATCATCTCATCCGTTACCCATGGTTTCCTTATCCTTTTCCCGTTAACGGTTCCTATAGTGTCTTTAGCGGCTTCCAATATCCCTTTCTTGATACATTCCCATTTTTCTTCGATAGCACTCAGTTCTTTACCGTCATCCATCATTTTCTCTACAGCCTCCTGATACTCCTTCCTCGTTAATTCATTTACTGCTTCTAAATTCCATTTTTTAACCCGCCGCCCTTGCCTTATCTTCTTGAAACGAACATTACATTTCATAACAACTAAATTGTGGTCAGAGTCCGCATCCGCTCCTGGGAAACTGTGCGAATTTATCACACTGTTCCTAAACCTGTGCCTAACCATAATATAATCTAACTGATACCTTTCTGAGTCACCTGGCATTTTCCATGTATACCTACGCCTTTTGTGGTGTCTAAACCATGTGTTAGTGATGACTAACCCCTGTCTCCTGCAGAATTCAATTGCTTTCTCCCCGCGTTCATTCCTCGTGCCTAACCCATAGTCCCCCACCTCACCACCATCTCTTCCTTCGCCTACCGTCGCATTCCAATCCCCCATCACTATCAAATGTTTCCCTGCAGGAACACTCGCGATGATATCCTCTAACTCATCATACATCCTATCGACTTCTTCCTCCTTGTGGTTGCTCGGTGGCATGTATACCTGAATAATGACCAAGTTCGTCGGCTCTGCTTTAATCTCTACGAGTAAAATTCTATCTGTCGCTTGCTCTATGTTGCTCTATATATATATATATATATATATATATATATATATATATATATATATATATATATATATATATTCATTCACATTGAAATAGAGATAAGGAAATGGGAAAGTAACACATATAAAGGACGAACACAAGAGAGGTGGGGATGGCGGATGTGAGCAGATCACAAGTGTAAAAATATTTTCCTATTTTTTTTAAATATATGTACAGGTATATATAATATATATAGAGGCAAGGAGGCTTTCTCAAGGAGGAGGGAGTTGATGACGGGGACGTTGAGTAGGGATGTTAAGACAAGACTCGTAAAAACTCAGATATGGGCCTGGATATGCCTATGTACGGCGCGAAAATGTGGTCGCTGAAGCAGGAGGATAGACGTAGATTGGAGGCTTTTGAAATGTGGGTGTGGAGAAGAATGAAGAAGGTGAAATGGACCGAAAGGAAAACAAATGAGGAAGTACTGGAAATGGTGGGTGAGGAGAGGGGTTTGTTGAGAGAAATCCTATGGAGGCAGGAAAAATGGATGAAAGGCGTATTAAGAGGTAGTGGAATGTTGAAGAAGGTAATAGAGGGGAGAATGTTGGGCAAGCGAGGTAAGGGTAGAAACAGGATAGGGATGTTGGACGGGATGAAGGGAGGAAAGAAGTACACCGAGATGAAGAGGGACCTGATATAGATTAGTTTGCTAGGTGGGGAGTCACAAAATGTTTATTTGATAGTTGTGTCCATCCAAAAACCTACCTTAACCGGTAGATTACCTAATAATAATAATCAATATTACCTGCCATATCATAATGTAAATTTGGTTTCCAAAGAAATTAAGGAACCAAACAAGCCATTGAACTAGCCCTGAACAGAATCATAGATAGAATGGACAGAGGGCTTAGCAGGGTAATAACATTAATAGATCTTAGAAATGCTTATGACGCAGTAGATAGACAATATATTGTTAAAAAACTTATACTGTATAAGAGTTCGTGGACCCAGCCACCTTAGTTTATCTAATTCTTGGCCCTTTACTAGTTATGATATAAAACATATATTTCTGCGGGTTGATATAGTATGCTAATGATACAGTACTCATATCAAAGCATAGGGAACCAAAAGCAGCTAATCAGGGCATGAAACATGACTTAAATAATATCAGTAAACGGGTACATTATCATAATCTCGTTATCAATGAGAAAAAATCCCGTCATGTTAGTGAAACACAAAACTTTTGACATCATAGATATTCAATTACATATTCATTCATATTACTGTCTACGTTGCCCCACCAATAACTGTAATTGCCCCATGCTGAAAGTTAATAAATTTAAATACTTGGGGGTAATCATTGATCAAAATATTTACTTTAATGAACATATTTTAACAATAAATAAAGAAATAAACTATATCCTTCGTCAAGTTCATAACATTACTAGTTTTGTAAGTTTTAACATCATCAAAATAGTGTATTTTTCACTGGTTGAGAGTATTTTAAGATATGGTGTAACCGTCTGGGGATCCAATGGTTCTACAAAAATTAGTATACTAAAAAATAAAGAGCAAAAAATCCTAGAGAAAACGTCTGAGGCTAGATCAAAAAATACAAGCATTCTAGATGGAAGAATTATCTTTCCAAAATTGATTTCTGCCTGTAGACAGGCTGTATAGATATGCCAGTGTAATAGGAAACTATTTTTATGACAACTATAAAATGTATTATTTAAATAAAAAAGAATTACGAATAAGGGACAATATTTATTAAATGTTGTGAAAGGGAGAATAAAATACTGATTATTACACAGAATAGAGTAGCACTTGGAACGAAACTTGACACAATATATGTAGCATTATAATTGCAACATTTTAAGCTATAATTTTTGTTTATGTGGCGCCTGCTGTCAAGCCAAACCCGACTGGCTTAGCAGGACCAGAATGAGTAGTCCAATAATAAATGTTTAATTTATACTACTATTTTATATGATGAAGATCATTAACTATCGTACATGATAAATATTGTCTGTATTGGCATATTGTCTTGATTGTATGTAATTCTTTGAATATGATATACAACATGAAAATATGTACGATGAAGATTTTACTACAATTTTAATTAATGTTAAATCTATTCAATCTATAAAGACAACCTTCCACCGGCTAGTGCAATGAAATACAACCTGTAACTTTGGTTTTTACGGACCAATTACGGATAGGCTTCGCAATGTTATCGTCCTAATTCAAGGAGTTAAAATTGCACCAAATTCTTTTATTCTCCAAAGCATTAAATAGCTTTTTAGGAAGTTCATGGTATATTTTGGCTTAAGAAATATAGAATAGCACAATTTTACGGCATTAAAAACTAATGTGGGGTCAAAGAGTGGGCAGCACCGCATCCGGCCCATTACCTAATCCTCATTACCTGCTGCCCGGAGCAGGCCGGATTCAACGAATTATGGTACAGGCTTTAGGCATAAAAACAGGAGGCAAGGATTAAGGCGGAGCAAGCAGGAGTGTGAGACAGAGGGAGAAAGCATGGAAGAAATCCATTCATACGCTCGAAAAACGAAAAAAAAGCCACACCGCAAAAACAATGAGTTATGACCGGGGGCACGAAACGAATGTATTTCCAGACCAGACTAGGCATTCCTTCGTTCGTCATCAGCGAAGGAATTTGAAATGCGGAAACAAATGCGATACTTAAATGCTTTAAATATTCCCTCGGGATTGGATCAGATGAATGTTTTACTCGACTCAAGAGTGGCAATTGAGCTGGGCAATGTTAAACAAATTTGACCACGAAACAAGGCTGTCTGGGTCGCATAACGGCCAAAATGAGAGCACAACTTTAGCCTACGTAGGTGGAATAACAACAGTGAAAGAAAAATGCGATCCCAAATGCTAATCCGGTAAGCCCACGGACAAACCCGAATTATTCCATCTCTGAAACGCATCACACCGAAGTACCATTATACGCATTCGTCGAATGGGTGTACCATCAAGGGCGCACACCCCGTCCGTTCAGGGCATGACCGGGGATAAAGCCCCGGGATTGACTTTCCAACGTTTCCCGCCTTAGTGCGCGCTAGGATTTGCACCTCCCCAACCACATCCGAAGGACGCAAGAGGGCCTCCCGCTTTTCGAGTTTTTTTCACGATATCACGACGCTTCCTCGAGGACCACGATAGACGAGGATGATTCCAAAAATGATCCGAGAACGCGCGGTCCGTGCCTCACCGTTCATCCATTACACAAAAATAATTGGTATTCCGACCTGCACGTGGGAAGAGACGCAAGGGGCTCTGCGTAATTGCTTCCGAATGGTGGGATGACGGATGAAGGGAGGAACAAAACTGGCAGGAAATGAGTGAACGGAGAACCGGAAATGTAATGGTTGTGAAACGAGCGAGGCGGAGGGACAAGAGGATAGGGGGGGGAGAGAGGAGCGAGGGGAAATAACACCCGAATTGGGAGCGATCAAAGTGGAGAGAGACAAAGGGAATAAGGAGAGAAGGGAGGGGGAAGAGAGAGAGAGAGAGAGAGAGAGACAGAGAGAGAGAAAGAAAGGGAATTTTAGCGCGAGATAGATATATAAAGAGGATGGCGGAGTGGGAACGGTACAGAAATTAAAGGAGATGAGTGCGCGAGGCATGATAAATGGAGAAATACGACCGGTGATGATGAGAAAGAGGGAGGGAGCGATAGGAAATGACCGAAGGGCCGAGAACAAGGCCACGATGGAGGTGGATATGAAGAGGAAGAGGTGAGTGATGGGTGGGGGGATGAAGGGGGAGAGAGGGCGAGAAGCGATGATGGTGATGCGGGAGGGGGTTAAAAAGAGAGAGGCAAACGCCTCGGCGAGATAAGGTGTAGGACCGAAAAGGGGAAGGGAAAAGGAAGGAATGACAACGTAAGAACGAAACGACTGTAGGCGGACTTGAGAGCAATGAAGTAGAAAGAGAAAGGAGGAGAGGCGGTGGATAAGAGAACGTTTGGGAAGCTCGATGGCAGCGATCACCGATTCGGAATGAGGAGGGAAAGTGAAAATGAGGAGGTGAAGCAAAAAAAAAATATAGATACCAAATTTAAAAATTAATTGATCTTATCACATTTAGTCTAGAATTAAAATACCACCACCATCGTATTAAGATGCAAGAGTGTAAAGCTTTAACCAAACCTGAGAGAAAATTGAAGCGTTAACGTAAATACCACGAAATAAACCTTTTCCTCCTTAAAAAAAAAAGCCAAGTGATCACAATCTTCAAGGCGGGGTTGCAAATGACAACCGTATTTTGCTGGATGGCACCTGGTTCAACTACGAGAAAGATGTGTTGCACCGAGGGTAAACTACAGAAGGAGGGTCAAATTTATGAGACCACCATTGTTGCCTTGATATCACTATAAGATATGAAAAAAAAGTTCTTAAGGAAAGAAGAGGTTTGGAGCAGGAGTGAAGCCGATGCCTTGCGGGACCACAACCCTGCTCGCGTAGACTGTTAAACGGAGATTGAGAATGATAAGACGAGGAGAGCGGGTGCATGCACGACGCTGTGTGTACGACATGAGAGGAGTGGAGATGAGAAGGGTAACATGTGGAGTAACTCTTAATGAGTCCCGGGATAAATGCACGAGTACATTTAAATTCACCACAAATCCTCAACACTGGGAACAAAATAGTGCGGCCTAAAAAGTGATACTACAGCGTAAGGTAATACATGAAGACGACATATCAAAATTTAAAACAAAGCGTTAATTATGAGAAGAACAAATTTTCACTTTTCCACATATTTATTTGTAGCGCACGTGCAACGCGTATCAGTTCGTCGAAGCATCTTCAGGTACAATACAAGATTCAAATTGTGAATACATTATATTTAATGCCTGTTTTACGAAAGGGGGGGTGGGTGGTGGAGAAAAGAGTACGTTACAAATAAATCTGTGCAAAAGTGCAAATATGTTTTTTTCACAATGACGAACTTCCACTACATCTCGCCAGAATCTTTTGAATGTATTAAGTGTTAATAAATATAATAATTAAATGCGGACAGAACCCGAACCTAGAGGGCGTATAGCATCCCGAATCCAAGCGCGAAACTTTCTAACGGACAGCTATTGCAAATGTGATCATGCTGCCAAGAAGCCAATGTTGCCAGCAACAATGGTTCGCGGATGATTCTGCACGCTCTGAGGACAACGAATTCAACACTCCCCGACACCCAAGAGGTTCCTCTGATTGCGCCGCACCCTCCGACGACCATCGTATCCTCGACAGGGAATCTCGGCGCACTTACCGAGTGAGTGTTTTCAATTCCCGCCCGGAGTAAAAACTTGCCAACCGGGAGCGGGCGAAGAGATAGCACACGTCGAGCCCGCGGAACGGAAAAGGACTGATCCGACGGGGAACAACAGGTCCACGACACGGGTTGCCCTGTTAAAACCGCGGCGGTAAACACGCGAAGAGAGAGAGAGAGGAAAAGAGAACGACGGTTTCCCAACGATGGCGCAGAGAGAGAGAGAGTGTGTGGGGAGACTGAGAGGGAGCGGTGGGAAGGAGAGAGTGAGGAAAGTGCCGAGGGGGATGAAAGGGAAGAGGGGGGGCAGCGAAAGGGAAAGGTTGAAGGACTGAAGAGGAAATGGGGAGGCCGGAGCGAAAAAGGGCGGGAAGAGTGGAGTGGCAATGAAATGAGAGGACCTCGTTTTCAGTCGTGAAGAGGGCAAAATATTATTTGAAACGCAGGAGATTGGTGGAGCAGAAGATAGGGGTTGGGGGGGGGCGGAAAGTGGAGGCGGGTAGGTCGGGGGAAGAGGGTAGGCGAAGGAGAATGGACGAGGGAAATGAAGGCAAGGGGCGGGGAGGAGGAAGTTGCTCCGAGTGGACGGGGAGACGGAAAACGAGACGGGGACGAGGAGAGGGGGGGAGGCGATGGGGAGGAGTGGGGCGGGTTCCAGGCGGAGAAAAGGAACGGGGAAGCAATAATGCCTTGGAGAAAGAAAAATGAGAAACTAGAGTGCGTCATCCATTCCATGGGAAAATCACGCTTTCCCCAAAACTAAAAAAAAAATACGGATTTAGGTAAAGCAACTTGTTTTTTTATTTAATTTGGATTTGATTATAAGCAACTCTTTTCCGTCTAATTAATAGATCCTTAAAGTTGAGAGTACCATGGAATTTCTTTCCTCATGCCAATGTTCACAGTAATACAGCTAAGTTTTCCATTCGTTAAATTCTGACTGAATAATCTTGACACAGAACAGGCTTAAAAATAAAAACAGTCGAGACCATAATAGATATAAAACAAGCGATAAAGGATAGCATTACATATCACTTAACTTACGCGCACAAATAAATAGATAGTTTCCTAATAATAATTGCCGCCGAGACTGTTTTCAGTCACTTACTATTTGCACATTACAGTGAAATTATTAAAAAAAGAAAGCGGTATTACAACTGTAGGTGCTCGAAGACATACGGATGTAGTACTTATAGTATTTGGGCCAATGAGAAGCTCGCTCTTTTCCTTCGTACGGAAGCATTACATTTCAATTTAAATGAACCCAAAGAAATTGAAAAATAGCGGATGAGTGGGATTAAATGTTGTTTCAAAAGTCTCATTGCTACAGAAACTCGGTTGTTTTGATTTGTGTTTCAAGTCAAACGTACGCGACCTGACACAGGAGTGAAAAGGGTGAAAGTCGGCAGGGAATTTAAAGAAAAAAAAATACAGGAGGAAAGAGGACCGGATGAAGAGATCGGGGGAAGGGGGAGGACACGGGACTCGACGCACGAATCGCGTAAAAGGAACCATCCCCAACGATCTCTTTCCTCCGCTTTTGAAAACGACGAAGAAGACGGAAATTCCGTCGGGGAGAAAGTGTGAGTGGTTGGGGTGAGCTGGAACTGGAAATGAGGAGTGATAGATGCCCCCTCCTCCCTACCTGCACAAAGAATGATTCATCACCAGAGCTTCCATTTCAAAGGACGTCTCAACCGGAACCTCTCTCGAAGATGGGGAAGCGTCCTTTACCCGCGAGGGGAGAAGGAAAAGGTCGCAATCCGATGGACGGAAAGAAATTCTTATCCGAGGATAATCAAGAAAGCAAGCAAGCAGACAGGCAGGGAGAGGCCGAGGCAAGCCTACGTACTAAGGCCCAAGGGAATAATTAAAGATGGTAAAGGTACGCGAGGCCAATACATAAATCACGTCGAACTAACTTCTCACACGAATGCCTTTCACTCCACCGATCCTCCTCACAGAATTTATTTTCGTAGCGATCACAGTCAAAGTTAAATCCTTCGTGTTATAACCTCCGTTTGTTTTGAGTAACCCCCTGTTGATTGTGCATAAATTCATTGCCTTACGTTCGGAATGGTAACAGCTATGCAAATATCGCGCTGAAAGTTTGGTCACCGTCGTGTGACTACCCAAATGTATAAGGGAGGAAAATAAATTTATCTAAGTGCTGCTAAAGCATAACTTCACTGGCGAAAATCCGCACATTCGCATTCCAAAATCGGCATTCTCTATTATTCCACCCACCTATCCTCTCTCTTGCGTGTCTTACTTGAACCGCCGCCACCATATTCCCCATTGACACGGAGGCGTTTACGCACGACCTCGAGTGTTCTCGAAAATGCACGGATGGGATATCCCAGTTTGACTCGGGCAGCCACCCTTCCGAACCCTGATCTCTTCTCCCGCGGTGTAATGAATGCCACAGCCCGGATATAAAGTGGCGAAGGCGACAAGGTAAGAGAGGGAGAAGGGTGTGGGTGGCAGCATGACAAATATTTCGCAGGGCGATGACGGCACGAGGACCGAGGAAAACGACCGCCCGTGAGGGTCATTAGGTGGGACATCGAGAGGTCCTCAAACAAGCAATTCCGAGCGATGGCACGAGAACGACTACGGGCAAGAGGCGGCGATGGAGTGGGATCGGGAGACGTGAGATGTGGAGGAGTGGGGAGTCGGGAAATAGGAACCCGGGACGGGGTGGGGGCGGGAATGAGTTTGGGGAGGATCGAAGGGCGAAAAGAAATGATCGTGGTCGGGCGAGGCCGGAGGGAGCGGGGGAGAAAGCCCTTTAAAAAGGACCAGGATCGGTGACGGAGGAAGAAGACGAGGAAATCGCTTAGGAAAGGATCGAGGGATGAAAAGTTTTGGATGGACTTGCCCACGGGAGAAGAGGATGGAGAGTCACAACCAAAGTAGTGTTCTTTAGTTGTGCTCTCGGTTCCAGGCTTGAATTTGACTTCGCTATCGTTGTAGAATTTTTGGGGAATTATTTAACAAGAAATCTATGAATAGAATTGAAACGAATAGTCTGTCCGACAATATTAAAAACACGGAGTAATCACACTTCAAAGCTGCCAATTCACGAAGGGTCAAACCAACCGAATATTAACTAACCAAATGGAACCTTAAAAGTGTCTTCATCACTTCGACTGCAGTTCCGCCTTGCACCACTTGGTGAAAGGGTGAGGTTTCACCGATGACGACACCACAGACCTTGCCCCACCATGGTTAAATACCCTTCCGATATGCTTTTCATTTCAATAAAACGATCTCGCCAACGGGAAGTCCGCTGAAAATAGCTATCACTACAGTTCAACAAGTTTCACAAGTTAAGATCGAACAATTAAAAAACTACATTAATTTGAATACTTCAATACGATTCAGCTTGGGGCATATGAAGATATTTCTACAGTCGAAATCATAGGCAGCAAGAGTACACATTTTGACATTACAGTGGGGTAAATACTCTTTCGGAATCATTTCATTTCAATTGTACACTTAAGTATAAAGGAGACAAGTTAAAGATGAGCTGATTTCGAGGAAATATGGTACAAGTCGAGAAACTATGTCTTAGTCTATCATTACAAAGTGATTATTTTGTTTAAGCAAATTTTGACGAAAATCATAGAACGCGCAAATATCTCTTACATTATTTAACGTGGATACAGGGAACGGGAAAGGGATGCGATGATTCAAAGAGAATCACGCGCGACTGGATAAAAATAAAACGGGAGATATGTAAAATTGAGAAATCTGATAAGCCGAAGAACTGGAAAATACACGAAGGGGACCGGCAGGGGCGGGGAAGACGACAAGATTAAGCCGAAAGAGAGCGAGACATAAGAGGAGGGTTAAGTACAGAGGCTGAGAAATTTAATTACGTTTATGAACTTGACGGTGAAGAGGGAGGATAGTAGACAGGAAGGCTGACACATGACTTTTTAGAGAGCGAAACCAAAACCATAACGCGCATACCTTCTTATATTTAAACCAGAAGGGGAAGAGTATAGGACGTCAAAGAGTCGACGAAGGACGTGGAGGGAGGTGGACGAGGTAAGGGGGAGGAGGAGGAAAGGGGGAGAAGGAGGGGTGAAATGGGGAGTAAATGGAGATGGGAAATTTGCTGGGGAAGGGAAAGTAATTCGGGATGGAACGATATAGTGGAAAGGGGTAGAAAAAAAATGCGAAGAAGAAGAGAGTGGCGGGCGAGGGTTAGAACGGAAGGGAAAGAAAAGGAAGGGCCGGATAGGGAAGAGGGTAACGTGCGGTGGCGGGGAGGGATTGAGGGTGGGGGGGGCAAGGGGTTGTGGGAAGATGCTAGAGTGGGGGTCAGGTGTCGGGGTATGGGGAAGGGGTTGGGAGAAACACCCCATTCCCTCCCACGAGGGTATACATCCATCGGGGGGGCCGGAGATGAGGAGTCGGGCGGGTCACTTCAAAAGACGTATTCTCTCATTTGCATGAAATGAAATTGGAGGAGTCCGGGAGGAGGGGAGGGGGAGAGAGGGCTGGGGGACGAAGGGTGCGGCGAGGAGGGAACGAGAAGTGGAAAGGGTATGGGGAGGGAGTGGGGAAGGAGAGATGACGGAAGAAAGGGTGTTTGGGTACGTGAGGAGGAGCCACTCCTGAAGCAACTAACTCCTCGTCACAATATCCCCAACCCCCACTCACCTCGGAACCCACCCACCCGATACGCGGAGAGGAAGGAAAAAAACTCTGAATCCATCCCACACGAATACACCTCCCACGAAGTGAAGGGCGAGGGCCAAGCATCAATTCACCTCTTACTCCCTCCACCAACCCACCTCCCTTTTTCAAACACACGCGCGCACACACGAACCGGCGGCAGGAACGTTCGAAACTTTTAGGCGCACGTGATTAACTCCTAGTGGAGCTTATCCTCGTGGAGCATCGTCCCCCCAAACACCTCCTCCGGGTTCCGCCCTCGTTAACAACGCGCATCCCGGCGACAGCCGTCCTCGCATCCACCCGCGGTACACGAGTGTCACGCCTCGGGGTCAACGCGGGGTCGCCCCCGATAGCAACTCCCTTCCAACACTCCAACGTTCCCGAATCATCCTTCCCTATCCCTCTTCCCTCTACACACCCCCAACACCCCCGCTCGCAATCCACGAAGAAAGTAAATTCCGAGAGTCGCAGACGCGCGGTTGAGAGAGCGCGTTCCGCGCCCCACGGAGCGGAAGGAACGTCTTCCGGCGTCACAACCCACGAGGGGGAAGGGAGGGAAAGGGGGGGAGTGGGGAAAGAGGAGGGGCAAGCACCACCTCGCCTTCGCTAGCATTCGCCCTCGACGGGAGTGAAATTCGCCGCGGGAGTGTCCCGGGACGGATTCCGAGGGCCGAGAATGTGATTCCGCCGCGTAGGTCCCGACTTTCAATTTAAGGGCAAGAAATTATTTTGGAGTGGGAAATGAATTTTCAATCCCTTCCATCTGGCCCAGGAGCAATGGAAGATTGAGAAATTGATTGAAATGCATGAAGTGGAAAGGTCTAGCAGATAATGGGAACACAATATATAGTACGATCGGTTTCAAAATGCAAGTCGCGAGAAAATATGTCTGACGACAGATTAAACGCTCGAATGGGTATCGGCAGCCGCGGAAGGGCTACAATTTTAATTAATTCCAAAAACTTGAAAGGGATAGAGTAAATCATCATCATTGAAAAAGAACTAAAGAGGTCGGAGGACACATATCCCTCGCAAACACTCGCTTAAAAGGAAAAACGAAGAATGCTACCACCAGTGGTGCGAACCCAAAATCCCAAAAAGGGAACATATAATGGTATCCCAATGATTTCCAAGGACGCAACTACTTTCTTGGGCTCATATTTAATTCCCATGACATTTAACAGATTTTTTTAGCCCACTGATAATATGCCACAGGCGAGAGAAGGTTACGTTTGGCGGTATTTATGACGAACTGAACAACTAAATCGCTACAACTTTCGCAGCGGGGAGCTCGTGCAAGCGAATGCCACTCGAGAGTGGCAAAGAGCAATTAAGTGCAATGCGCTTCACTACTCACTGCTCAGAGGTATTGTTTGACGCAACGGTTTTATGCGAAAGGTTACTCGGCCACTTAAAAAAAGCTAAATGAATGACGAAAGTCCTCCGCGGTGCATTACCGATAAGGACAGGCGGTGAGATCAATAGAGACTGCAAGATATTTGAATTACTCATCGTCACCAATCAAGTTCACGTAATCTTTTCAATTCAAAGAAAAGGGAAAAACAAATTGTTGAACACGTAGATAATTCATCAATTTGAGTTCTATTCCCTTTCCATACAGGTCTTTGACTCGCTCTGAATGTCCTCGAAAATTCCCTTTCCATACAATATCTCTTCTTCGTTTGTCTTCGTCTCCGGAAATCTTATTTTATTTTCCCTACGTTCCATCAACGCACATTTCCTCAAATACCAGATTTTCAAACTAAATAACGCTACTCTCCATAGCAAACCGTTTACTCTTCTTTCCTTTAAGTCCTTACTTTAACATTAGAGCCCCTGTGTTTATCTATTTTCCGCATAATTTATTTCTGATCGACAAAACTGCCGTCATCTACTGCCCAATCCATTTTCATGCTGAGAAAATTAATGTGTAGAAAAAAATTCTGTCTTCGACTCCTAAAAATAAAATTCATCGCCCCTTCAGTCGGATAAGTAATACCAGCATGAGAAATAAGATTGGAGAAACAACTCTAGGCGATGCCATTTTTACTCAGGCCACCAAAACTACAAATTAGTCACCTCACCCTCGCCGTAACCATTTTCTAGGTCTACTTACCGTAAAACTTTAAAATATTTCACTGGACAAAAATTACAACATCCACGTGACTAAATTGTTGTCCTCCGCGATGAAACTTGTCTCTTTTTTTTTAAAGTAGATTTTGCGATAATTTTAGATCCGGGAAGATCCATGCGTCGGGGATGCGGATTAAATTGTGAGGGGTAGTCAACTCGAAGAGAAAATTTCACATTCCGGGAATCGCATTAAAATGTGGTCTGTGTGGCAAGAATGCTATATTGCAGAAGAACTATGTGCCTATATTTTTACGGTTGGGATTTAAGCGTGAAACGTTCCGTGAAATTATGACAGCCGCGCTCTTTTTTTTTTGTTTATCAAAATATCCGCATATCCAGGACTGGGATGGAATTCACCTCATCTCCTGGTCTGCCGTAGTGAATTTTAAATCTCCCGAAGAATTCAAAGTTCTCCCGTCTAGTTTCAAGCCCGGGTTTCATCATCATATAAAAATAAGCGTAATGAATGGCACGATCTTGACAGACCCTTTCCGCGCGCGGCCAATTCTGTTTTTTTTAAGACCTGTAACTAAAGTGTGCAAGTGGAATATAGCAATATTCCTTCAGTCATTCAATGAAAGTTAATCCAGCGAAACAAACCTCATGCAAGACATTGTATGGTCTACAGGATTGTTATTATCTCTCTCCGTATTGCCACGAACAGACAGTTTATGGTGCCGCTGCAGCAGTTCTCAAAATACGTGTCCGATTTTCCACACTGCCTTAACGACAATATGGCTATACCAAAGCATATGTAAAGACCAGCGTCTTAGCAGTATGTTGAGAAATGCCCAAGATGATAAATGCCAGTGTAAGAATGTCAATACGTAACAAGGAATACAGGCACATCTTTACTGCAAGGAGATTCTGTATTATAGGCCAGCACAATCCTAAACACTAATTTGAATGTCGTGCGTGGCCACTACAAATGAAACGTTCGCTGGATGTGTCCGAAAACCGAGAAGCCTTTCGGGACTTCCGTTAAGATGTAGGACACCCCAACGCCCAGAGTTCCTCCGTCCCTGCGAATCACACCAAACCCAATTACCGACGCATGGCGCGAGCGGCCCGAACCCCGGCCGCAACGTCATTTCACACCCCGTCTCAGATATCTCGTCTTTCAACGGCGACCAATTGGCCAACAACGCGAGGCGTTACGTGTCGAACGGGGAGGGACGAGCGAGAGACGAATAACCCATCCGGATCCCTACGGACCCCTGACGGAGAAAGTTGGCCGAAAGTTGGAGAAATATCTTTTCGCACACTCGCAAACACACGCGTGCAAACACACGCCTGAGGCACCGGGGACAAACCCCCCCCCACATTTAGCCTCTCCCCTCCCGCGACACTCAATTCCGCCAAGGAAGGGCGAGGCGCGAGCCGCCGATGTTTACGAGTGAACGAAGCAGGGGGATGAGGAAGGGGTGGAAAGGCGAGGTGGCAGTTTGCGCTACATTTACGGATAATTCTACCGAATTTATGGCCCTCACACCCCCTCCTCTCTTTCGCGGATTCCGCTGCTAAACCTCATTAAGGGAATGATGGATGATTAGTTTTTACTACGGCCGTTTGCACACGCGCTCGGGGCCGAGGGATAGTTAGATCTCCCCCACTCCTCTCGTCCCGACACTCCAGCTAACGAGAGGGGACTGACGGAGGGTTACCGGGAACGGGTCGGTCCCCGGACTGATTGGTGGGGCGGGGCAAACAAAAGAGGCTGAAGTCTGAACCCCTTGCGCCGGATAAGTGTTAATTGCAAGGGACGACAACAGATTAACAATGAGCGCTAAGGGCCCGGGGATTAGGAATCCTTTCCCGCGAGACCGGTCCCCCGGTGAGGGATTTGGTAATCGAAAGTATTCGGCTCGGGTGAGAGCAAAATGAATATTTCGGCGATCGCCCCATCCGCCAGGGAGAGGGAGAGTTTGACGAACGCAGTAGGAGTGCCGCTGACAAGCTGACGCCGTGACATCCGGCGCTAATTTAGATTAAATGCTGTAGGTGAACTCTTCACGGGCCATCGAATGCGTATTTATTTCTCGAAACCGCATATTGCCTCAGGGAATGAAATTAATCCCCTCGATCAAATGCGAATGCATCGACGATGACGAGAGATTTTACGCGCGTGTCAACTTTAGCAGGCGGAGATTTCTTGGTGTTTACAAATTAGGGAATCATTTCGCCGAGCACGAGAGAAGCCCAGTGAACACGCAAGTCTTCCAGAATTTGAATTAGCGAGTCTTTGGCCCATGGCATATGAAACAGACACTCCTCAAATGATTTTTCGCCATCAATAACCGTACGAGTTCCGATGGTTGGCTTGGTCAGCAATCAGATGCCAAGAGAATGTTACACAACACCACCGAATGGAATTGCTTCAACTACTGACTCACACATTTACATTGCTGTTGACCAATGAGTTACAATTTTCCATATTTATAAGCCAGAGAAGTGCAACAAACTCGCGTTCTATTTTTACATTTGGTGGCCCGAAGATCAAAAAGGTCGCGGGATTATAAGGGTCGTAGAAAAGTGAAATCGTCACCATACCCACTCACGAGGGATTCTGTTACCATAGCGTATCTTCAACCTCAAAAACTTCGAATGCATACGTATATAAACGCCCATTTTCATGTCCCAATAAACCTGTGGGAAGGCCTGAAGTCCATTAAGTCGTATAGTGATAAAAATAAATAGTAGGAAGAATGGACACTATGACCTACTATCCCATTTGACGAATAAATATTATGCATAATTTAGGCCTCCCAGTCACAAGATCGTAATCAGAACAATTGTCATTACTTCAAAGGTCTACTTCCATGCTTAACGATATCGAACAAAGAGCACACAGAGCCGAAGTTTAATGATGTCCATATCATCAATCTCTCCGAAGGCATGACTTAGAAATTCAGAAATTCCACCCGAACAAATTCCAGTCAGGATATCAGACTCCATTACTCCAGTACTCAGAAACTCACCTTAGAATACGGAAGAGATTAAACTCTTAATGAACCATCAGAGAACCGAAATACTATATACCCTATTTGGCGACATAGTCGGGATATCGGAGGCTCGAGAGCTGGTCAATTGATGTTGCGCGACGCCCGGGATAGATGATGGAATACTAAACGGAAGGAGTGACCAACCTTTGAACTTTTAAATCTATCGAGGATTTACTTTAAATTCAAAAGAGCCAGTTTTCCACTCCCACCTTCGTTTTCACCCCCATTATCGCTTTAAAACAGCCAGAGCGGATCGCACACATGAAGAGTTGCAGCTGAGGAAAACCAGTTTTCAGCCCCACAGACTGAACGAAACTTTTAAGACAACGGACGTCAGGAACGGAAACATCACATACGTATATGCCGCACGAAGATTACGAAAGATGGGGTGGAACGAGGAGGCTAGGCGAGGAGGCTCGCCTTTGTTGCGTCATCGCAATGAACAGACGGGAATATCCAATACGAGGGAGACGAGGGAAGCGACAAACGGCCGCCGTCGGACGCGGGGCGAACGGAATTGTGGGCAGAGGGGCCAAGGACGAGAGGAATCGCCGGTGGGAGGCGCTGAATGAAGCAGAACTAACCACCAGGGGAGGAGAGTCGGGACCGTGCCTGCCACTAGCCGCCCGTTAGGGAATAGCAAATGTGTTTGCCAACTGTCCCTTCCCTCTCCGTGACTCGCTCCACTGCTTTGCCTCCGCTCCTCCCCGGGATGGGAATCGACATGAACTCCGTGGTGAAACAGTGCACCCGGGTAAACTCCCCGCCCCCTCCCCCCTTCGGAGCACACCGAAGAGACGCGGACGGCGCGACGGCTCCGGGACCGGCTCCTCGCCCCTGTCCCCGCGGACGAATTAATCAGGCGCCGAGGAATCGCTGTCGACGCGACGACTTGGTAAGAGGACGCACGCCTGTCCTCTTTGAAGCCGGAAATTACGGATGCGAATCGAGACGATACCGAGGGAATATCGATCACCCCAAGGAATTGCCCTTAACTTAACGGATTGATGCGAAGGCGAATGATGCAAAGCAGTCGCCGGGAATCCATGGAGGAAGGGCGAAACTGTTCAACTTTCACGTTAGCGCCTCCAACTACTGAACGGTGAGGTGCAATGTTGAGGAAAATCAATGTCGCACCTATTAACTCGTAATTATGTACGTCGACTCGCTACTTAAGGTCAATTAGATATGAGGAAGTGAAGGTGAACTTTTTGACATGTACTGACAATTCTACTTCTATTATACGCTTGATTTTCATTATTCAGCATTTTTTCTTTAAGTTGACTCATTTTTTATAACTCTATACGACAATAAATAATTACAAATCATAATCCGTAACACACAAGTATGTCATAATTAATGGTATGATGTGAAGATTAGTACTAAGCAATTAATTTACAAATCAGCATGGTTTACAGTCTGCGGCGATCTGACACGTTTTTTGCTAATATATCCACCACTATTCCGTAATCAATGTCACTAAGACATTAGATGGCAGATCGATTGAACGCGCACCATATATACGTAAAGAAATAAAAACCGTTGATGGATAGAGAAAAATTATGGGCGAAGTTGCTGGCCCCCTAAACTTTGGAGAAAAACAAAGCTGTCACAAGCGAGCGCGTTGCGAGGAGTCTTGCGAAATGTGTGACCCAGCGATAATTAAAGTGACCTCGAAAAACATTGGAGGCCAATTGCATAATAATGAGTCCAAGGTACTCACCTGGCAGAGTACGTCTAAGGTCACGGGATAGACCATATGTTCTATGATGACACGTAGGACGGTGTTGGGACCGCCCTGGGTCTCGTTGGGCGAGGTCATGGCTTGTGCAGCCTGTAGAGCAGCCTGGGCAGCAGCGTTCTGAGGAGACAGAGCGGGAGAGAACGTTAGTGATACCAGGGAACAACATCATGCGTAACACACAATAATCACGGCGAGAGACACTTTCCGCAAAACGACACGGCGCGTTCCTCATTTCCCTCCGCAACCCATTTATGACTAACCAACGCCGGCAAAGAGAGTGTTTCATTAAATACAAAGGGAGAGAAAATGCAGACAGGAAGTCGTCTCGATAATCCCCTTGATCATTCAATGGATAACATACACCCTTTCTCTCCGGTAGAAAATCCGAAAATATACTTCGGAGGGAAATCACAAATGTAAACTCAAAAAAAAAAAAAGGGTCCCGGCCGAACGCGCAGATGAGCAATGTTATTCTTTTTTTAATCCGCTGAGTAACTGGATCCAGCGCCCAGGACCCCGAGTTTTACAAACGGCGCAGATTGAGAGTTTAAAATTTAAAGAAGGCGGGGGGAGGGGGAGGGAAACCATTTATTTCCACGGCAGAAAATGGCGGCGGCGCACACGAAATACGTGCGCAGCTCATGAGCTCATTGAAAATATCACGCCGGAGGATTTAAAAATATATATATTTAAAAAAAAATGACTACACAAATGCGCACGTGCGAAAGCCCTCGGTAAACATCTACGTACCAAAAAGTCACTACGGGTACCAATTACTTTTGTTTGCAAATGCTAATGATAACAATTTGCTCTAAAAGTACATGCCGTTACAGTTACTTGTAAGTCTAGGTGAATGCAATGCCATAAAAATGTAGTATGCACCAGAGGATAAAAAACTGCAAAAAGGTCATACGATCAAAATCTAAAAATATACACTACAAAATTTCCGTTTACGGACTCCGTTAGGCGTCCATCGGAATCATTGCTTAGGCAAAGCTTTAACACAAGCAAAGGATTATATTTTAGTGGAAACAACATGGGAGCATGATATATGCATAATTTAGGCATCGAAATGCCTCAAACAGGTATTCACCACCATCAGATTAAAATCAAACACTAAATTAAAAGACAAACACAGGAGGGGGGGTGGGCAAGACGAGCTAGAATAAAAGAAACATACGATGATCAGGACCTGAAACGACACAAAAAAAACAAGCAGGCATGTGGGTGGTTAAAGGATATTATCCTTAAGGGTGTCTCACGGTGAGATTGCAAAGGGAGAAGAGGGTGGGTGTGATGGGGAGAGGGCCGCTTCGGAAATCAACCGCGGAATTCGTCAGGGGATGCGAACTCTCGAATGTGGGTGGAGGGAAGCAGGTCAATCTGAGAATAAAGCATCCTCTTAACGCTTAAAGGAAGGGGATTGAGAAACTGGTGCGTTATCCTCGTCCCCCAACAGTAGCACATTACCCAAGACATTGGCAATGGCATACATAACGAGTGTTCGAATGCAAAGGGCAGCCGGAGATATGGTATATGAACAAGATAGGAACTTCAAGGGAAAAAAAATCAATGAGCACTCACTCAGAAAAATGATCACTAGGATAAACTTCACCCGCAGGTAGACAGACACGCGTTCACCGTGCCTGCCTGCGGGTGGATGCGGGTTCACGGCCCGTCTCTTCATACACTGTCACTATCATTCAAATAATTTTGTCTGTATCCCATTACACGGTCCTTAACGCGGCTTGTACAACGAGAATCGTCGACGAACGGATGTTACATCACTAGCACAAGGTCATTTTCTACGAGAATGGTCAAGAGTGAAGAACAGTGAAGAGGTTGGATACTAATGAGAATTCCTTTCCATCGACGAGTCTATTCCGCCCCTACCGCTCAGAATCCGTCAATACAGATGAAGCGGTACAATATATTTAATGATGCCCTCATGCATATACGTACCAATTTGCAAATTTTAAAACCATGAAATCTTACCATTATTCAATACCGGAAAAAAGTCTGTGTCGACGACCTAAAAAATTGGTGCGAACATTTAACGCCCACCGCAGCTTAAGTGAGCGAGCATAATATTTCACATTTAAAACGAACAAATGGCATCGCGTCGTACATTAATGGAGTGTATGGGCTAAGTTATGACTGGGGCATGGAAACTCGAAACTGGAGAAAACAAGGCATTGGGAAATGGACATTTCCTAGTTTTTTTTTAACTTCCAAAATACCACGTCACCGTTTAAAATTTAGAAAGAAAAAACTGGACATTTACCGCGACGTCCTGCTAATTATCACGTTTATGACGCACAAAAGAAACTCGGATCGCAGCCGAGCGAAAAACTCTTTGAAACTTGAGGTGCGCTAGACGAGAATACTGAGATTAAGAGTCGTAAAAATTACGTCAATCACGCCGATGGGAATTCCCAGCACGTACTAGGCACGCCACGCGCAAAAACCAGAGAGAAGGAAGGAACATCGACGCAGCCATGAGGGAGAGTTGGCCCGTGGACGGCAGCGCAACAAAGGAGAAACGTAAACGCTCGGAGACACGAGAAATGTTTTCCTACAGCCACTAGGCAAAACGATATTAGCCCTAAACAGCCACGGGGAATGGTCTCGCATCGGAAGGTGTGCCGGAGATGGTAGTAATGTAATGTGGGAGGAGGGCCGCGAAAGAGTGCGGCAGGGATGCGGAGAAGGGAAGAAGAAATCGCTGGAGATTAGAACGAAATGAGACTCCAGCGCACATGAATTCCTGGCTCCCGTATAAATGAGACGGTCAGGTGGGTGGGGTAGGAGGTATCGACGGGAAGAAGGGAAGGTATGGGAGGGGGAGAAAGGGTCGGGCCGAGGGAGCGAGGTTCCCGGGGAAAGACGGCGGGACAGTGGGACGGGGACAACGATAAACGGCAGGACAAGAAGCCTGCGAGGAGAAAAGAGAACGCGACCGCCAATGGACAAAAAAAAAAAACGCCCCGGATGGGACACGGTTAGGCAGAATTGCCGAATCTCCGAATGTGGAAATGCTTTAAAAACGACCGTCATCGACGCACCGAGAGTGGGAAAACAAAAGCCAAAGAAAACAAAATGGGGGAAAATGAGAGAAAGGGCGCCCATTTCGGTAAGGTGGGAGACTTCCAACCGCCCACGCCTGGACTGGTCACTCTTAAAACTCCAACGGATGACTTCACGCGGCATGCAACCGATTCAGGGGGGTAGGGGGGGGACGAGGAGGAGGAAGAGAGCCGTCGAAAGGCACTCCGGAATACGTAGCTCGGGAGGAAAGGGAAATAAATGCGAAAGAACGAGGGGTAAAAAACAAATACGAGACGAAAAAGAAAATTGACGACCCAAAAGCGAAAAGGAAAGAGGGGGGAGGGGCGGGAATTGGGGTAAATTGACTATTCGGCTGCGAATGGACTGGGAAGTGGGAATAGAGAGCGAGGGAGACGAAAGGGAGATGAGAGAGAAACGGGAGGGATTCCGAACCATGAACCACTCCGTTCTTTCACATCGCTAGCAATAGAAAGCAGTTCTTTTTCCATACTCTTCCGCCACCTCTTCGGGGGGGGGGGGGGGGGAAGCGTTTATGAATCGACCCCCGGGCCTCTCCAATCCTCTCACCCCCCCACCCCCCCATCGCCCTCTCACTGACCTCCTCCATTACAGCTACACCCACCCCTACACTACCGACAACTCGCTTCACCCATCTTCCACATCCACGGCCGGCGAGAGGCCCTTCCTTCTCCAACCCCCCCCCCACAGGTTTCCCTTCCCTTCTCCTTCCAACCCGCGGCCCCTACCCCCCCCCCCGCCTAAACACACACACACGTACACCAGCACCCCCATCCAACTTGGCCATTCCACTCGGTTTCCGGTCCGAAATGAGTTCCATTTCCAGGCTAATCTGCCGATTTATTTTTGAACTCGGCGGCGGCGGTGGGGGTTGGTTGGGGGTGGGGGAGGGTGGGTGGCTGGGGGCGCTCGGGGTGGGGTGGAATGAAGTGAGTGAGCAGGCGAGCGAGAGGGTGAGACATGGAGATGGAGAGAGAGAGATATCGAGGGACGCGAAAGAGAGCCACGGGAGGCGAGGGAGAGGAGAGAGCTGAAAGGGAAAGAAAGGAGAGCGGGAGGGAGGGCTGCTGGGGGAGAGGGGGTTCGGTTGGAGGTGGACCGGGAGGAGACGAGGGCGGGGCGGAGGGCAAGACGGACCGAAGGGAATGAAAGCAAAACAGTGGACAAAAGACGCTAAAAAGCGGACGAGGAGAGACGAAATAAGAGGAAAAAAAATGGAGTCGATGCCGGCCATATTTTTTTCTGGTTTTTAATCTCGGCCCGCTCTCGCGTAATTGACCTTATGAAAACCGTGATTGTTTTTTAAATGCGCTCAAAGCGATGACCGGGATCAAAACGTTCTTCCGAATAAGGAAAAAATAATGACGCCGGCGTTTGGCTCGGGGCACTACCACCCCCCATTGCCAAATTTTGGGGGAAGGAGGGCACCCATACCACCACCATACCCAACCGAACGCTCCCGTAACTGGCCGGAGGTCCAAGGTGGACCGAGGACCCAAGGACCAAGGGTTGCTGAGGGGAGAAGGAAGGGGGTGGGTTCATTTGTTCAGTTGGAAGGAATGAGGAAGGGGGTGGGTTCATTGAGCACTTAAAATCGGAGCTGTAGGGACGAGATCGGGGCGGGGGCAAGGCGATGCAGAAGGAGCGGCAGTTAAAATACGAGTGCACACAAGTACGCGATGTCGGCCTAACGGTTGGAATGTGAGGAGACGCGATTTGGGGGCCTTTCCGGAATCAAAAACCTCCCAAGCCGACGAGAGCATATAGTATTTCAGCAAACCAATTTTTTTTACCGATTTCACCGGGTCTTCCTAGGGACTAGACTTTTGTCCTGTTTTACCGGATAGAAATTCAAACTTGTGCAAACTGAATTTAAAAAAAAACCATCATTGGTAACTCTCGGATTGAGATACTCACTTGACTATATCCTATAAAGGGCAGCTACGCGCACTGTGAACGAAACGTGTGAATCCAGGTAAGATTAAGACATTGACTGTGAAAAATTAATAAAGGCGTACGGATTTTACTATCAGAAATCTCTCATATATATAGACATTCATCAACAATCTTCAGGTTTAAACAAGGGAACGGGGATTTCCAATGAAATTCGAGTAGTTTATCCGTTTTAAACTTTACTGACGCCACACGCACCGTGCCGTAATAGGTCAAAGAACGTGATCATCTCAAACACGGATGATTAAATAAGAACCAAATGTGGATCTCAGAGAGCGACGTGAACACAACGCTCGAAGTACGTGCAGTACGGGAGGAACCCCTAAAAGAGATCACAATTTGACTAGGGAAAACGAAACTAAATGATCTCTTGATACGTGATGGGGAGAGCCATTGGTTGGAACAAGCGCAGATGGTAGAGAGGACTGTCCGGCAATGGGTACGCGGGGAGAGGGGAATTCGCTAACGCAGACGAGAGGCGAAATAGGAGAAGGGTTTCTCGCAGAAAAAAAATACGACAACTTGGAACGAAAGGACGGGAACGGGAGGAGGGTGGGGTATAGCAAGAGTGAGCGATGAGTGGAAAAAGAGATTTCGGACCGGATATAGGTTATTTGCAGAGGCCAATCGAGTTGGAGAGGGGAGGGGGAGGCCGAGGAAGGAGGGAAGCGAGGACTTGAAGAGGAGAGAGAGAGAAAGGAGGGAAAAAGAGGGAGGGAGGGATTGGAGTGTTGTAGGAAGAGGACAGGGACCATCCCGGCGGGACAGGAGGAAAAAAATCGCGAGGAAGCCCATCAAAGTCCTTGTGGCACTCCATTTGCCACTCGGCTGGAAGAAGGACACGGACCCCGTCACAGGGTGTCATTAAAGACTCTCATTACTCCGCCGGAGTCGCCTTTTGTTCCTCAATCCAGGCGATAACCACGGGTGAAAAAATAAATTCGAGCAAAGAGGAGCAAAAGCAAAGCGAGAATGTAACAAGATAGTCTCCATGCAGGATACCACCCCCCCTCCCTCACATCCCAAATCAATGTCCACAGCCCGCACTCGCGATGGGATGACTGATGACACAACACGCGAGCGGACGAGGCAACGGCCAACACCACCACGCCAACCTCGCCAGGACATTAGGCATCGGGGTAGAGGGCAAGAGAATTTCGAGAACCGTTAAAAACCGGATGCTTCATTCTACTCCCTCCGCTCGGGGATTTTTTTTTAAATTTCCGCACACGAGGGCGACATCTCTCCTTTTCGATTGAGCAGCATTGACGGGAGCCGGGAGGGTCGAACAAGCGGCCCCCAAAGGAAGTGGAATTGCGTTCCGCGACGAGGGAATGCCTACCGAAAATCCTTCCTTTTTGAAAACACTCTTTTCACCGCCAGTGCTAAAAACTCGAGGACTCGATTCCTCCGGTAACCGTGAACGACATCAAGAAAAATCAATCAATCAAGGAAATCCTTGAGGGCCATCCATTAAATAAAATTTTGCACGGTATCCAACGAGTACTACTATGTTGTTTCCTCCGTGACATCAATTTTTAATAGCCGTTGACGCAAAATTTCACCGGTTTCGTTAACGCTTGCCGTTAGTACAACCATAAATGCTACGAACAGATGGAATAATTTCATTTAATGGTGAGCAATGCATAATTTATGCATATCCAAACACACCTGAAACCTCACGGCATCAATCTTTTCCGCTCCTGTTGCCTAGAATAGTTGTGTTCCATCCTCAAGTAACCAAGTCACCAATACAGGGCCGGTATTTTAATTACGCCATCCCAAAACTCCAATCCAAGCACGAGGATCTCGTTCAATAAACATACTTAAGATTGAAAAGAAACGAACAAATAACACTAAAAGTGAGCGGCATAAAATAAACTTACGGACATGTATCGGAGGCAAAAAGCAACCCTGACGATCCATTTCCAAAAGGAATTCACTAACGCTACCCACGAGGATGACTTGAAACAATCGGCGATCAAAACAGGCAGGGGCCATTGGCATTTGTCTTCTCGAAAATCTGGACCCTGGTCTGGATCATGATGGACCCCTTCATGCTAAACAGCAATCACGCCGGGATATCGAGATTTTCGAGGGCAAATATTCGCGGGAGTGCCCAGTTACGCTCTTCCCTTGATAACCCTGGCGGAGAGAGCGAGACGCGACGACTTCCCCAAACGGGGGTGCGGGACGAGATAGCGGGGAGCACGGTGTCAGCCGGTCGACCGAGACGGGCAATGACGCGCATCTTCGTTCTGCGACGGCTTTCAGCGGAATGCAGCCAGACTCCCTTATCTTCGGCCCCGCCGCAATTCTTATTTACATTTCGGCGGAGCATCGGAATAAAAGGTCTCCCACCCCCCATCCCGACATACCTATGTTCACTCCGCCTCGAGCTCGAGGGAAAAAAAATGATGGCACTGCCTTGCGTTCTCGCCGGCGGATGCAAAATAATTTGGATCTACCCTGTGGTGCACCCGCATGAAAGCAACTTCTCCAACCCACAAGGACTTGAATTCGAAAAAATGCAAGGGAAAACGGTACAGTTACCACACGCTCCACCTAGGCCCATCGGGAGGAAAACCAGCGGCTGTATTGAACCCGGACCATTCCACATTAATGCGACCACGTTCCTTCATTATAAGGTCCACTGTAGTCGTTGCGTAAAAATGGTAATTTGGAACATTAACCACGATGAAATCAACGTCAATACGCATTTTATACAAATGAACGTAAAGAATGCGTCGGTCTTTTGAAATGATATTAAATTACTAGAATAACAGCAATATAAAGTAAAAACACGCTCCCCGCAGTTTAGTGGTTAAGAAATCACATCGACGGCCTTCTTTAACGACTTACGGGATAAATCTTGATCCCTCCCCCTTTCCAAAATCGCTCTAGGACGAAGAAAACAGCGAAATGTCGTCCTGACGTTACTAAACCCTTCATCTACTCTAAAAAAAATAAATGATGTAGGATTTCAATGTCTACGTGGATTTCCCAACGGCCACAATAAAAACTGACCGGATACAAAATTTACCCTATGGTTCTCGGGATTACAAAAAAAACTCGAAAAAATGTCATCTGCGCGAGAAAATAAAAGGAGCAAACCGCCACACCCATCAAAAAGAGTAAATTATCCAAAAGTAGTCACCCCTCGGGCAGTGGGGAGGTAAAAAAAAACTACTAATGCATTAACGTAATCCACCGTGAATGCATTACATTATCTCGACCCCGGCAATGAAGTCACACTGCACGGCATCCACGGGCTACCCTCGGCCTATTAATTCCGCGGGAACACGGAAAGCCTACATTATGACAGGGAAGAAACCAAGCAGCGCGCCAGGCACTCCCACAACGAGACCGCACCGACCAACGAATCTCACTAAAAAAAAAGAAAAATAAGACCTACATCTCCGGCCGAATTCCCTCGCAAAATGAAATACTGGGGGAAAAATGAGAGAGAGAGAGGAGGGGATGACGGAAACCAAAATGGAGAGAGCTGCGGGAGGAACGGAAAAACAGGGAAGCAACTCGGAGTTGCACGCGAAATAGGATGAATCAATGCCGCCAAACGAGCAAAGTTGAGCCCCTGCGCAGTTTCTTTGGGAGCAGCGCGGAAATGAGAAGCACCGACCGCAAGTACGAGGAACTCTTTGAAAAGATTTGATTCTACTTTCCTCATATTATGGAACGGGGAACAGTATTCGAACGAGAAAGGAGCTACCTCAATGAGAGGCCATACACTATATTATTCACGAGATTGTTTTCTGAACGTTGAACCTTCACGCGTAGACGAAAAATAAACGTTTCACAGTCGACTTATTTAATCTTATGTGCAACGCCCATTTCGACCCCGAGCCGTTATAATCAAGCGAAAACGGCTATCTTTCAGCCCACGACACGTCGGACAAGGTAGCCTTAATTGACTCCACACTGAAGCATTTGCTTCTGATCAACTAATTAATTTCGCGCCTACATAAAAGCCAAATTAATTACATTCTAGACGAACAAACTGGACTGCAGAAGTAGCGCCTCAGATATAGATACCCCATTGACGATTATGGTACACCACTTGATAAAGAAATGCACCTAAAAACATGCAAGATACCTCCACCAGTGGTGTCGACGGCCAAAAAAAATATTCATGGAAATATTAATAAAATATATTTACTCCCTTTCGAAATTAAACGTATTGCGTATTGTGTACTTTACATGGATAGTTGTCCCATCTTTCATCAGACATTAAAATCTACGACATGAGTAATAACGTCCAATCACTGAGACGTAGTCGGCACTATGGAGGGGCCAAATCAAGGACACTCGGACCACAATCAAGGAAAACGGCGACGCTTGGGGAGGACGCGATGGGAGAAGCAGCAGGGAGGAGGACGAAAGGGAGGAGAAGAAAGATGATGAGTTTGTTCGTACGTGGAAGCAGATTGCCGACGAGAAATTAGTGCCGAGGAGTGGGAGGGGCCGAATGGGTAGAAATGGAAAGGAGAGGAGACACATACATATATGTACGGAGAGAGTGGGAAAAGAAAAAGATAGGGGAGGGGGGGTGTTGGGAAAATATGGCGCTGGGGGAGGATTCGGTGCCGTTTGCGGCATGGGGCGGGGGGGGGGGGAGGGGCCAGCGAACTGGAAAGCGGGGAGGAGGGATATAGTTGGTGGGAAACGCGCGCGCAGGATTGCAACCTTCGGATGAAGGCAAGGCAGCAACGAGAATAGATCAGAGCGAAAATTAAGCGGCGGGTGGAGAGTTGGGGGAGAGAGACGAGTTGGAGGAGGCGAGGAGATAAAGGGTGAAATGAGGGCTACACTGGGAAGGGAGTGGGGTTCCACTCCGAAAGGGCTGGCTGATGGATGCCGGGATGAGAGTGAGGGAGGGGCCAATTCCACTCCCACACACACACCCTCTTGTGATGGGACCGAGCGCCTGAAACAAAAAGATGGACTACTGCTATGGGGAGTGTGGTGTGCTTGCGGGAATGGAGTTGAGGGAGGGGTGTTTTCGGAACACGCGGGAGCGGAGGGAGTACTGCAAGAAAGGAGGAGGCACGGGAGAGGTGCCGGACCTTGACTCGGGCGTTTCGAGTAGCCGGGACGGGAGGGGGTTTTGATGTGGGGCGCAGGCGGTGGCAAGCGGGGAAGACCGTCCTCCCTCCCGCGCCACCACCGCGCCGCCGGTTTAAGGGTTGACGCTTCAAGAGGGTAAAATTGGGAGGAAAATGGGATGGGGAGAGTAGCTATCCCGGCAGATATCTGAGAGGGAGGGAGCGAGTGAGAGAGAGTGACAGGGTGGGAGGCAGCAGGCAGATTGGGGTCAAAATTTAATAAGCAAAGATCACATGCGCAACTCTTATCCGGGGCCTGTGTAACCATTTCCAAAGGTGGAGGCGGGGAGAATGGTGAGCAGAGTGCGGACGGTGTTGTTGGCGGGTGCCCCGCAGCGAGTAGCACATTTCGGAAGGGGGTGGGGAGGTGGAAATTGTCAAGGGGAGAGACACACATCAGAAACGAGGGTGGTTAGCGAGCGCACACGGATGGGGTTCTTGAGTGAAGTGGATGGCGGGGGAGGTGGGAATCACGGTGGCACGAGGAGGGTCTTTGGGAAGACTGGAGGCGACAAGTGCTCAGCTGGCGATGACTGGTGGCATGATTGGGGAGGGCCAATTAAAGATTCGCGGGTTTCATACTGAGGACGATATAGATAACGGATACGACCCCAGACAATCGGTCGAACCGTCAGACTCGTGACAAAGTGCCCGCTTACGTGCCCCTAAGCACCGACATAATTACGTAAGCGGTCCCTCCTTGTAAAAGAAATCGACCCGAATATCATATTAAAACTTAATCACTCACTCAGAGGAAGCATAAAATGTGTAAACTGGTTCCAGAATTGAACGGGGAAAAAGGAGGAATTTTAATGAAAACGTCTACACATCCTACGAATGCTATACGTTAAATGCAGAATAGCACACTTCATCACACCTGCTGAAGAACACTGACTTCATTTTAGTGTGAATCCGAGACGGGCTCAGTTAAGCTACTATGACTCTTCACTCTTGGTTCAATTTAAGAATAGATTGCAACAGTGTTTGTGTAGAAAGGAGAATATTCATGCGGCGTGTGAATATTCACACATTAGGGTAGGGGGGCCAGTTCCATATATATATATATATATATATATATATATATATATATATATATATATATATATATATATATATATATATATATATATACACACTTTTTTGGAAAACCCACAAACGTGTAATGTAAATTCACTGATAAGTCATAACAAACACAGAAACCAAAACAGGAACAAAAGAGGAAAAACTCACTGGTTCTCGAATTTTCGGTGGTCCCACCACCTTTCTCAAGAGGAATTAGGAACAGAACTGTTCTGTTCCTAATTCCTCTTGAGAAAGGTGGTGGGACCACCGAAAATTCGAGAACCAGTGAGTTTTCCTCTTTTGTTCCTGTTTTGGTTTCTATATATATATATATATATATATATATATATATATACACACACAAAGACTGCAGAAGAAAAAAAACGAAAACCGGATATGCAAGCTACCCAGACGTTAGCAACTTGAAATATTGGCGCTGGACGCATGAAACCGACTATGATAAAGAGCAACTTCCAGCCGAAATAAAATATTATGCAAGATGAAAGCTCGATTACGAGTCAGTGACTGACGAAGATAGGTTTTGAGACAGTGTGTTGTGCATAATGCCTAACTGAGCAATATAAAAGGCCGTGAGCCAAATCACAATTTTTATTGTTAGAAAACACTGCCGCCCTAAGGACGCCCAGAAAGTTAAGAAATACCACATTTGAACCACTCATAAAATATTTCAAAATCCCCGATTACCGTTGAACAGTTTCCCGACTGATCAAACAAATACTCCATCGCGCACAGCACGACGCAACGCGAAGGGAGCGCAGTTAATCAATAGTAACCCAACATCAAGAGGGCAATGGGGAATTTAGGAGTGACGCGGGGGAGGGGGCGGGGGTCAAAAATTTCTTCGGTCCGGAATTAGGCGGGCCGGGACGTGGCAGACACGGCGAAAGCGAGGAGATTAGACTCGGAACGGACAAGGAACAATGATGGAGAGTGTGACGGGGAGGGGGGGGGGAAGAGGAGCGTGATAAGAGGACCCGAGTTGGGAGGTGGGTGGGAGAGAGAGGGAGAGGGAGGGAGAATGGGTAGCGGCGGTTGGGACTCCCGAACGACACAAGGCGGGCACCGCTTGGAAATGAAGAAAGGGTTGAGATGGGGTAGGGGGGGAATTACGGCGTTCGCGGACGACTGGTGCGGCGGTTGAGGAGGGTACGGTGAGGCTACGGAGGTGGGAGGACTTTCTCTCGTCGCATGGACTGGTGTTGGTGGAGAGAGAGAGAAAGGGCGCTTGATTGAAACCCTCTCGCTCGTGGCGTCGGGTCGAGCAGCAAGACGGCAGTCGAGCGGAGACAGGGAGGAGAATTTTGAGGGGGAGAGAGAGAGAAAAGGAGAACGCGGGAATAGTCGCCAGATCAAACGGCCCCTTTGGGGCGAGTGGAAGGAAGACAGACGGCAAATAGGACAGAGATTGGGACATTCCCCCCCGCGCCAACCAACCCTCTCTCCCTCATCCACTCGCGCCAAAGATGAATTCAAAGCAACGCTTTCACAATAAGCTGCGGTCGCATTGGGACCGTGCGGATGGATGGCGGAGAGGACGGTGATGGGTTTAGCTCGGCGCAAGAGATGTTGGAGACTACTCACTCCGGGCTTCCTTGCCCTTCCTTTTGTGTCCCTGATACCTCCCTCTGCACCGCGGTGCGACTCCCTCGAGCTTCTGAGAGAAGAGGATCAGGAGGACGGGGGACTCCTTGGGCGAATGATCAGACGGGCAGCGGATAAACCTTTGCTTTCATGGACGAGGCGCCGGCATCACAAATGCCCAGTCCAATTAAATGTGAACGCCAGTGAAATTTGGAGCCCCACTACTTCAGCCAAGTGCAATAAGTATTCCCCCGAAGAGGAAGATTAAAATATTAAAAGTTAGTGCAACCACTTCATATTCGGCATTTCTCCGGACTCGAGTAGATTTCTCTCTTTCTCAAAGTCTCCCCGAAGGACAAGAAAAAAACCCAGGTCGCTACAAATCTTCACGCGCAGCTATTTCGTGTTCATTCCCTGAGCTTTAGGGTGTTGTCCATATTAGCGCGCATATTCCTGAAATTCCATCGTTAATCCCGTCGTAACAGCAAGTTGCCTGAATCAGGCAATAACTAACTTCAGCATCGCATTAACAAATAAAAAAATTTCAGACGAATCTCCTTTAAGTTAGGATTAAATGTTCCGTAAATTAAAAAAAAAGAGACCCAGCATTGGCAAAGTCTACTACACGAATGAAGAATTGGAATGATCGTTTGCCTACCATGCAACTGCTCAGCGCTTAATTCCCCCGAACACTCAAAACATATAATTACAGCGCAGTCAAAATCTTACGGCGTTCGAAATTCCACGTGACTAAGAGGGAGGGGGGTGGCAAACCTTGAAGAGTAGGCACCCATGCCGAAGGCCTTGAGTGGAGGAAAATAGACGGAGAGAGAAGAAAATGAATAGAATGGTTAAAAGAGAAGACGCGGAAGGAGCAGGAGTGGCGAGAGGCAGAAGCGATGGCCCAGAGGCTTGGAGAGGGATGACAAAGAACTGAAAAAAAAAGACTCCGAATGGTGGTGAATGTTTCGGAGCGATAAAGCCCCAGGAACTCACACACGGCGAGCGGGGTGGGGCTGGAGCGGGGGAGAGGGTAAGGAGTGAGGAGGAAAAGAGAGAGAGAGGATTCGAGGAGGGCGGGGAGGGAGGGCGAGAGCTAGAGAGAGATTGAGAGACAGGGTGGAGAGAAAGCAGACACAAGAGGTGTGTGAACTCGAATAGACAGATTCATGGACACATGCGAGCGGGCACAAACACTCGGACGCACGCGTGCACAGAGAAGAAGAAAAAAAACGATGCTCAAGAGATGGATTCTGGAGGTGCTGAGGAAAGATGTACACACACATATATATCGTACGTACGTAAACAAACAACACACAATCAGTAAATTCAGTACGGAGAACTCAAATAAATAAAACAAAGGGGTGACGAGGGTGCAGCAAAGAGAACAGGCAAGACGGATAGATAAACAAGAGACACATGTGAGATCACACAAAGAGAATGTTCACACGCTAAAGATGTACCCACACGGGCCAAGAAATTACATAAATCATCACACAGACACACACAAACACGCACACGTGTGCCAACTTATTTGCACGGTTCTCAAATGGCCGCCAGGGTCCGCACAACCAAACGGAAAAAGAGGGGTGGCTGAGATAGGGCATGCACGGCGTAAAAGCAATGATGCCGACGAAAGCGAAATAAAAATGCGCCGGGGCATTCGTGCGCGCGTGCACATTTGGGATTCAATACTTACAGACAGCAAGCGTGACGAGGGGAAGAGAGGGGAAACGGCAAGTTTTGGACCAGCAAGCATGAAAAAAATACGCTAACTACCGCCGGGGTAAGCACTAACTACTGAGCTTAAAAATACACTTCACTCGTTCACGCAGACACACAAAAATATATTGTCCGATTCTACGTCCTTTACACGCGCAGGAAAATGTCGACCAAACAGAAAGGTAGTTATTATTCCAATGCTACACAGGACTCTAAAAGGCGATTCAGACAAATGGAAAGAAGTTCAACTGGTAACATGAGTAAGAGGGATTTCTTCGATTGATCGAGCCACAATCCAATCCACCATCCAATTTTTCTTTTTCGAAATTGCGGATGCTGAACCAGTCGGCTTTCCCGAACAACGGAACTTCGGCGATTCGACTGGGGCGATGGGTCTTCCTCCGCGGCGCCCGGCGGAAAAAAAATACGAAAACGCGTTTAAGGCCCGACCAAACGAAGAAATCATCGTAGTTATAACTCCAGTTACCCACAGAGCCTACAGAGCAAAAGCGAGGAAGCTGATTGGACGGAAGCCTAATTTGGATCCTGCGTGCAATTACGTGAGGAGGAATAGGATTGCCTAAAACTACATGAACACGCGAAGAGGCGAAATTTAATATACGCAAGGATGGAAAGCAGCATTGGACCGGGATACTACCATGTAGAAACAAGAGGAAAGAGAGAGAGAGAGCGAGAGAGAGAGAGAGAGAAAGAAAGGAGATGGGAAGAGCTAGAAGGAGAAATACAGGAAGATAAGAAACATAGGGAGACATTGAGGAATACGTGGAGGAGGGAAAGAGATGAAAAGGAAGACGTCAAGGAGACGAAAAGGAAAATGAGTCAATGCGGTTAGGGAAGAAAAGAGAGAGAGAGAATACTTGGACCTAGGTTCTCATTCTGGTGACGGTAGTGAAGAGGATAGAGTGAAAGAGAGAAAAGGCGGGGGCGGAATAAGAACACGCTTGCCAAATGTGGCCGAAGACGATGCAGGCAATGCCACGCTCGGCGGAGGGAATGAGAATGGGCATTAGCTTTCAATATCCGCGCTAACTTTGCGCAAGTTCACCTGGACGACCACGAATGGACACAAAAGCCGTATTCGGTAGGGATCAAACGAATCATGGCACACATTTTAAAACGCAAATGCAAGTGTTCTTTCGCTGAAAAATCATTTCCACACAAAACTCTCAACCCATGATTGGTATATATAGGTGTCACGAACATCTCTTTTTAAGTGTTTCGTTCTCTCACAAGTAGTTCTATCTCTCCGCAAATTTTGTATTTTCTTGACATCATCACGCTGAAGTTACTCTACGGTAAAAGTTCAAAGTTAAGAAATTAATAACATGAGAAATTGGTCACGTGAAATATGAGAAAATGAATAATGAGCATGTATCAATGGAAGAAAAAGAGTCGCAAACGAAAGAAGGTGTTTTGTTCGCTGTGAAGCGGTTTCTGATACTAGAAGCTAAGGGACAGTGCTCATTTGAAAATGAGGAAAAGCTAAACGGTTTGTTAGAAACTTATTTGTTTCAAAGACACATCACAGACTTGTTAGCCCTCTAGAGAGAGAACCCAGTCGACCGCACCATCAATAGAACGCCCGTTAGGACCCCACCTGGCAATTACAACACTGCCAATCTTAATTAACCCCCAATGCGTCAATGCAAATTTGAAGTTTTCTAGATCGGTGAAAGATTATTCAATAATTCGATTGATTCCGCCCATAATAGCCTTCCCAGAACTGTCAAACGGGGGATTGTGGGAATACATCCCAGCACCTGGCGTCACACTTTTACCAATACCTCTCAAAACTAACTCTGGCACAAGAATGAGAGATGGGAAAAGGCTGTCATCGCCCCTCCAGTGACCGAGTGACTGCCTCCGCAAAATGATGTCAAAATTTCGTCGGGGCGTGATTAGAGAATCCGTAGCGATCGGAGCTCGAACCCGCGGTGACGGGCTTGCCCCCGGGAGGTGTCAGCCGTCCTCGCTCCGGCGTACTTTGTGCAATTGACGCATAATAATAGGCCACAGAGGTGGCTCCTTTCCTCCGTGGCCGCGCGGACAGCTGCTGCAGCACGCGTGACGCCGACGGAAAACAAAATAAAAACACGTCACGAGATCGCCTCCAGAGAGAACTGACATCACTTGACGTGGCTATATATTTTTTTTCGCGGCGAACGAGACTTGATGCGCCGGAAACGGGCGAAACACTCGCACGGCGATCGGTTAGTTCCCGGATCCCCGATGCGATGAAAATGTGGCCAAAGCTGTCCGAACGAAATTGAGTAGCATAAATCAGCAGTGACACCACCTCCCCACGTCTGCATATTATCCATCGCAAGGGTGATTGGCAGGGGTCTACAGACCGAATGAGCAATGATGGAAATCAGCTAGTGGAAACTCAATGGTTACCAACTCGGAATTTGCAATCGAGAATAATGATGAACTACGAAAATAATATTTCAATCGTGGATACTTAAAATGTCGTGAGCAAGCCAAGTACCTAAGAATGACAGTACACAATTTCTAGACTGACAAAATATTTTTTTTTCAGGAAATAAGAGATTGGACTACGAAAATGAGAAGAAATCAAGACAAGTTCCTTTTTCGAGTAATTTAACCAACAGTATCGAATTTTTTCCACATATTGATAGGGAAGTAGGATAAATGTATTCTTAATGTTAGTTAAAAGTATAACCGCGTTAACTTTTTACTTCTAGCTGCGATCCCGTTAACATATATGCATACATACGTGTACATGGGATTGGAAAATAAATGGATAGATTATTAAATTAAGATAAATAGAAATTAAGTGCCTTTAAAGCTTCAGTTTAAGGAAAAGTTTACTATTTTATGTAAGATAGAAAATATAAGACGTCTGTAATAAATAATCTCTTTCACTTTCACTCAGAGAATTTAATAAGCCAACGCACGTCACATTTCAAGGAGTCATACTCATGCATACTGGCAACATAAACGCAAGTTGAAGTATACGCAGACAACAGAAAAGGCAAGATAAATTGGCCGGAGACAGTATGAAGGCAGTGGTAATGACGACATTAGAATGAAAATAATGTAGGATAAGAGGAAAGAAGTTCTCGCGATGTGTCGACGATTAAGAGGCTTTAGGAAAACAAATCTTTAATACGCAGTATAGCTTTAATGTATGAACATACATGTATACTCGCTAGAGGTGCGGAAGGATTTGACAAAGATGGAGGTCAAGGTTCTTTAAGGATCTTGTTGTCTGAGGCTAAGTTCAGGAAGACGTGGTAATGAGGTCTGAGGAATGTATTTATTGAAAGAAAAATCCATGAGGTTATTCCTTTAACAATTTCAATTTACGGAACGAACCCCCCCGGGAGATAGGAGCTATCGCAGGCGGCGAGCCACGCGGGTAGAGGGAGTCGCGAGTCGAAATCGAGAGGTCACGGCTCGAACGAAGTACGTTCCCTGAGAGTGCCTGAGTGTCCCTCGGACGCCGCTCTAGGTGGACGGCGGGAGAACAGCTAGGGGAAGAGACGGGGGGAAGGGGGGTGATGCGAAGAGGGGGAGTGGATGAAGACGACGCTCTCACAGACATCCTATAACTTTAACGTCCTCATCCGCGAGACACGTCGTGGAGGGGGGATGACGGCCGCCCTTGGGTGACTAATGGGCTCACGAACAAGGTGGTGAGAGCGGCGGATTGAGTCGTCGGCGGAGGAGACACCCACCGATCCCCCCCCCCATCGACGTCTCAATCGCTCGCGCACCACCACTTCACTCCGTTAATAAAGTCATTCGTTCCGCCGGCCAAAGAGTGTGAGATGTCACTTCTTCTCTTCTCCTTCGTGGGAAAACGCGAGTGCGTGCGTTCGGTGGGATGGCCTTGATGAACGAGACATGATTTACCTAGACATGGCATATCATGTCTCGTTCCCGCAGAAAAAAATGTTTTGCCCGAATGACGCAAGGGGAATTCTTTTTTCCCAATCGCTAGAGAAGCGTCGCGTCGCGGGGTGAACGAGGTACACTCTAGATTTATGGCCGTCCTTACGGTGGTGTGGTCGCCGAGTAATCGAGCGGGGATAAGTGTGGATGGAAAAGTGCGGGAGACGGTGGGATGCGTAGGCGTTTTCAGTTTTCCGGCACCACATCAAACATACAGGGAGCGGCAACATAACTTCCTTTTTCAAACGCAAAATGCTTTCAAAAAAGGAATTAATGTTGCCTCACCCTATATTATATTACGAATGACAATTGTTTTTTTCGTGACAAAAACCTCAAAGATATGTGTATACTATCAGGAGAACACTCAAATTTTATTAGTTTCCATGTTAATTAAAAAAGCGGAGGCGCAGTCGAAGTACGGACATTGATCTCACCCTGCGCCTTGTGTGGATAACATTTGACTTCCTTCTGTTTTTACCAATGAGAGCATAATCAGGAAGTTGCAGTTCATTCGTCTCCCGGTTTAACCGATTGCGTCTTATTAAGTGACAGCTGGTTCTGTACCATAAATTACACTATCCAACCGGTATTGTCACCCGACAGCTGCCCGAGAAAACGACTTACAAGGAACGAAGCCGGAAGAAATCCGAGCACGAACGCCTTTATTTAAGGCCGACTAACGGAGCATTCATAAAGGGTACCAACGAAAAAAACGCATGAATTCCTCAAGCTCGCTATGAACGAGGCGCACTTTTCCCGCGGGGAAAAAATTCAAACCAGACGAGAAACTCGCGCCCGAACTTAGAACTATCTCATACCGCTCGGAGAATATTTCTGGGTGACGAGGTCGGTTCGAATTGGAAGTGGCACGCTCGACTTCATTTTGGTGGTGAGGGAGAGGGTAAAGGGAAATGAAGGGTGGATGGAAAGTGGCAAAGAACGGCGGAAGGCTTCCGGAAACACCCAAAGAGCCAAATGGAACGGAGGACGAAAGTGGAAACAATAAAGGAATCGAAGGGAATGGTGAAGGGATACTGGGTGCCGAAAAGGGAGAAACAGAGGCGACTGCGGTGTGTACTTGTGTGTGCAAAAGGCAAATGGTACGGCCGGGGAGCGAAAGGGAACAATTAAGGGCAAGAGAGATAAGACGAAGGCGGGGAAGAGTGTCGAGAGAGAGAGAGAGAGAGGGAGGGAGGGATTCTTGATGAGCGGGAGAAATCGGGAAACATGAAGTGGGGAGGGTAGGGAGAAGAAGGAAGAGCACCTGCGAGTAATAGTGATATATATATATATACATATATATATATATACATATATATATATATACATATATACATATATATATACATATATACATATATATATACATATATACATATATATATACATATATACATATATATATACATATATACATATATATATACATATATACATATATATATACATATATACATATATATATATATACATATATATATACATATATATATATATACATATATATATATATATACATATATATATATACATATATATATATATATATATACATATATACATATATATATATATACATATATATATATATACATATATACATATATATATATACATATATATATATATACATACATATATATATATATATACATATACATATATACATATATACATATATACATACATACATATATATATATATATATATATATATATATATATATAATGGAAGAGTAGGGCGTGCACGCCGACAATGCACGGGCGAAACGTCACGGCCGGGGAAAGTGAAACTTTTACGTTGGGGAAGCGAAACGAGGACACTCCTTGATTAAACACCACCTGCGCTTCCGACTACCTCCAAGTCACTCAACATAATTCAAAGAGGGCGCTCCAACCATTCGTTCGCCCCTAGCAGTCCCCACCCTCACTTCTCTTCCTAAGTCTTCACCTCAATTAGTCCCACGCGTTCCCCGGAACGGAATACAACGGATGCAAACAAAATTGTGTCAATGGACATGACTTATAGAACTGGCTACTGGTTGGCGTTTCACTACTAATAACACTGCAAGCAGAGACCAGCATTCTCAAATTTTAACAGTTGCAATAACTCAAAGGCCTGTTCCCGTAATTAAGTAAGCAGCAACCAAACGCGACGTACCAACACCAAAATGGCCGACTCCTTAGTGTATGCGTACAATTAATACTATGAATAGCTTACTAGTCAAGGTAGGATGTCAATGGATCACTAGACTATAAACTTATAAACCCCTACCACGAAACGAAATACCCCAAAACTACGCATTATCATTCAAAACCATAAATCACATCCACGTACTTTCTGCCTATCTTCTTTATATGCATAAGATATATAGAACACATATTCCTGAATTGTTCAAGACGGAAAACGAATAGATTCGAACCTTTTCATGTTAATGACTACGAGAGATTGGTTTTGAGAAGTTGGCGGAAAATTCTTGGGACCTAATTGCTTTTATTACTTTTACAGTATCGGAAATCGACAGTACTGAGTTAGGTAACAAAACAATAATTAAAGGAAAGATGAAAAGAATCATAGATAAGGAAGATTGAAGGCGGATTGAGGTGGCACGAACCCACGACAAAATTTGGCGACACACATCTCCTTAATGATTACCGCTCCCAAATCATAAAATGATTAATTGAAATGCGCTTAGCGATAAGATTTTTCCCCGCCAGGCTGGAACGGTTCTCCTTTGAAAAGGAATTTTGCTCTACGACGTCCAACTGAAGACGCAAAATCATCAATGAGAATCAAAGCGACCAATGGCTCTAGCCAGTTTTTGTCCATTTCTTACACTCAATCCTTGGATTTCTACTGGATATGTTTGTACCCAATTGACCTACATTTTCCATAGGGGATTCCATCTACATGACCACCATCATGTTACTACTACACCATAGGTGATTCGTTCCTTCAAGAAAACAAAACTTGCATTCAAAGTGAGGCTTTCACTCCCTCCCAGGAGTTCCCCGGCGCAGCAAAGCAATAAATTTGGAAAGGAGAGCAAATCTCCCCAAGCAACTAGATGCCGGCGAAAGATGGAATCGAACGGTAAAGGACGTAGGGGGAATGGAAACCGAGTGTTGGATGAGGAGTGTATTGGAGAGGCCGGAAATGAGGTCACGGTATTACTTTAATTTTAACAGCTCCACTTGTCCAGGTCCGCTCCTCCGCCTCCTTGAACGGAAAATGCTACTGTGGCACGATCGAATAGATCGCTTTCCGAGGACGAGAGAAAACAATCACCGAGGGTCGCGCGGAAATCCCCCACCTCATTAAAACCGCAGCCAGCGGTCAATTTTTCGTTTTTCTCCGGTCTCCCGAATGTCGCGATGTCGACGACTTAAAGGACATGTGATATTACCAGCTCACGAAACTTCAACGATTCCCAAGACGATTCTTACGACTGATTTCATTCCCCCCCGCGGTAAAATTTCATTAATAAAGGGGAGCTTAAGTAAATGGACGAAGGAAAAGTATGGATTATGAATGATTTGGACCTCGGGATATTTCAACAGTATCACTATACTATATTTCACTTGATATGCCCACAGTGACAAGATAGCTAATTGCGAATGCAAACGGGAGAAGAACGAAATAGCATTCACAATAGTAAACAACACACACCCACAAGCTCCAAGATTAATGCTCCTAAATTTTATGAAATTGATCAGATCGTTAGGCGAAACGGGCCTTCAGGGCGGTAGTTATACTATGAAAAACTCATCTCTTATTTGGTGAAATTCGGTTTTGGAAATAGGAAGACTATGAACCCTACGTCTCCGCATGAAAAAAATAAAGCAAGAACGAGGAAAAGCAAAATCCAAACCCCCCTCTTCGTTCGTATTTACGACCATTGCGTTAACACAGATTAACCACCACATCGACGATTCCAACCAGCGAAAGATCCAACCAGAAATTTGATTCCCGACTGTCTGATTCCTTTCTTTTGAACAATTGATTCGGTACACGTGAAGTAGGTCAACTTGGCACCTCACATGTGGTCAGCACTAGGCACGTGAGCACCACCAAATGAGTGTGGGAAGAAGAGGCGGAAGCGACCGAAGTGAGTAAGGGATGTTGGGGGTTAAGGAGATCGAAGGGATTGGAGACGCAACCGTGAAAGGGAGAGGGTGAATGGTTGCCGGTGTTCAGAGATGTCTTATTCAAAATTGAAGATTCACGGCGAGCCACTTTGTTGAGGTAAAGAAACAGATTTGGAGAAAGGGGCTTGGATCTCTGGGAAAAGGGGTTGGTTGAAAAACATGGCCCCATCCCAATGGTTAACGGAACGACAGGGTAAAAGTTGACTCGTTAAATGACTTATTGCAACTCCCAATTATGAAAATCTACCCAGATTTTAATTACGGATTACATATTTACTGTCTAATAGCGGTAGTATTATATCGTAGATTTTCGAGGCGTTCAGATGAATGGCTCTCCATTCACGGGATGTCACCTCGGGTCCACTTCGACCTGAAGATGCTCGTTGAAACACGGGCGAAACTGTTGCCCAAAAAAACAACCTACGCGGTGACATCCCGAGAATGGAGAGTCATTCAGCGGTAGTATGATGATTTTCTATAGAATTTTCAAACGAGTGAAACGCGAGAACGTTAAAGACTTAAACATAAATCACGTTATGATAATAAATGTGTAATATTTTTCTAATAATAGTTATTCTTATGAAATTCATTTTGATAGACTAATCTTAAGAGGAGGACCAGAGTGGACCAGCGGTAGCGTATGCCGACGTCTAGCCACACAGAAGAAATGTACGAGAAAATGGAAAAAGTCTTCGGACAGATGAAGGGAAAAGTAAATGTCATCATATTGGGAAACTGGAACGCAGTCGGAGGAGAAGGAAAAGAAGGACGAAGCGTCGGAAATTTCGGGCTGGGAAAACGGAACGCCAAAGGAGAAAGACTAGTCTAGTTCTGCAATAAAAAGAATATGGTATTAGCTAACACCCTCTTCAAACAACATCGACGAAGGAGGTACACATGGAAGATGCCAGGGGATATCGCAAGATACCAAATAGACTATATAATAGTCAGAAGGAAATACAAGAATCAGGTGAAGCTGTGAAAGAGCTACTCCGGTGCAGACATAAATAGCGAACACAACCGAGTAATCATTGAGAGACAACTTCACCCCAAGAAAATTAAGAAGACCAAACAATAGCCAAGGTGGGACTCAAAATTGCTGGCGGAAAAAGACAACGGAGAAATATTATCCATGGCCATCGACAGAAGATCACGTGATGAAGGACAAAGGAGCATAGATGGGATGAACTGAAGAGGGAAATCGCAGAAGTTACAGAAGAGCGACTGGTGAGAAATAGAGCCGACACGAAGAAACCATGGCTCACGACGAAGATAGGGGAACATCAGGAATGTAAACGGGGATATACTAATAGAAGGTGAAGATATTGACAATAGATGGAAGCAATAAATCGAATAAGTCTACCAAGGCCCAAGGCCGCTGGAAGAAAACCTGATGAAGGACGAGAGTGAAACAGATGACGAAGACCAAGGGCCATGCATACTGTGGAACGAATTCGATCGAAGAGCAGTAAAAGACCTTAAGAAAAACAAAAGACACAGACGAGAAGACAAAATCGACGGAGACATCAACAAGGTACTCGGAAACAAAGCAAAGGACAATGGAATAATCGAAGATAGCTATAAAGACGGAAGCCTTCCTGAAGATTCTCAAATGAGTGTGATGATACCAAAGAAGATGAGGGCATAGGAATGTGAGGAACGCCGAACCTTGAGTCTTATGTAACATGCATCAAAAATACTTACACGAATATTAAGTCAAAGAATGGAAAGGAAAATTGAAGATAACCTATCGGAAAACCAATTTGGCTTTAGGAAGAACAGAGTAACCAGGGAAGCCATACTCTGTATGAGAATCATGATAAAGAAAACAATACATGTGCAAGAGCAACTGTATGTGGTATTCATGGACCTGGAGAAAGCCTTCGACAATGTGGAATGGAACAAGTTGTTTGGACTCCAGGAAAAACTCGGAATAGATTAATACGACAGAAGAATTATCTACCAGCTACACAAGAAGCAAGTAGCTCCAATGCGAATGAGAGAAGGAAGCCATAGAGAGGCTAAAGTTCACAAAGGAGTTAGACAATGATGCAATCTATCACCTGCATTGTTCAACATTTACCTGGATAAGGCAATAAGAGAAGCACAAGAAATCGGATTAAACGGAATTAGGATCAATGGAGAAGAGATAAACATGCTACGCTTCGTCGACGATATTGCAATGATAGTAAAAAAAACCAGGAGGAACTTCAAAGGTCACTAAACGTATTGGATCAAGTTCTACAAAGATACAAAATGAACATTAAAAAGACGAAAACTCAATAGCTCAAGCTAAGAAAGTATCCACAGTGAAAAGACAACTGCTATGTTCAAAGAAGATAGAACTACAGACGAGGAAACAATACGTAAAAACCTTCGTATGGAGCGTGGCACTCCATGGATCAGAAGCATGGACCATCGGAAAAGTAGACCAGAAAAGACTACAAGCCTTCGAAACCTGGTGCTGGAGGAGGATGCTTAAGATCAAATGGACTGATAAAATGAGAAATAAAGAAGTACACAGAAAAGTGGATGAAGAACGGCCATATGGATTGGCCACACGCTGAGGCACAATGGATTCGTGAATTATATAACATAAAGAAAAATAGAGGGACGTCCCAAGAGGAAGGACAAGGGATAAATGCATGGGACAAAAAAAGAAGGAAAGCCATTGCAAAAAATACCATGAAGTAAGCCAATTAGTGTCAGATAGGGTAGGATGAAGGGCTGCAGTCAGCCAATTTTAGGATTGAACGACCAATGATGATGACTATTAACAGACCCTCAAAATAACCTAAACCCTCTGTTAATAACAAATATTATGTTCTCAATTTACACACATGGTTACGTTTGATTTTAACTAATTACAATGGCAATGCTTACATTAAACCGTAAAGTATTGCGGCATAGGTACTACTTCGGCATTTGTCGCCGACAAAAGTCGCTCCGTTTCAAAAATACAATTACGTGAACAGGGCGGGGTATAGAGGTTTGGACGGCGGGGCATAGCCAACGGCAACCAATACAAAAGAATCTAAGAATGTACCGTTTTTGCGAGGAAAATATCGAAAGTCTCTCCTCGAGGCTCACGGAATTAGGAAATCGAGAGAGAAAGTACAGAGGGGAGAGGGCGTACCTATGTATAGGATTAGTGATTTTAAAGGACGATGCTCCCGCGCCCATTGATGATGGAAAAACGAGAGAGACGAAAGCAACTAAAACACTGGAACCGAAAAAATAAATAAAACAAAGAGAGTCATTCCAACGCGGGGAACACGGAATGCGAAACACAAAAAGGTTAAAGCTCACAAGCGGGCACAAAATTAAGAGTCTAACATTGAGCCCATCCAGATGGTTAAACGAAGAGCACGGGGCAGAGAGAGAGGGGGGATGGATGGGGAGGGGGCGGAGAGAGGGAAAGGGGCATATCAAAGAACGAAACCGGGGGAGACTGGGGCTGCGCCGGGTATTTCCAATTTGAATCAGAGAAAGACCAATGGATAAACAATAAGAGAAAGGACGAGGGGGGGGGGAAGGGAGAGAGAGAGAGATGGGGATGTGAAAGGGAGTCGGACGGGGTGAGGCGAGCGCATTCCCCGCTGGTTGCGATACGGAGAGAGGTGGAGGAAGAAGGGGGAAGTTAATTCAAACGGACGTTCCGATACGAATGGTATCCGCTAATGGCATGAAACGATTGCGAGCCTGCGGAGGAGAAATCCAGAGCGATGCGACTCCCAGCGATAGGCCCACTCGCTTCTCCTACCTCCCCCACCCCGCCGTTCCCCTCATTTAAATCCTGCCCCCACCGATGTCGCCGAGAAAAACGTGATCCGCACTCTTTCCCGTGAGGCCGACCGACCTTCGCTTTCTAGTCTCGCAAACTCGGACAATTCTTATCGTTTTATTTCCACTAACTCATAAAACCTGAATAGTAGACGCGTTCATTAAAGTATATTGTAAATGTTCGAGTCATGAAATTAAGTTTTTTTTTTGATCGTGGGTTCTCTGTTCCTATCTGGCGAGAGTAGCCTACGCCATCGCACCCGCTGCGCTGTTTTTATCGATATTACAATCACACAACGGTATGAATGCTGCTGCTTATAGAAGCGTAATTCAACATCCCAGGAATAGAATTTATAATGATTCCAATAGAAGTTGCTCACAAGTAAAGGTCGACATTTTTCCTTCCCTACATTTCGTTCGTAAATCAGAGACAAATGCCATTCAAGGTTACTCCACGCATGCTGGTTAACCACAGAAAAAGCTGAACGATTGGTATATTATACTCTTCCTACTCCAATATTATCTTTCCGCACAATACCTCGTACAGTCGTGCAATGGCCAGTATTCCACCGATTATGAACAATATTCCCACCCCTGATTTCAACAGCACCAACGACCACGTACACACGCCGCCGCCGTTTTAGTCACGCCGATCCCCCAGTGTCCCGAAGAAAACGCCCAACCACCCATCAGATTCCACCCCACCTTGTCCGGCAGGGATCGCAACACAGTCGTAACGAACGCAATCCGGCGACACTGCAACGCACGGTCGCGAGCGTCCACGCGATGCGAGGGCGATCGCCCTCGGGGGAGGGCGGGTTCCGGGCGGCGGCACGGGCCAGTGGGAGGGGCGTGGCTCCCCGCCGGGTCGCCCGGGATCCCTCTTACCCCCTCCCCCTCTACGCATTCGCCCACGTCACACCTTCCCAAACGAAAGGTGCGCGCGTGACCGGGGGTCTTGAGGCCACGGCCCACGCACGCAGAATTGGGGAGAACTAAGCATTTCCAGCAAGTGCCTACCTACCTCGTACGGAACCATGGAAGTCGAAAACAAGGTCGCCGTGACGAAAATCTATCGGTCCAACACTTCGAGAATGCATTTATGACGATTGGTTTTCTGCAATTTTAACTGGAAAAATTCATTTTTCATACCATATTACCCAAAACATCCCTCACTCTTTGTCAAAAAATCGAGTCCCTCGGGCGATTATCCCATGCTATGCGTTCGGGGGCGCAATTATCTCATTCATGCATATGCAATATGCTAATACACCGGCTCATGCCAAAACATCATCGAGTAAGGTAGAATAACCGTTAACATAGCCGTGGACGAATTAGGCAGCAGAATGCCTAGGAGGGAGAATAGATATGCCAGTAAAATGTAAATACGTCATTGGTGAATTTGGGAAAATGTTTAGGAAAATTTTCTGTTTAGATCCACTATTGCATACTCTAATCGTAAATTAATTAAACACTTACGTATTTTTAAAAAAATTGTCAATGGCAAGCACGTAATGACTTACAGGTGCTCGCTCAGAGCCTCTCAGTTACATTTGACCCTACAAATCGTCACGAGGTCGCACGGCCAGTGATGCTAGATCACTGGTCATCACAGATACCGGGAACGATTATTTGCACTGTTTTATAAACAATATCAAGCATACGGAGCACGCCTTAAAATGCTTTCGCACCGGCATCTTAATTTAGAGTAGGGTTTTTTTTAACTGCAGGAGAGGGGTGAAGAGAGAGAAGAAGGCAAGAGGAGCATGTAGCACGTTCCACCAAACCCCGAGACACCATCACACAACACCGAGCTGATTTCAGAACGGAGAGTGTATGAGAGAGCGAAAGTGTACTAACGAAATGATGGTACCCTGAATGGAAGAGTAAAACGGGGCGTGACACTACCACCGCTGAGGCTCACTTGCAAATACACACGCCGCCGTGACCGGTAGCCGGTCGCTCGAACGAGAGATCGCGCGCCGCTCCAGCCATTTCATCCGCGAACACCTCCCTCGCAGGATCCGTTCATCTCGGAGGAGAATGAACGGTGCGCGAGGGTCACCATGCAACCATCGGCATGCAGAGCGAGCACTGAACGCACGATCGGGGGTCAAAGGGGGGTAGGGAACGATCGAGGAAGTCGCGGCACTAGGGGAAGTGAAGGAACCAAGTAGGAAAGAAGTGATCTTCTTCGAGAAAATGGAAGGAAAAGAGGGAGGGAATAAGTGAGGGGGGGAGTGAGAGAGAGTTATACCGTCGTTGTTCAGGTAGTGTGCGGGGAGAGGGGGAAAGGGATGGTTGGAGTAAAGGAGAAGAGCGAAGGTGGGCACCGGACGAGTATGAATTGAAACGAGAGGGAGCGGAGGGGGAGAGGGCAGGGCGGAGGCATTTTAAAAATGCATGATAGGGACTCCGGACGAGGGGGCGCGTGCGGAGACGGAGGGAGGGAAGGTAGGGAGGTTTGTTCGGCACGTACGTGCTCCGTTGGAGGAGAGACCATGACGGTCGATGGGGGTTTTGAGGAGACGAGGTCGGCGGCGGGTGTAACAACGGACAGCGAAAGGGAAAGGATGGCGTGAGAGAGAGGGAGCAAAAGATGGAAACACGCGGAGAAGATGGAAACAAGTGGAGAGGTGGGGGAGGGGGGTCTCGGCGATCGAATGGGCAGTAACACTCGCCCCAAAGTGAAAGTCTCGGGGTTGGTAGGTTAACTTTGGAAGAAACCGTCGGGGCGGACCGGACTGATGATAAAAAGTTTGAATGAAAAAAAAACAAAACAGGGAAGACTCCTGAGGTATATGTGTACGTCCGCACACTCAAAACGCACACAAGATCGATCACTGAAGGGAAGGCACTGGAGGTCCACGGCTCCGGCGTCGGCCGCGGAAGGATCCGACCGGAATTCCCGCTAATGAAACCCACTCGTTTATTGTGCGCGCCAATATTAATTCTCCGAGGGGAACATTTCCCGGCCCTCCCGACTCGCCTCGTGCACACCATTCCCTCGCACAGCCGACCCCCCCTCGACAAATCCCACCGGCCACGGCGAAGAGCCAAGTCCGCGCGAGAGAGCGGGCGGAGGGGGGCGGCAGTGGAATCGATGACGACGATGCCTACGTCGACGGCGGCGACGAGCACGATGATAACAACGGCAGCATCGAAATGGTTCCGGCTGCGGTTTGGGCCACGACTTTTTATTCGATCACGAGCGAGTACAACACGCAAAACGAGAACATATTTTCAGATGAAAAGGGTCGGAAAAAAGAGGAGAGGGCAGGAGCATGTGACCGCAGGTTTCGATTAAGCGGAGGGAAACTCGACCCTCCCTCACTTTTCGGGGAGGCGAAGGAAGTACCGTGTGGGGGGGTGAAGGGTGGGGGTTAGGGGTGGCGAATGATAAAGGAGGAGAGGGTGAAGTGAAATAGGGTCCGGAAGAGGGGGTGAGAAAATTAAACAAAACGACATAAAATACAAATCCCCCTCCAACGCCACGATCGCCCTCCCCACCCCCACTTCCTAGCCGAAGGCAGAAGCGAAAATTAAAAACGTTGATTGAGAAAAAAGTGACAATATTATTTCGCGGCCCCACGGGGGTCTGGCTTGTTTTCCTCCACCGCCGCTCTTTCAACCTCTCACTCTTTTATTATTATTACTATTATTGTTGCCACCGTACGTATAATTGAGTTTTATTTCAACCAGCTTTTTACTTACGAGCTGGTGAGGGTTGGGGAAGGGGGTTTAACGAGCTATCCACGGGTGGGGTTATTTAAGGGTGGGGATGATAGGAAGCCTGTCTGGAAAAGAGGTAATCTTAATCGAAGAAGTAGGGAAGCACGATTCCGAAAAGCAAGTGACGAGCAAGTGATTCCGAAAGATTTCGGACCACAGCGATCGGAATGAAAGAATCGATTCTGCGTAAAATTCGCATTCGTACCGCACTCAGCACGTAAAATCAATTCCAAGACGTCCTAACGGATTGAAACGGTAAAAATAATGAGAGATCGAATCCCGTCCGTCGGGAACGAAGTCGAATCGTGAACGGGAAGAATCGATTTCAAACGAGACATTCATTTAAGATATTGAGTGTTCTACGGAAGTAATTTCCATCGAAACGAATAGGAATCTACCACCATCACCGGGGGAAGGTAAAGAGGAGGAAGGGAGGAAGCACGGGCAAAAGCGAGGGAGGCAGAAGGAAAGACGAAGGCTAAGATAGAGCAGTGATGGGGTAGACGAGATGAAGACGAGAGTCGTGCATTAAGGGGGCCAAAAGGATGACACGTTAAGGGAGTATGCGAAGGGACGGCGACGATCGGAAATCGAGGAGAACGTCCATCAAAAAAAAAAGCTAAGAGAAGGCGAGGTGGGGGGGAAGTAAAACAATCCGATGCAAAATTGTTCTGGAACCGGTCGGGAAGATGTAGAGAGAGCGGCGGAGGGGGGAGGGTGGGAGAGAGAGGAGAAAAAAATAATATCGGAAAAGAGGGTTAAGAAAAAGGAATTGGGGCATGAAAAAAGTAAAAGCCCGGCGACTAAAACTGCGTGCTGTCGGAGGGAAACATGCAGGAGAGATGCTTGTAAGGGTATGGGCATTGAAGAGTGGGAGGGATCTACGGTTTCCTGGGCGGGGGAAGTGATGAGGGGGGTTCGAGGATGGAAGGACACGAGAGAAAGGGAAGAAGGGGTCCATGACAACGAGAAGGAAGAATATTAATATATTAATATTAATGAATAGCCGTAACGATCCGGCGTGACAGATGAATAACGGAGGGAGAAACATAACCAAGTAGACAAGAGACTGCAAGAAGAATAAGTTCTCCTTACGTCACTTACTAATTCACGATTCACAACCGTTTTTCCATTTCATCCGGCAAAAAAAAACATGGTACGCAACTAATACCTATTATTTACAGAGTTGAATGCCGCTGGTGAAAATAAGAATTTCAAAAACATACCAAGGCGTGAAGAAGTGCATATACTAGTAATTCATAGTGTCGTCTCAATTTATCACGACGAAGTGTATAAAAGGGCAAATTGGAATAAGAACAAATTCTCTGCACGCGTATCAATCGATGAATCTCCACGTGGAGCATTTGATTCCCAATACCATTTGTATGAACACAAAGATCCTTCGTCGACTTACACGTTTGGAACAAACCCTCGCCAAAAGCGTCGGCTTTCGGCGTGGAGAAGGAGAGGAGACGCTGAAACGCAATGGCCACGCCGGGATACCGTTTATCGATCGACTCCATAATCACCCGTCATTTTCTAATCCACCAACCTCACAACCCTACCACACTTTTCCTCTCCCCTACCGAAAGAAAAAAAATACCGGAAAAAGGAACTCAACTTTTCACACCACCGCTCCGTGTACTCGCGGGAACGAAAACAGAGCGCGCACACCAACTCGCACGTGCGAGGACGAATGCATCCAACGAACCCCCGGCCCCCAACCGCCCACAGCCCCTTCCATCCCCCACACCCTCAACGGGGAAAAAGGAGAGCGACGCTGTTTACTCCTCGAGTTGAGAGAGCGAAGAGGGCACACCTCAACGGAACTTGGGACCCCGTCGGTGAGGAACAAAAGGAAAGAAAAATTAAATAACACCGCCGAAAACAGGGAGCGGTGGTGAGGAGCGAGGAGGAAAAAAAATGGGTGATCAAAAAAAAAGAAAAACAACGTTTCGCAGAATGAAAGATTCACTCTAACTCCCCCCGCCCCAATTCCACCGCACCACCCTCCCCGCATCATTCGGAGACACGGCGCGCACGGGAGCGACGTGGCTGCATCTCCCGTCGCGCGGGCACACACCCCGACGTTTTGCAAGCGGCAGGGAGAAAAAAAATTAAAATAAAACAAGAGCGGGTGGATGGGGTGGAGGGTCCCGCCGGGACTGGGAAAAGATGAACACTTCGACGGCGAAATTCAAAATTCAACAACGACAGAGCGTTTAAGGTGGGAATAAATTCAACCCCCCTTCTCCCGGATTGCTTCGGAGGAGTAGTGGGAGGGTCGCAGGAATCGAGAGAGGAGGTGGTAAAGGAAGAATAAATAAGTCTTAGGACTAGGGAAGGGACGGCGATGGAGCCCGGAGCAAAATGGTTGGTGGGAGAGGGGAGACCAAACGAAGAAAAACACACGACGACGGAAGGTTTAACGGTGGTAGATACGAGCCCGTACGTGCAGTATGAACAGAGAGGGGAAAGCGAAGGGAAGGAGATTGCACATAAAACGTTTTAAAAAAATGTGCGTTTATGTGTGTGTATGTATATATGTGAGTGTACATATATTTAATATCTATGGTCACGTCGAGGTAACACAGAAGGGTTGGATAAAAAAAACTTGGACAGCAACAAACAATATAAGAACAAGTAAAAAGAGCACTCAAACATTATTTCTTAATAATTTCGATAGAATTTAAATTGTTTTCTTGACGAATTGTTATATTTTCCGGTCGTTCATTACATCCACCACCTCCCTCTCACTCCTCCCTTATCTCCGCTCCCCTCTCGCCTCTACTACCCCTCCACCAACCCTTTCTTTCACCCCTTCTCCCGCCCCCTTCTGTTTCTCTCGCATACTTCACCTCCCCTATACTAGCAGGCAGTAATATCGTTTCTTCTGAGGAAGACAGAGTTTGATTCCGTCGAAATTATTAAGAAATAACGTGCGAGTGTTCTTTTTATGTGTTCTTATATTGTTTGTTGCTGTCCAAGTTTATATATCTACGTATTATAACCTTTCTATTTTATATATATATACACTTTTTTGGAAAACCCACAAACGTGTAATGTAAATTCACTGATAGCCATAACAAACAGAGAAACCAAAACACACAAAAGAGGTAAAACTCACTGGTTCTCGAATTTTCGGTGGTCCAACCACCTTTCTCAAGAGGAATTAGGAACGTGGTTGGACCACCGAAAATTCGAGAACCAGTGAGTTTTCCCTCTTTTGTGTGTTTTGGTTTCTGTGTTTGTTATGACTATCAGTGAATTTATATATATATATATATATATATATATATATATATATATATATATATATATATATAAATAATGCGGGTCGCGGTGGTCTAGTGGGTAGAGCGTTGGACTACTGACCGGAGGGTCCCGGGCCCGATTTCCAGGCAAGGCACTTTCGGTACCTGCAGCTCCACCCAAGCTAGTTGATTTTTCGGGTACCAGATCTTCCTGGGAAACCATAACCGGCACAAGGAAATGAACCGGCCCCCCTACCCTGATGTGTGAATATTCACACGCCGTCGGGCTTGGTACATGGGTGAGCTCTACCATCACCTACTAAACAGACCTTCGGGTTGATTACTGTGTTTATGATATATATAAATACATTATATAAATATATATATATATATAAATATATATATAAATATAAATATATATATATACACACAATATATAAAGCCAGCTTTGGAGCAATAAAGGAGTGATAAAGGATACGACGAATGAAATACTGCAAGGCAGAAGAATGAGGGGAGTTGATGGGCTGGAGTAAGAGTCCGTGAAAGGAGGAGAAGAAGTGAGGGTTTGATGGGACGAAATGAGTGGCGTCGGAATGGAGGAGGAGCGGGAGGAAATGGGCAGTTGCCGCTAAGAAATATGCCTTCGCGGGGATGTTACTAGTGGGGCAAAGGAGACGAGATATGGGGTGTCTGTACCCCGGGAGAAAACGGCTAAGAAATTAGTGTTCCCCTTACTCTCGCTCCCTCCGTGAAACGAACATCTTTCACGTCGCGCGAGGCGGACCGGGGATGTTTGGGGGGAGGAAATTTCGGTGGAAGAACCCTTCACCGCAACGCTGGCAATAACCCAGGGGAGAGAGCCCGAGCCAGATAGAGTTAAGAGGAAGAGATGGAGAGGCAGGGGATTGAAACGAGAGAGCGACCTATCCGACGCACCGCTGCGGAGAGATTTCGTCCTTGTGACAGTGAAGTTCACATTTCATCCGAGGGCCATCCCGCGTGCTTTCACCTCTCTCCATTCCCTTCCACCTCGGCCTCTTCCCAACAATACACACTCCTCTGCCAAATGAGCTTTGATCCGTGCGGGTCCATCCTCTGAAGGAGCAGACTAAATGTTTCGAATTTTGAGTGAACGGATGGGTGGGCTGGAGGGCGAGGGACGCGGCTACAGATGAGCGAAGGGGGAGGGAGATGAGGGGGAGTCGCCGCTGACGAACGGCGCTCACGACTATTTCACGTGCTGCTGTAATTAACGCGGACCCTCGACCTACAATTGACCGTGTGGTTGTGTGGACGGGTTCACGCGCATCGTCGTCCTTCGCCCCCATTCTACAACAGACGGACACCATTTGGATTCCTTTTCCTAAATCACTTCTGCACCCTGAACCGAGATCATCGGCACTAAAATATTAAGTCTCCGACGGTGATATAGTTACACCGTTCCTCCCTCTTTATTCGCCCTCTCTTTGCTTTGAAATAGATGTCATTCCCGGCAATTCTAGCCTTGAAACTTGTGTGTAACAAGACCATGCCAATGTGGTCAATTAATAATGTTTAAAAAATCACATAACAGATATCAGAATACACGAAAGAGCACCGTAACATCGAATTGGGAACGATCATTTTATAGCTCAGCATCGCAATTCAGATTAACGCGCATCCAAATTTGTATGGTCGAAGTGATTGCTAACACATAAACAGTTGTACACACCTCAGAAAAATTCGTTTAAGACACCATTTCCGATTGAATAATGCATTCATTATTTTTTTATTTAAGAGGCCATAGAAGAATTTTAGCAAAAATAAGAATTCCCGCGTCTTTAACGAGTAGTGTAGAGACAAAAGAATAACAATAGAAGCGCCTTGAGAAAAAAGTTTTTGCACGAACATACGAGAGATGGTACCAAAACCATATTGGTATTTCCGCAGGAAGCTTAAATCTCACCATATTAAGGGACATTAAATAACCGTTCACAATGTCCTTTCGAAAAATTCCTGTTGCCTCGTTGCCGCGTTTGAATTTTCACAGACAAAGATATTAATTTTACCTCGGCACAACAAAATCACTTACAAATGATTTATCAGTAGGTTGCAAAGTTTCCCACCTCACAACGAGGTGGGAAATCATAACCTAATAACCACCACGAGGACAAATGCACTGTACTTATTTCGGCCTTCTTGCGGGCACCAACGATTTAATTGACTTCATCTTCCTTCACATGAGGTTTAGGATAAATAACAAACTGGCATCTTCCCAATTCAACATCAACTCCCCTTGAACGATGCAATGCTATATCGCAACAATTAGGTACCATACATAAAGATGAAGTTTCAAAAATATTTTAACAAGAAGACAAATGCATTACAACAACATCGAGAAACCCTGACACACCTCTGGAAGCAACAAACGCTCGAGCATTCATCTCGCAGCTTAAACAATTAATTGAAATAAAACGCACGGGAGATTACCCGCGGGGTCAAAGGCGATGCTTGGAGAACCAAAATAATGCGTCACTACGCCAGCACGACCTGAGCATCACCGTCGTAGGAAACCATGCAAACACCAAATAACTCGGCGTCGAGGGAGACATGAGAGAACGCGGAGGAGACAAAGGCAGCCGCGACCATAGCAAATGACACTCGAAAGAAATCGGAGGTCCACGCAAAAATAAACATCTCCGTGATCGATGGAGGAAAGCCGTCCGAGAAGGAAAAAAAAGGATTCAGGAGTAGGCCATATCGAGGGGGGGGGAAGAATCGGGGATGAAAACAGGGGGGGGGGATGTTAGAGAGAGAGAGAGATCGCAGGAGAGGCGCTCTGGCAGAGTGGGAGCCATAGGAACTTGAAAGCTCCGCGAAACCTCAAAAAGTGCTCCGACGATGCTGAAGGGATAAGGGAAGGGACTTATCCTCCCGTCTGCGGATGCTGCGGGAAACGTGGAAGGGGAGCCCACCGCGGGAGGTCACCGACGTACATAGATCACAAACTGAACGACCGCGAATGCACCTAGCCACCACAAAGGAAAGAGAGGGAAAGAGCAACCGAATAGCGAATGAATCCCGAGTATTATGGCGGAGGGAGACATCAAAGACTTTTGCTACATAACTTAATAAATATAGGACGAGAGTCAAGTTGCGGTTTCGATTCGGGAATTATGAAGATGCCGATACACCCCGTGGACGAAGGGATGATAAGGCGAAAACCTCGTGGTTTGTAGGGGGAGTGAGAACGGGAGTAGGCGCATCAAGTTCAAAATGTTCACTCTGATCCTACGCGGACTCCATTCGGGAAAAAGCTGAGAGTTCTCCTCGCTCTTGGAAGCATGTATGGTTGAGCGCAAATCAAGAAGGCTCGCGGGCAAATCAAAAAGGTCGCGGAGGTGACCGACTCAATTACCGACCATGAGTACCGAAAACCGACGCGGTTCACGAAGAAATAGTCTGAAAATAATGAATAAAATACGCCCTCAAAACCCGAAGAATGTTCGTCAACCATGAGGGATACGATAACGCCCTCGTCCTCGCTTCGAGCCATGCCTCCGCGAACGAGCCTCATTCGTCGTGACATGAGACACGCCCAAGGACGACACGGGTCTCGGCTTCAGTTTGAACGCGATTCCCGGCTGGGTGTCACCGGGAGAGCCGCACCGAAGGGAAGAGGAGTAAGTCGTCGCCAACTATCATGAGAATTTGAAATGCTTGAAAAACTACGGATTGAGAGAACGGATTTCGGGGAAGGTGGAAGGTCGAAATGAAGACCAGATGTCCAGGCGGGAAGAATAGGTGCGGTGGGAAGGGACGAAAAGAAAGAGAGAAAACAGAGCGGGGGGCAGGGGAGGGGCTGTAGGTGGAAGGAAGGAAACGTACGAAGGAATGTAGCCCGGGGGACCCCCTAGGGGTGTGACGGTAGGAGAAAGAGAGGGGGAGAGTGCAAAGGGTGGTATGTGGAAGGTTTTTTGGATGCCGAGGGAGAGAGGGAGAGGTGGGAGGGCAGGAAGAGTGGACACTCCCGGGCGAGCGCAGAGACAATGGACCCTCAGACGGGCGAGGAGGAGGAGGAAGAAGAAGAGGACATTTCCGGCATTCTTTCCGATTCAAGGAGAGCGGCAGCCAGAAGGCGGACTCTCGCCACGCACACGGACTCGGTACCGAGCGATTCTGACAAGAAACTAGGGCGGTGAAAATTGGAATATCCATCCTGAGGTGGAGCGGGGGAGGGAGGTTATTGGAAACGGGGGTTGAAGAACAGAGCTGGGATACCGGTCACCGATCCATTTACCACATTTTCTCCTCCTCCTCCTACCCCCTTTCCCCAACTCTATTTCACCCCTTTGGGGAAAACAATTCACGAGATGGGTTCCGTGACGGAGGAAACCGCCAAAACACGCGGGCCCCACGAAATGCACTCCCGAAACTTCATGGGAAAAGAACAACGCCCCTGACGCTTTTCAAAATGATGTGTCCCAAAATACACTCCCAAACGCGAATATAAAAAATAAAACAGCCGCAAACGGTTTTGACGAAAATTAAATTAATATCCCGCACTCCTCGAAACGAAAAAAAAAGTTTTTGCATGCAGTAACACAATGAGAAAGAATCCGTCCGGATTCCGCGGGTGGAAAAAAAGACGAAAAAATAGCACAGTAAATTCCCTGAGGTAAAACTAAGTTGACGGAAGGGAAGAGGACATAACCAGAAGAGGAGGAGGTTTGGAGTACAGATTTTAGACACCAAGCATACTCCTCCGTGCACCGAAAAAGCACTACACGGCGGCAATACAATAAATCAAGGGGATCACGACACCCTTCTGGTGGAAAGGAAGTCATGCATCTATCCCCCACACACATACGACCACGTGGAGAGAAAAAAAAAACAAGATAAGAATATCGCACCGCTTCCGTACGCTATAATTCACTCACACCCCGGACGCAAGATATTATAATAACAACGGAGGGCAAAAAATTGTAACAATGAGCGCGAGAAGACTCGAATTTCCTGAACGGAGGAATTACGTCACCATTTCCCCGGAATGGAGCCGTTAGGACGGGCAGGCGCGGAGAGGGAGGAAGAGAGGAGGGAGGGGAGGAGGGCATTTCTCGCGGAATCCTGTACGAGGTCGAGGGGGGGGGAAATAACACGAAATAAAACGAAAGGGGGCGGAAAGGGACGGACGAAGTGGGAGAGAGAGAGAGGACGAACAAGGAGAAAGAAAAGTTTTTTGCGACGAGTTCCCCCGATGCCAAGGCGGGGAAAGGGACCGCCAGAGAAAGAGGTGTACGTTGGGGGGGGGGGCGAGGAGACCATAGGTATGCGCGGAGGAAGGGGGTGCAGGGGGTGAAGGGACAATGAAATGTGTAAGGGAAACTTCTACCCCGAGCGAGCCAATGAATAGGAATCATCTGGGACGGCGGGGCGAGGTTGGGCGCCGAGGGAGGCGCCAGTGGAGGGCGAGTGGAGTGGAAACGGGGGCAAAATATTCCGGGGGTGGCTCGACTGATTGAGGGGGAGAGGAGGAGGGCAAAGGTGCGCCCATGTGGGAAGAGAGATGTGGAGGGGCCAGATCCTCAAGGGCGGTTGAAGGGGAGACGGGGGGGGGAGAGAGAGAGAAGGGACTATTGGGGGACGAATTGGGGTGGCGGGGGAGCCGAAGAAGTAGTAGAGAGAGGTCCGTAAGTGGCTCAAGTTTGAGGAGATGGTAAGTGGGAAGAGGCGGCGAGATGGAAAAGTAGGAAGAGGGCGCGCGGAGAGGAGGGCTTGGGGGTGCTGGAGAGAGAGATCGAGAGGGTAGAACCGAGTGGGGGGAAGGGGGCATGGGATTTGTGGGGGGTGGAAAAGAAATAAGCCGTTGGCCCACACGGCCAACGCCATCGGCAGGGGGGGGGGGCGAGAGAGAGAGAGAGAGGAAAAGAAAAGCGCCGAAGAGGAGAAGGCGGCTGGGGAGAAAAATAAGGACCCAGCAGCTGAGTAACGGCGAAAGGTGAAAGGAGGGGATTTACGAGGCGAAAGAAGGGTGAAGGTTGGCAGGGCCACATAGTAACAGTCGGTATACATTTGACCGCCCTAAAAGGCGCTCCCTCTTAAGGGGGAGGGGGTTTTTTTTCGTGTGAATGCCATTGACGACACCGACGCAGGGTCCTAATTTGAGATACATTTCGCAACCCACGGAGTAAAAACGTTCCGTTTATTTTCAAATAAACGATGCAAATGTTTCTCCTTCAAACGAGAACACAGGAGTCCATCATAACGAGGAGGGCGCAAACGAGGAAATTTAGGCTTCACCGACTGCATGCGTTCTCCTATTTCTCTTCTGTTCGCGTCAGAGTATCAATCCCTTCAAACCGGACAGCAATCAACCAACCCGAAAGTTTTGTTCTAATTCAATAGGGTAGAGCTAACCAGGTAAAATTCCCCGAAGTGTTTGAAATTCTGTTTGGGCTGTGCCATTCCATTAACCCCTCTCCGGTTTCCCTTAAGGGATTATCAACCACAAATAGGGTTTAAGCTAAGGTTGCCTCACCCAAGATTTGAACCTGGACGCTCTACCCACGAGGATACTACCTCCTTCCAGAACATAAAAGTGAATTTGAAAATACGAAAATCTGCAAGAAGGATTTTCGCACCGTCGGAATGCTAAATTTTTCCAAACGGCATTCGGACAAATCAACCTCTCCCGCCCAAACGACGGATGCGATAAAGGATGAAACGAGCGAGAACATCCCAAAAAAAAAGAGTACAACAACGAGCCAAGTCCACGAACAGGGAGGGGCATTCTTGTGTAAGAGAATCTGATCTTTAAACACTTTTTCGTTGACCTTTAAATTTATCACTTCGACGACACTCCTTTTTGTTCTGATAAACAACATTTATTACCAAAAAAACTTCCATTCAGACAATTTGTGAAAAGCTAAAGCTTACGGAATCGTCCTGAATTTTCGCACTTAGAAAAAAAAAAGAACAGGAATGAAAACATAACGCGGAAAGTACCGCAGAAAATGCAGACCGAGCATTAGACCGATTAGGAAACCGGAGCGTTACTGGGGACTGCGAGGATTCATTGGGACAAAATGGCAACAATCGGGGCCGCCCCTTCGAGTGGAATCCTCGGAGACGGAGAGAGAGGAAAAGAGGGCGGCCGGGAGGAGAGACTGGGAGGTCGACGGAAGGAAGACGGGAAATAAGAAAGGGAGGAGAGGAAGGGTGAAAAATAAACACCGGTTGTGGAAAAAAATGAGGAGTCCCGGATCGGAGTGGAGGAGGAGACTGGGGAGTCGGCAGGTGAGATGGGAATCTGTCGGAGTGTCTCGAGGTCGGCAGAGTAGGAGGCGGGCGGACGGGAGATGGGAAAGTTTTTCTATAGAGTGCAAAGAACTTCTCCGGGATTAGTTGGGGAGGGGATGGGCGCATTGAGAGACTGACGGGTGGATGGATCGAAGGGGCGGGGCGTTGGAATGGGGAAGAGAAGAGGTGGGGATAGGGGGGGGGACGTGAGTGAGGTTAAAGGAAAAGGTGGAAGAGGCGACCACAAGAATGTCCAAGTCGCCGGGAGGGTGGCAAATGATTCACCAGCGAAAACCATACGCGACACGCACGCTTCACCGCCAGAGCGACGATCACAGCACGCACCAACGCTTACCACCACCGCAAACGCGCTAAAGGAGAAACCATCCCGGCGGCTTCCCGGAGAAAATATTTCCGGGGAATTCTGAAGGAGGCTTGTCAAACGATGGCGCCGATCGTAACGAACGCCTCGCGGGGCGACGTCGCTTCGTGTTTTTCTCTCCCAGATCCCTACCAGCAGGAACTCCCTCCCTCTCTGCACCTAGAAGAATAAAAAAATATTCTTTTCCGGATTTGTGAGCAAACCGCGTTCCCGAAAATTGGCTGATGACGATTGGCAGACGTCCCCTACAGCGCTATCTGTCTGAAAATTGCCACGATCGCTCCATGGGAAAGAAGTTGACGCAAAAATCATTCAGGGAAATTCATAAGTGCATCAATACTCTCTAGTCCTTACATAATTTCAAAACCAACATTCGGGTGTCAGAATTTTTTCAAAACCAACCCCTGAGTGAATAGCCATGTATTTTTATATTTTCAAGTTCGCTCGGCACCATAGTAAAATCCTCAGACGGCAGAGACGGTTTAGTTTATTTTCCTCATTAATACCGATACGCATTGTTTCAACATTTTCTAATACGTCGAGAAAAGAACCTTTATAACACATCACCATAGTAGTAGTTTTTATGGGTGGCGACCGACAGCTAAGGTTATTTGCGACATTAGGGCGGGATGGGAAAAGAAGGGCGGAGAGTAACCCGGCGTTGGCATTAGCCAACTCTTGTCGAAAGTCCCCAAGGGGTCCGCAGTTTAATCTACCACGCGGAGGACGGCATGCTCACTCAAAGTGCTCTCCACAAAGCACTTCAAGTAGCGATCGTGATGCCACTGAAAAATATTTGTTGTCTCCAGGATTTGAACCCGGACCCTCTAAGTGGGAGGCCCGTTAGCCAACGCACCATCCCGATCCCCCATATAACCATTACATGATATAAAACTAAGATACAGCTATGAATGAAATATCATTATAATACAAAAATGAGCGTCTTTGTAATGTGTTCTTTTATTAACAGTCTGGCATAACATGTGTTAACTTGTAACTGTAACAAATTTCGAAATCCATTATCAATAAAAGCCATTCGAACAAATAATCTCAATACCGCTTGAAGTTAAAGCTGTTTTTTTCGAGAAAAGCCAATACTTTCGTTTAATTTCACGTCCTTCACTAAAACATTCAGTTCTATTGTTACCACGGTAGATTTTGAAACCACGAGGATTCCCAACTCACCTTGCGTGGCACGCCCGAAAATAATATGATTTCCGAAACTACAACCGAAAGCGACGGATGGCGTTGCCTCGTGTGGAACTTCACCCGTTCACAAATTTAGCGGAGTAATAGTGGGAAATATACAATTTACGAGGAGAAAGTTAAACTAAAATTTTGACTGTTAATTATTCAGTAGAAAGGTGAGACTTCAATGGACGATATGCAGGTGCGGGGGGCCCCTTTGGCAGCATGCAAATTGCAAGCCGCCACATCAACCGAAGAAAACAACGCTACTCATACCCGTTGCCAGTCAGGACTGGCACATTTTATTTTCCATTTAAAATTCAGAGGAGAAACTAAAGAGTAAAAAAAAAAAACCCCTTCAAGATCGAGGAAAGCTCGAAGCCACGATCTTGTTATTTAATGCACACGAGAGCCTCAAAACTATGTAAACACCGAATAAGCGAACTTCCTTTTTTTTTATGAACGCAAGACTACTTTTCTTCCGAGCGTGAATTTTTTCGCGGGTGAACGGCGGGATCTCCTGAGCGAAACTTATGGCTGCAATTACGTCGAATCCCAGCGGAGCCCGGCCTGCGTGCGCGCACGGTAAAGAACCCACGAGATCGTTACCGTTTTTACAGCCACGCGGGAAAAAAGGGATAGACAAGGATGGGAAAAGGAAAGGTTATTTATTAGCGCGAAACAAGATGTTCGGAATTGCCGCTTTCCACCGTTACCGCCCGGGTTATTTTTTCAGCTTTTCTTCCTCGCGTTCAAATGGCCATAAAGCCCGCGTCAACACTCCGTCAGGAAAAATGAAATAACGAAATAATGGAGAGGGGGGAGGAACTCGATCGCCTGGGGTGAAATTTCGAGGCGTCTAAAATCACTTCAACGGGGAAGCGTGCTTTAGGTATAACGGCTCAAAAGAACCCATGCGTGCGTTCACTCATTCGTTTTCCGAGACAAACAGTAGAGAGGATGAGAGAGGACGACAAATAGGGCACAACGAGGGGAAAACACACAAGGAACATCTGTGGAACTGCACCGAAGGAAACTTTGTACCCATCAACGAAGAAGAGTGGGAATATATTCGAAAGACAAAGTTTACGAGTGGTGTCATTCTAAGCTCGTTAGAACTCACCTCAGGCACCCGTCACACATTTGACACCCTGAGCAGTAGGGCCCAATTTTGGAATTCAAGATGATGCAAAAATATCTGTTATGAAGCAGGATCATTACATGCACGACTTTAATCATTAGATGAACACAACACGCTGGAGTTTTAGGGTTCCCTAAGTGGGAATTATTTTATCAGATTATTACGCTGATAAGAGTACCTATCGAGTAGTTAAAAGCATACTGACCGAAAGATATGAAGAATATTATTACTGCACAACGTTCGTGACCATTGAAACAGGAAGCAATAACGTGACATGATTCCAACTTTCTGAAAATGAACAGACACCCAAAGCTAACAATCACTAACTACGGTAATGGTCAAGACCTAAAACCCACTGCCACATGCGGCTTCCATGGAAGATGCATATGCAATTTGAAGAAAATACTGTTGCAAACCCAGCGCAGCAAAGGGACGAGGAATCCCGGCACCCGGTCGAAGCCTTCTCCTCCGGAATTTTCAACTTAAACGAAAAGAACATACAATCATCACCGTGATCATAAGTGGCCTCCCGATTTAGAAATGAGTTTTGGAACAGTCGTAAACTTATTTTTTTAACAACATTCGTGGAACTCGGAGAACTTACCTCCCAGGCTAAAATGTTACTCGTCCTATCGTAACGGAATTGTCTGAAAGGTGCCCTCTCGGAAAGAGGACGACATTGACATAAAATAAAATTGAAAGACTTAAACCACGGACACTCCGGGTTGGAAGAAACAGCCAAGCGAGAGTCACGAGACCACAGGTGACATACGTTGAGAGTTCGCAAAAACGGAAGCACCTCCACGGAAAACACGAGTGCCGAAAATGCTAGAATCGAGCGGATAAAACGACAGCTTAACAATATTAACGAAAATACAAAAATGACGAAAACTCTCCCGTAAATTCGCCGTTCAGAGGAACTGAGGACGGGAGGAGACGTTCGGAAGTGGGTGGAATCGGGAGTAAATATTGGCCGAGCAATTGCAGGCGGGCGGTCGAAGAGGAACGGGGACCGTGTGCAAATAAAAACAAAAGAGAGGGTGGGGTGGGGGGTGAGGAGTGGGGACGGCTGAATTCGAGGAGGGAGAGGAAAACGGTGAACTTGAAATTGGAGGGAGTTGGAAAGTGGAGAAGAAGTATCAACGGATTTGGCGAAAGGAAAGAGCAATTGAAGGAGATGAGGAGCGCAATGGATGGAGAGAGAAGAAGAGTAAGCTCTGGATTATCCGTGTTCCCATTTGCCGAAGTTCCTTATTATCCAGGGTGCAGATTTACATACTGAGTTACGTACTATTTAGTTTCCAAAAGCCTGCAGACAGTCACCATTGATTTAATAATCAGGCAAAGGTGACCATATTCGTCACTGCGGTCTCTCGGTACAACTCATGTGCCTGCCTACTATTGAATGCCAAAATAATGCATACTTTTACCTTTGCCTGATTCACGATCCGCGAAATTCTGCGTATATCCTAGCTTTCAAAGGCTGGTACATGAAAACGTGTTAACATTACTTATTCTGGACGACTTAGGCAAGCAAACATCAGAATTCACAAGTGAACATCTGAAGTGACAAATGCGACCGGACAGGAGTCAATGCAAAAGAAAACGAAAAAAAAACTGCACAGGCAATATCATTTTCCATTTAAATTGCCTCAATATAAATATATAGAGAGCAGCTGGAAGGCAAGGAAAAGTATTCATCTTGCCAAAATTTATGGGCGCGGAAAAACTCTTCCGTGTGATCCGACTACCCTTTTAACAGATATGTGATTAGTCCACATCACCTAGCATGATCGAGGCTCGACTATATTTAATAAATACTGGAGGAGCCTATGGGTGGCATGGATGCTGCAGCAAAAGGTGAATCGGAGAAATTCGAAAGACCTTGCAGACTGGAGCGAGAGAGAGAGAGTGGGGGGACAAAAGCAACAAAAAGATGAAAGACTTTACAGACAGGCCTCCATGATCGTCACCGATACGACTTTAGGAATCTCACTTCATTTCCGCGAAACACTTTATCCTGTCCCACCGTCTGGAAAGGCTGGACCGCAAGCAAACGTTTAAGGCCACGCGACACTCGGGTCAAATGGAAGGAACCTTTCTCTCCTCCAGCAACCTTTGAGCTTACTCATTTGCGACCGAAGATATGCGACAGAAAGACTAAAGAAAAATTATACCATGGAAATAACACGCAACGCTAACACCGAAAAATATCATGATTGAGTGAGGGCACATAAAAGAAAATTTCGTCGGGGATAGTCAAAAAACAATGCTCTGCGTACAGGAATAAAATCGCATTTATATTTTATGTACAGACGTCTGCTCAGAACATTTAGCTGATAGTTTTTTCGTACTAGTCATTATCTCTCCATCACAGAAACTATATTTTTACCGAAAAGTAGCTCTCCTTACTCCGCGAAGTAATTCAAACCGAACCAAATTATTCTAGGACATATTACACGAATTAAATACTATCAACATTTTCTGATAAAAAATTAAGTATATATATCCTCTGATATTATAGACGAAAAATGAAACTGGATTAACAGCTCCCGTACCGTTGAAACCTCGGTAGCAAACAGAATAAAAATATACTCTGAATGGTAAAACGACGGATTGCTAGTGTGCTGTTGAGTCCCGATTGACACGCAAGTGCAGGGCAAACCAGGCTGCCCGGCGGCACTCCAAAAACTCGCAATTGGTAAACGTGCCTCGCATGCGCAAAGATTAAAAAATTATCGGGAGCAAATAAAGTCCAAAAAAAAAAGTTTCAGTCGATATATTTCATTTCAGTCGCCCGAGCAAAAGACACCTGAGAAGGGGTCCAGGGAGAATGGACAAAGGATGAGGGGGTTAGGGATTCAGGATGAAGAGAGGGAGAACGAAAATCGGAGGGAAGCGGGAGGAAAAAATAAAATTTCCAGAAAGAAAGAGAATGGAACGATTCATACGAGAGGTGGAATGAGTGAAAGCGAGGTAAAATGAGAAAGGTGAAGAGGAAAAGGAATGGTGCATAAAGAGGTGGCTGAGAGGAGAAAGAGAGATTGCGAGAGGGAGAGAAAGAGATGAGAGAGAAAGATAAGATCAAAGGGGGAGGAAAGATACTTACAGATAAGAGAAACATAGAAGAAGAGAGAAATAAGGAGGATAAATAATAGAGAGACGAAGAAATATAGTAGAGATAGAGATGGAGGGAGTGAGGAAGATGAAGGTAGGAGAGAGAGAGAGAGAGGTGGGTGATGAGTGGGAGTGGCCACGGGCATGGAGGACGGAATGAGAACCGCTCCGCAAACGCAAACACTCACAAAAACTAAAACCACGAGGGGAGGAATGGGGGGCAGAAAGAGAGACAGACCCTAGTTTATTTACCGGACCGTGGGTGAGGGCGGGAAAGGAGGCGAGGGTGGGAGACGTAGAAAGGGAGAACATATCACGGTTCCTTCATTTTTTCATCTCTCCCGCACGGCGACTGCGGCGTGTGAGGTCCCCTCCTTCCGTCCTCCCGTGCCCTACGTAAAAAAAATAAGCGGCCAAGAGACTGGCTGCCTCCGTAGGGAAGAGAGTGGGCGTGGTCGCAAGGAGTGGAGGTGAGGCGTAAGCAGAAACAACCGGGCAAGTGGGAGAGGAGGGCTCGGTGTGTGGCGCGATGGGTGTTGGGGGGATGAGGACATTACCCCGTGGGGGTGTGCGTTGGGGAGTCGACTGGTAGGGAAAGGGGAGGAGAGATATTTACATCATCGTGGCGACCGTCTTTGCATTTGGGAACTTCCCCCTTAAGTTATCGTTAACGGAAATGGGGTGACGTCTCGAATAACGAGGCCTTCGGGAACGTTGCAAACGCTGTCCTTTTGCGGGCGGCAAAGGGGCAAGGACCGTGCGACTGGAAGCCCACGTTGGAGGCTTTCTCCTAAATTACCTTTCGTATAATTTTCTTTCGAGAATTACTTAAAATTCCCCGATCCCCTCTTTCCCCCATGAAGGTCACATTTCAGAAAAAAATCCATCCCGCATATTCGGGTAGATTACTACACCCAACTACATGAGCCCGTGAAAAGTTTTTCATTTTCGGAAAGCATGACAAGCAAGGAGACAGCATTTGGCACTAAATATATTTTTCGCGTGAAATGTCAACGAAATAACTTTTCATTACGGGCAAAACGAAAATATTTAAACGAAATCTTTAACAAAGACCTCTCTATCTTCGATTTCAAAGAAAGAACCCTAGGCAATTTCTTCCGCCGAGCGGACATTACCAAATTTCAGATTGCCCATTTTGATTTGGGCCACGTCACGACACGGAATGACGCGGCTTATTGTTTCACAACAACGGTTGTTATATCCGCTAAAACGAATGTAAAATGAACAACTATACAATGGATACGGGGCCTTCCATCATGATTCCTGGAAAAATTACAAGGAAAAGGGCCGCTTTCTTTTGCTCCATTCGTCTAAGATGGAATTGTTTCAACGAGTAAACCCGGAAAAATGTCACGGGTTAGACTTTTCATCAACAAATTCCACAACAAGCATGCGATGATGCGGGCAACACGATACAGATATATTGAGAATTGCTGACTGCGCAGTAATGACGCAAAATTATAACGATGTTGAATAAATTAAAGCCTAAATGCAGAAGAATGAAGCGTGATTCAACAGGTATTATTTTTTATGATGTATTACGGCGCATTTTTTACCGTTTGCTTAACAAATTTCCTTGTGAATTATCGCGCAGAGAATTCGCTGGCACATTTCGGACTTGCTCATCAAGATCAGTAGACTGAAGTACCCACCTCATGTACAAGCACCATATTCAGAAGTAAGAATAAAGAACAGTGAAGAAAAAATAGATACATAGTATACCTACACGCACAGAGCAAACACACACACCGAAACCGTGAGATACAGGGGAAAGAGAGAAACGACGCGTCGTAAATGGGTGGGCAACGCGATCCGACACTCCCCAGCGCCCCCCCTAGAAGTCGCTTACGGGGGGTAAGGCAGGGGGGGGGGCGAAAGGAGCACATGGGCACCCCTCCGCGGTGGGAGGGTGGCAAATTCCTCCCCTCTACGACCAAGAAAAGAAAACTCGGCCTCCGCACACAAACACCGGGAGAGAGAAGTGAACAGGGCCTTCTCTTCGGACCCACGTCCCCGGCAATTTCACCCGGATATATATCCCACGTGAATTTTTAAAATTCAATCCAACAGGTAACGATCCACCTAGGCCGGGAGGAGGAGGAGGAGGAGATCCTGGCAGGATAGTGCCAAGAAAGACGAAAGGCTCGGAAGGGGGGAGGAAAACCTATACATATATGAGACGACGGCTCGCGCAGACACTGCGGAGAGGAAAAACCATAGTTTGGGGGACCGTCTTGCGGGAAAAGCGGAGGGGAGGGGGTCCGGGATGCGGAGGAGGAGGAGGGCGACAAGGGTCCCGAGTAGGTGGGGATCCCAAGGATTTTGCGGGTGAAGGAGTGGGGGCTGTGTATATATCTTTATATAGGTATGGGGAGGAAAAGAGGATAACTTAGAGCGAGAGGAGGGAGAGGATGGGGCGAAAACTGCGGAAGCAATAAGCCGAGGGGCTGTGTGGCCGGGGAAGGAGGGATCGGGGAATGGGGGATGGAGGAAGGGAGCTGGACCCGAGGAAGGAACGCGGAAAATAAGGGCGGGCAATGGACAAAAAAAGGGAGGATGATAGTCCATTGTGGGACCGCGCCGAGAGGTAACATTTTTAGACAACTCCCTCTTCCTCCCTCCTCCTCCGCCCAAAGTGAGATAAACGACCATAAAACTTTACGCGAGAAATGGAGAGGCATGAACTTCCGAGAATGTGAGTTCTCCGAAATGGTTTTTGCACTGAGCTTTCGCGGGCGAATATGGATGCAGAAGTAATGAATGTAAGTGAAATGAGAGCCCGCCAATAAGAACCTCCGCTGCTTACTTGAATCAAAATAGTTGGGAGATCGTAGAGCAAGATTTTAAATCGTCGAAATTCACAGATCTCTAGTTCGTGCATCTAACTCGGAACCAATTACGATAAGAACTTGCGCCTATCCTCCGAATATAAAAAACAGTAGCTATAAAAATGCACGTGTTTCACTCTCCATCATGTTCTAATTTCTTCGAACGAAAGGATAAACAATGAAACTGAAGGTGGGACATTGCAGGTAACAACCAAGAATTAATTCGTAAATGAAACTAACTTGACTGTCCGAGATTGATTCGTAGAAGAGGATTAATATTCCCGACTTGCAGAGTGAAATAGTACGTTTACGACTCCGAAACCTTTCATCTTTTCCGTGCCATTTCTTAACAATAAGTTCGTTCATAATTTTTTTTTCTCAGACGGAACGAAATATTCAGTCTCAACAAGTTTGAAGGCTAATTATGTGGTCATGCACGGGAAAAAGAGCACGGAGACGGCATCTATACGCAAGAGAGGACACCGAGCGAAAGCTTCGATCGGGAGCGACTCCTGGTCGCTTCTTATTTCTTACTCTCCCAATAAATCGACAAACACAGTCGGGAGGTGGGGGGGGATACCGAGGTGTCCTCTGAGGAGAAGGAGAGGAGGGGAGAGGAGGGGAGAGGAGGGAAGAGGAGGGACAGCGCGGGAAGAGCCAAGTCCCGAAGGAACGAGGGGAGAATAGTGGTCAGGAGGGGAGGTGGGGTGCGACCGCAAGCGGAGGAGGGGGAGCGGCTGGAAAGGGAGTGCCTGGCAGATGCGGAGGACGCCGAGAAGAGTGAGGGACTAGGTGAATGAGAGCGGAGGGAAGGAAGGACGGGAACCCATGGAAGCGAGAATGGAAACGATAAGGAAAAAAGGAGGGTTGACTCCAGTGGCACTACAGGCGTTCGCCTAAGATCGATGCAATGTGACGTTGCATATCGATAAATGTCAACTTCATTCGAATATTATTATCCCAATAGGACATGTATGTCATAAACCTGGAAACAATTTTTAACATCGTATTAGACATGGGCATGAGTCGGTAAGCTATCGAACGCACATTTAAAGATTCACACACACAAGTACAGTCCTTCAAACGGTGACTTCCAGCTGTGGGATAAACAATTTTAATTTACCCCTCTCTCACGTATTAATTAAATAGTGAATGGCATGGAGGGTTCTTTCGCGGAACATATTTATCGTAGTGAACTAAAAAAAACTAGATCAACACGTAAGATTGGGAGAAGAATCCGACGAAAGACGACACATCTGCATAGGAGAATTTCATTCGCTCACGGGCGGATGAATATCGTTCACACGGAGATGTTTTGCAAGGGGGGTCGAAATCAGAAGTGTATCACCACACATCTCAGGGAAGGGGACACGGGAGTGCTGGCCAAAGGTGCGAGACGTGCCGGGGGACGGAGCGGGATCGGGGGCGTCTTTCGCAGGAGGGGAAGGGACGGGAGGAGTGGGGCGACCTAATCTGCATACAAACCCTACCGGGAGCCGTCGGAAAGGAGAGCGAGAGGCCCGGACGACGCAGTAGTTAAGCTTTTAAGGGAGGGCGATGTTTGTGGAGAATCCGGAGGAGGTTAAACTAACTGTACCCTGGTTGCGAAGGGGAAAACGAGCCTTTATTCAGACACTTATCAAGAGTGTCGGATCTAAGTCGACGATCTCTCGACGTCTCGCGGAGACATATTTTTTTAGTCTATCAAATCCCCTCCCAATTTAGTTCGGGGCATCCGAGATTTCCTCCGAATCCTAGAGGCCACACGAAAAAATTCCCTTCTATTCCCCATTACGCGAAAAAGTCTCACTTTTCCACCGAAAATCGCCCGAAATATATTTCCGCCCCGCCCCATCCCAGAAGTCATACCGTCCAATCATGCCTCCGCAAATTCCTCTAGCAAACAACTGACGAGAATAATTCCCCGAATATAAATAACGCCGCGGAGATACTTCACGGCGGCGTCGTTAAAAATAAGTGAAACAACTCGGGCGAAATCCCACTTGATCCTGTTTAAAGAACGCTGGAGGGAACGTTCCAGGAGACTTAAGCGAACGTAATAAGTCGGCTGGGGGAGAGAGAGGCATAAGATAAATAAACAAAGATGGGCTCAAGGAGGAAAAAACTTGGGGAGGGGGAGGCGTACGTACGTGGACAACTCGAGACAGTAGAGCCTTTTCACCGAACGAATTTGCCTCTTCAGGGATCACACTTTCTTCAAAATTCCAACGGTCTCCTCAGATTCGAAAGATACACAAAAAAATAAAACAAGGGCGAAATCATGCGTCTAATCTTGTTCCCTTATTATATCGTATGTGTTGGACATAATCCTTCATTGAGGTTAATTTACTCTTCATAGGAACGCCAAAGTACGGCTAGAAATTTCGATCCCAGATGTCGTGGACCTTACTCCATTTGTGATCGCGACATGTTAGAGCATTGAAATCTGTTCTTGCCAGTCTTACTTTTGAATGAATATTGTGATTTAACAGTCATCAACGGCGTTCTAAAAATGTCCAAGGTGCTAAAAGTGAGTTCAGGCGTTGGCAACTTTCGAGGTCTAATATGTATTGTCGCAATCCGTCTTCATGTTGGCATCCAACTTTTACAGCAATGCTCATACATACCTACATTCCTTCCCGTAAAATTTTTTCACCAACGCTGCAAATATTCCTCAAATTTTCTCCGATTCCGTCAAAATTATTTACGACTGCCGGATATTTCTGCTAAAAGCGAATACGTCATCCCTGACAACATACCATAGTTGGAAAGACAGAGCGTAATATTACAATTTTAAAAATCTGTCAATGCAGATCTTACATCTTCTCGCGGTGACCAACACTATGGAAGAAAATTACAAGTCTGAACTATGACATCGCTGGTAAAATTGACAGAAGAGAACAAAATTACATCGACATATATTCACGCACATGACTGCCGATATTAGCTTGATTACGCCACAGTGGTAGAATGGCATCATTCTTGAAAAGAGAGAAGAAAAACGTCAAGTGAAAGAGGGGTTAGCCCACCAAACGACCTGGCAACGCCGACAGAATCACGACAAACGACGAACGTGAACAAAAATCTCCTCGAGCAGACCCGACGACTAAACAAGCAGGAAATTACACGTATCCTCAGGACATTTAGCACGCACTTGGACCACAATGCCACCGCCTTCGGGACGGCAAAGCAAACACCGCTCCCTCTGCGTCCCTCCTCCCTTCCCTCGTACACCCCGCACGGAATACGACGATGTACGACAGGGCTCGCGCCGAGCGACCCACCCCGGCCACGCGGCCGGAACAAAACCCGACCGAGTCCGCAGCGACTGCGGCTTTTGTCCAACGAATACCAAATAATATGTCTTTGCAAAAGTTAAGGACCCGCTCGCCTCGCTTCCCAACCTTCCGCCTCCACTCAGTGTCGGAACCGGGGCACATACTAGGGGTGGGGGAGGGCGAGGACAAAGACTGAGGCGGGGACATATCGCCACTCAAAACTTTCCACTCGGGGAGCCCAAAATTGATACTCCCTTTTCGACTCGGACATAGAGAGAGAGCAACATTCTTACAAGTTATGTGGGTAAAAACACTCCTAGAAGGCGATGATAGGATATGAGTGGCGAGCGTAATACCGATGCGGAAAGTAGAAATTTAGATGCATAAAACGTTCAGAAAGAGTGAATTTCTGCAGGCGAGCTTGAGGAACTACATCATATTTTTCATTTACAGCCCCGCATTCTTAAATTCCTCTAAAGAAAATGTATCAATGACGTGTATCAAGAAAGCACATCATTCGCAGAAGTATAAAGGTCAAATAATGGCCGAGTGAATGACGGGAGGTGGGAGGATAGTGTTGGTGGAGGCGAAGTCACGCTTGCCAATTCACGCACGCTATGAACCCAGATTGTATCTCTTCCAGATGGAATGTATCCAGAAAAATGAGAACCTTGGACACAGTAGCGAAAAACCTTAGGATTTACATATCACCCAGCACGCCATCACTGAGGACTGGGGTCAACAAGCACCACGGAAAAGTTTGCTTGAATCGCGCAACTTAAAACGAACAATAAGTTCGTCAAAGAAAATTTAAAATATATTCTTAACGCCAGTGCTAAAATTGTCTACAGATGCAACCACCAACTGAACATAGAAAAAAAAAGATTTTTACATTGATTACTTCCCATCCGATTTGACTTTAGATTCTAAAGGTGATGTCGTTTACATACGTAGCGTGGAGTCAAAGATTATTTCCCAACTTTCCCCGCGCAATGCATCATCGAATCACTTGAATTTTTCGAGTAGACAAATTATTGAAACAAACGCACGTGAATGGAGTAGCAGGAAATTTCACACCTACACAACCCACCCATCTTGGGCGTGACACTTTTTCTTACGAAGAAAACTTTTTCTTCACATTTTCTTACAAATCACGCCAGTTCTCCACGTGATTTGTCTTTACCTCACGGAAATAAAATGTGTGCAGAATATTCGATGAACAGTCTTCAGGAGGAATCAAGAGTAATCCAAAAAGACAAAAATAGCTTCACCTCCACATCTTCATCCAAACATTTCCTGTTATTAGTGCGATGAATGACAACGCAAATCAAACGACGCTTGACTCGTCCCCTCAGTGTAGCGAGGAGGATGCGGGAGGGAACCACAGAAAGGAAGACAGCGCGAACGTGAACACGAAGCGGAAGCATAATTCGGAGGGAGAAGAATTCGAGAAACGTAACGGAGGAGAGGAGGAAAATATTCATGGACAAGAATGAGGGCCAGCACGTGGAGGTGAAGAGGAGGGGGAGAGCGACGGAGAACGCAATTGTGTAGGAGTAGGGAGGGCGGAGGGGGCGATGGAATGAGAAAAAAGGCGGGGGTACCTCGATATACGAACAAGGGATGCGATGAGCAGAGAAGGAAAAACCTGTACGACGAAAAAGGGGGGGCGCAGGGGGAGGAAAGCGGAGATGGCGAGGGGGAGAACAAGCGCGCAGAGAGAGGAAACGTGAAGTCACAGTAGTTGGGTTTTTGGGAGGCTGGATGGATAGAAAAGGGGGGAGAAGGAAAGAAAAAAAAAGGAAATGAATCCTTGGAAGAAAAGAGAGTGGGGGTGGGACAAGAATAGAGAATGGCCGCGGGTTTGAGAGAGATGGGACGAGGAAGGGCCGGAGATTTGTGTGCACGCTTCCTCAATCCCCTTTTCGCCCCCTCCGCCAGGTCGCTTACGCCGACGGGAGTGGAGGCTACGGGTTGAGGTCATGAGTCGGGGTGGGCGGTGGCAGCGGTGGTGGTGGTGGCCACTGCGGTTTGCTTCGAAGAGGATGGAGAGAGAGAGGGACGGTTGGTGTGGTGGTCTAGGGAGAGGGACCCCCGTGGGCCGGGAAAAGAGGAAGAGATTTCGGCGGGGATGTGGGCATCACTCTCCGCGGACTCCTTTAATTCAGTTCAGGCGACCGCAGCAGCGAGGGTGGCCGGAGAAGGAGTAGGGGGAAGGTGGAGAACTCACTCCACGGACGGAAGGAAGCAGGTGGGAGGCTACGAGAGGGTCGCGCTGAGGATTTAAGGGGCGGGCGGGTTTCGACGGAGGACACACAACGACGTTGGCTGTACCGAAAAAAATAAAAGGGTAAAGGCTTGGTGGCGGGGAAGACGCGGGATTCCGGGCGGAGGGTCCTCTAGTTCGGATTACATCCGACGGCGAATTGGAAAACAACCCGCTGTTTTCGGTCCTTTTCCATCGTATCCCGAGCGAAACCAATCGCGGAACGCCCCTGGGACAGGGAGAAATGGAGTAATCGCGATGCCATGCTTCCGAGGACGTAGGGAATCTGTTCCAATAGTCTTCGATCAGAACGTTGAGGCGAACATGTTAACAAAAATATTCATCTTAATTACAACAAGTAGTTTCGTCCCAGGTCAACTCCATGTTCAGTCCACAACCATCGATCACGCTTTTTTTCAAATTCGCCAATCAGCCATTTCCGAATGGACACTACGATCCATTTTTTTCCTTGGAAATACTGAAGATTACATGAGAGGAATTTCCGCAATAAATATCATGAAATTATTTCCGCGGTAAGAGGGAAAACTTGTTTGTCGGACAGGTACCATACAAGAGGGTAGATCATTCAATTTAAATCAATTCCCATCTACTTCTATTGATAAATTAAAGATAAAAATAAATGATTAACCAAAGATAACCCATTATCAACGAGACCGCGACTTCTTACTTGGGAGAGATGACACGACAAATCACGAACCTAAAGCACGGAATGAACCTCGATAACCTTCCACATTTACCCGCTAATCATTTTTTTTTTAATTTGTAACCCGAGAGAGACTCCAGGCGTTTCAGAAATCCGCAAAATTAGGGCGGACAAAGAATGGAGGCCCCCATTGCACGACGATACTGCACGCAACAATGCCAGTTACACGAGCAGAAACACCGACACCGATCCGGGTCGCATTACCAAAACAGCCGAAAACTCGGGGATGACCACAGACAAAAAGAACTTCATGCGCTGGGTCGTATAATGAAGAGCAGGCATCCATCCGCCAACCCCTCCCCCATCCCCCCACCAATTCACCCATCCGCCCTCCTCCCCTCCCCGGGCGACACAATGGGCCGGGGGATATTAATGACGCTCTCCGCACGGCCGGGGTTTTAGTTGTTTCCTATTTCATTCCACTTGAATAGACACGAGTAAGGAGAGAAAGGAATGGAATGACAATATGCGGGAGTAAGTCGAGGAGGGAAGTAAAAGGAGAGAGAGAGAAAGCTTTGTTCGAATGGACCCTGGAGATTTTCGGGGTGAAGAGGAGGTAGGCAGGTGATAAAGGGAAGGAGGAGTAGAGAGAGAGAGATAGATAAAGACAGAGGTAGGAGAGAGAGAAAACACACCCTTAAGAAGAACATTCCAAATTCCAAAGCTTCCCCGTTCTGCGTGCGTGGGAGCAGTGGGGCACCGTAAACCCTTCTTCGCCGCCCTCCATGTCCGTCCCCAGCCTTCCCAGGAATGCTGGAGAAGACGAACGAGAGGAGGATTGGGTCCGGAAACAATAGGGATATATGTATGTATGGACTCACCGGTGACGATGGAAGGACTCAGATCAACTAGGAGTGGGGCAAGATGACACAGTGGGACACCGCATTCACGTCCCCCTCGTATCGATTTCGAACGTGAGAGCTGTGGTGACGCAAGTACCGAGGAGAAAATTACTACAGAGCAATTTACGTCACGCTACCGAGTCAATCCCTATGTTGCGAATTAATGAAGATTCCACGTGCCATTGTCCAATGAAAAAGTATTCTATCACCAGGCTCCCCTTCTCTCGATCTGACTAGAAATCAAATTACGAATCTCGGAGGCCATGATAGTTGCTCAAATACAATTGCCTTGCTGGCTTTAAATCTCGATGCATTAAACCGCTCAATTTATTCTGATTCTACCGATTGCAAAACAAAAGAAAACTTGTCTACTTTGTCTCCATGAAGGAACAACATAGAAAACATGATTAATGATATTTTACTAAAAGATTATCAGGAGCAACCTCAAGACAACAACGATGTTTTTCAATATAAACCCACTTTTCCCCCTACGCTTACCTAGGGGGTCACGGCAACAAGCACGGCAAGCACTATAATGATAGGGACGACACTATAAAGACAATTTACAACGAATTTATAATAGTTCACAATCAGTCTAAGAATCTCCCGTCATCACGTAGGGAATATAATAATGAAAATTCTTAGTTTTTAAACTTTACAGAAAGGTTTAATAATCTTCGAACAGGCTTACGTAAGTCAATTTAATAGTGGCACGTGTATTTATAAACCTACAGCTGCACTTTACACTACCTACAGCGACGAGTGTCTAACAGTGGCAAAAACATATAGTTTTAACCGAAGGGAAGGGAGATGCCTTTTCGCCGCTGCGACCGAAAGAATAGCTCTTGTTTTAACTCAACCCTAGGGGGTCGAGCGGGAGGGATATACGGGAGAGCGGAGGCAGGTAAAAGGAGACGGGCTTCAACTCGTGCACGGGTCCACGGTAGGATGGAGAGGGGGCGACCCGAGGCGGGAGGGCGCGAGATGAAACGGCAAAGGGTTTCGAAAAGGGCGAAGGGAGCTCGAGAAGGGATTTCACGGACGAGGGATCCGACAAAACGGAACCCAGACAAGGGATCGAAAAAAAGCAGCGGAGGGAACGTCGGAAAGAGAAGCGCATGGATCGGAACGGGATGCAAATTCGGAAACTCAAGGAGGTGAGACTCGGATCCAGAACGAAAGGTCTGCGTTCCTCCACCTTCCCGTCTGTCGGCTAAATACCGCCTAATGCTTTGCCAAAAAATAAACAGAGCCATACAAGAGTGAATACGAGCGCTCTAAGATTACACGTTACAACGGATGACGGTCTTCGGTACGAGAGGCAATCGCGGTCGACTCTGAACATTGCGGTAACCATCGCCTTGAAAGATCGAGCGGACACTCAAGATCGATGTTTCCCAATTTGGTTGTACGCACGCTATTTGAATATTTTTGGGGGCATTTCCAAAATGAAGTTACCCATCACAGATATGATAAAAAACTAAGCGTTGTTGATTCAATATACCATCCGTGAAAAAAGTAAAATTTTAAAAATATTACCTGCGACACTTTTTCTGATTTTAAGTCCCTATTTGCAGTACATTTTTCAAGACTTGTTTCGCTATAATGAAGCAGGAAGCATTCAAATCTTTCGTGCTTTGAGAATGGGAATATTCAATAAAAGGTAGTAAAACCATTGTGTACATCTGATGGGTATTGCAGCGCATATAGGCAAGGGTCACACGAGCGGTCTTCCATTTGCGTAAGTAAACCGTCAGCGGTTACTCAAGCTTCACGTGCCGTGAGATAGACTGCACACCGACCCCACTTATGGTGTGGTGGGAGTGAAAAATATGCACGGTTCTTCCCTCGGAACTCGCACTCTTTCGTGCGCTCTCAACCATTTCGAGGAGAGGCTTGGGAGAGAGGTGAACGCCGGATCTAAACTTAAATTGGAATCGAAATTAACTCCGGCCCGGGATTCCCGCACTCTCACACCTTCATAATTAATAAGAATGGAAGGAAGTTGTTCGACGGAGGGATTCGTCACTTCTGAGCCAGGGAATCGAAAAGGAGAAAAAGGGAATCAGAGAAAGATGGGGGGGGGGGGTGGCACCGGGAAGTTTGCAGGCGACGGATGAAGACAAAGAGGGAATAAGAAGGAAGTTCCACGGAAGTGGTAGAATGGAGAATGGGCACGGATTCTTCTCGGAAAGAGAAGAGAGAGAGAGCACAATGAAAAACCCCCAAATCCTCGTAACCTTCCTCCATTCCGGTGGCCACGCAAGGGGGACGAGTGACCGAAAAAAAGAAGTATCTCCTTCGAGAGAAAGAAGGGCAGACGTAATTTTGACAAAGAAAGAGACGAAATAAGTGAAACCAGAGGAGGGCCAAAAATGTTGAAATATGATGACACCGCAAGGGAATCTTCCCAAGAGCAAGAGGGAAGGAAAGATAAAAGATTAAAATCACGAGCAGAGGTCGAGCAAGAGCGAGAATTTGCAGTTGGTATGCAGGCTAATAAACTCATAGATAAGTGGGGTGACCTGGGATCAGGATTTATGAGGTTAAGTGCGGGTGGAATAAAAGGAAATGGACCAAGGGACAGGAGAAAAGAGAGAGGTAGAGAGTGTGAAAAATAGAGAACGGAGACTCGAACAGAATGGAAGAAGTCCGGGGCGAGCGGGGATATACGAGTACATGCGATCCGGTGCCTTAAAATACCTGATCCATCCCCTATCTGAAAATTAACCGGAACATTGAATCCGATGCAATATTCTATTTCCTATTGCTTTGGGAAGAGTGACCATACATTCCGAGAGAGCAATCCCAGTGATGCAAAGTGACTAACGCGCGGAGCCAGGATAATGTGGAATATAAATAATATATCTTAAGGTTAGGTGTGTTGGGTGCAAACTTCCGAGTCCCTTTCAAATCCCAAAGATTTCCACCTCGTCCAGATAAATCCCTCCCAAACGCAGTTGGGCGCACGAGGGAATACTCGATAAATTCCAAACAAAGCAATGGGGACCGTTTTAACGTGGGTCCTTCAAGCCTCGCAATGAATTTGCATCATTAAAGAACGGAGCTTCTCGAGATGTGAACGCGAATTGGAGGCCGGGGACGCGCCGGCTCGAATAATCTGCTCGAGTGATTGATCGGACCAACTCCAGCGCCCACGTCGTCACTCTTCAATAGTGCCGAAAACAAGCCTGGCGCGTAGGCAACCGCGAAAGCACAACGACGCGGTGGGTTGAATGACTTGCAGGAACTAGGTCGGGAGTTCTGGAACGTCGACTGTTTCAACAACTCCAAGCGTTTCATGATTGAGCGCGATGAATTTCTTGCGAATGAATGTTATTTTAACATTTTCAAATGCAACTTACTAAACGGAATACTTTACGAAAAAAATGCCTAACACAATAACGTATCTCTTCACCGCCGAAATACCCAACATATTACATATGCGTACGGGGGCAGAAGGCGTAAGTTCCGAGTACGAAAGTCAAGCCTGCCATGTATGACTTTTTGCCCCAAAATTGAATTTCCATCCGCCAAATTCCCGGGTGGATTCTGCCACATTCCCGGATATTTGATCTGGTGGAAAACTGACTGAACGGGGACCGCACGCGGCACCCATGCTTCCCTCGGCGGTCGACGAACGTAACGATTTGAAAAATCGCATGCAATCCACGGTCAAGGAATCACGTCCGGGCTCCCTATATTCGAATCGAGCGAAATAATCGTCGACTTTTTCCACAAGGCGGATACAGGAAATTAGCGACCACGACCGCGAAGCGAGACCGGGTGATTTACTTCGATAATTTCTCGCAGAGCCATTTAATCTGACATGCCACCGAAAACGTGGGCACCTATCGAGAAGGGGGAGACCCAGTCGAATACGAGTACCACATCTGAGACACGGTTGGTACACTCGCAGGAAGTACCGATAGACCTTGTACGAGTCCAAATTCTGCATTCCGGTCATACCCCCTCTTATTAAAATAAAAATAAGCCATAAAAAGTAGTAAATAAAATGCAAATAATGACCTTTATCGTCAAACTGCACACCATACAACAAGGCGTACAGAATAAAAAGAGACGTTTCAGGCGTGATATGGTGGAATAACATGATTAATTAAAGTTAGCAATTTTCCACAAAAATAAAATTTATTAATACGACCGGTTTCAATGCAACTACATCATCACCAGAAGATGAAGTGGTTGCATTGAAACCGGTCGTATTAATAAATTTTATTTTTGTGGAAAATTGCTAATTTTAATTAAAGGCGTACAGAATTTCGGTTCAGATGAATCCAGCACAAAAGGGGTTCCTTTCAGAGATGTGCTAATGTCGAAACAAAAAAAAATACTGACGACCCGAACGTTCCAACCGGAATGGTATCCCCAATCCGTCCAACACTCAATGCGATTTCTTCGCGCCAACGGATGATTGAAATCCCTCAGCACTCTACGATCGACAAAAACCAAATAGTTACTGACAATACGAACGTCATTCAATTTGACCACTTCTTCAAATTCGCTACGAAAAGGCTGAAAAGAGAGATCCGAAGATGCCCCAGGAGGAAAACGCAACGGTGCAATGGCGTTCATTCACGTTAAAACGCGTGTGGAATCCAGATTACACCGCGCCGCATTGGATCGGCGTGGCCTCATCGTGGTGCGGCGAAGGAGAGAAGAATACGAGGAGGTCTGGAGAGGGGAAGGAGGAGGAAGAACCGACGGGGGTTGAAACGGGTTTTCGGGGGGAGGGGCGACCCGTGGTGAATTTTTCAAGGCCCAGCTCGCCACTGGATGGACGCGGGAGTCGGAAGTTGGAAAAAGCGGGCAGTCCAAATGGGGGGTGGGCACAAGGATGGGTGGAGGGACGAAGCGATGGAACGAACGTGAGGACGCCAGGATGTACAACGAGGGGGGGGGAGATGAAGGGGGCGGGGGTCGGAGAGAAGACTCCGAGGGCCGACCCGGGGTGAGGTTTAGAAAGGTTAGAAAAAAAAAGAGAGAAACCCCTGAAAGGTATGAGGAGAGGATGGGGTCGTTCGAAGGGAGCGGCGGCAGGAAATGAGCGAGGCGAGGGAGGTGAGACGGAAATGGTCCATTATAAAATATGCAGAGGGCATGAAAAGAGAAGACCGTAGAAAGAGATGGATCGAGAAAGAGAGGACTTACCTTGACACCGAGACGGGGAAAGAGAAATGAAACGCATGAAGTGGGGCCGAGGAGGTTGTGGACGGCTTTGGGGAGTTCGACAAATGTTGCTGTTCTTTTTTTTTCCCCCTTAGATGGAGTAGTTACGACTTTCTTTCCTCTGGTCCGCGAACACAATTAAGAAGTCGCGATGCGGACACGGTCCTACTCCACCGCCCCCGGCGGATGGACTCTGGAGGCGAACGGATAAAAAAAGGAGGCAATCCCAGTCTTTTAATGGGCCACTACTATGTGAGGTGTATGGGGGCGCGGGGAACCCCTCAAAAGGCAACGGACATGTTTTCGGAAGATGAGGGCTCCGACCTACGCGCGTCCGTGACGACACTCTTCCACGGTTTCCGCTGAGCCATGCCGAGGGGGGAGGGGGAGGCGTCAAGACATTCGATTGGGGACGCTGCCTGCGTCCGCATCGCCGGTCTACATCGGAATGCGCTTCCTCGAAAGAGTACCATTCGAGAGGATTGGGGCGAGCACGGCCAGAGACAAGCTCCGAGTCTCGAAATCCTGCGTACTGTCCTCGTCAGAACGGAAGTGCAGGCGGAGGACGCGAAACGGCGAAATAAGTTGAAAAGGCGATGCGCCAGCAGTGGCGCAAACTAGCGCGATGCAATGAACGAAATTTAGTACGGACATTCATTTTTCTTTTCCTAGCGAGGGAAGAAAATCATCGAGATAACTGCTATTGAGAGCTTGCCACTGTCGATTTCAGGTACTTCCACAAATAATTATGACATTGAGCAACGTGGTAGAATATTGCAAAAAAACCAGAAATACGTGAAATAGTAGATCAGTGAAAATTACACATTAATTAGAGAAAATCTAAAAACTTAAACCACAACTATCGGCGAAAAGTTTCACTTAAGATCTCTTCAATGGACTGCTTGAATGGTAGGTGCCAATGGTTGTATCAAATCAATTGGTATAACTTAATTAATTAAAATTTTGCAATTTTCCACAAAATAGCGTAAAACTTAATACGACCGGTTTCGATGCAACTACATCATTATTAGGTGATGCAGATTTTTTTTAAATTGGTACAACGGTGTACACGCAACCACGACTGACACATGTGACATCAAATAATTTCGTCATTTTCTCCACTAGTTGAATGCAAATATTGCACATCGACTGTAGCATTGTCGACGTAAGAACGGGTATCGCGTGGAAATTGATAACTTTTTATATTCGGCCTCACCTTACGATGCACCCAGAGATTACAGGAGGAATTCACGGAGAGCAGAGGCGATATCGTGAGGGCTACAAATCAAGTACATCGTCCGAAAACTGTCAATACGACGACGTATCGAGAGATGAGTAATACCAATTGACCGTTAAAATCCTAAGTACCGATACTCATCGTCAGAACCGTCATATGTTACATGGTGAATACCATTAGGTCTGCCACATACATTCCCTTGGGAATCCCCTAACCGTTATCAATCAGATATCGTTATGATGCCAACATATCGCAACAAAGTCCTGCCTTAACTGGGGCGAACGTCTACACATCTGATTTAGCATCTTGACAGTGGTCCGAGCCACAGGCTCCGGAAGAGTTAACACGCGAAAGGAACGGCCCGAAGGAGGGAGACAACGAGGGAGAGGAACCAGCCGAAGAGGAAATAAAAGGTAGAGTGAACGAGGTGGAAGTGTGCAGGGGTTGCTCGATGGAGACATCACCGAACAGATCTTTGGAACAGCGATGCGAGATGGGGGAGAAATAGGGAGTAGCAGGGAAGAGATTAGGGAGAGAGCGGGGGCGAAAGAAAACGGAGCCGACGCGGCGGTTAAATGGGTCGAGGGGGAATGGGTAGGAGATGGCGATATTTACCGTACATGCCCCCCCCCCCTGCCCGCCGAAGTGTATGTGTACGTACGTGAGGGGGGAGGGAGAGATAAAGATAGGGGGATCACGTGAGCGTCAGAATGGGAAGGGCGTGCTGTGAAAGGTAGGGGAGAAAGCATACGAGGAGCCATCTAATGGGGGCATTATCCCGATGCGATGAGAGAGAGAGAGAGTGGTTTGAGAGAGCAGGAAAGAGGGATGAGAGCAGAGCTCTTCGTACCGGGGGTGGAGAGCGTGCGTCTGCCGGGAGGCAGGCCGACGGAGGTGGAAACGGGAGTAGCCGGGAAGTTGAAGAGGAGTCGAGACCCTGGAGGTGGGAAAGGGGCAGAGGAGAGGGCAGGGTGGGGGTTGTGGAGAAAGCGCGGAAGGCGGGGGGAATAGATGTTAGACGTGACGGATGGAGATACAAAGCGGGAACGTGCATTCCCGGGCGTCAGGGGCGACGGCGCGGACCGAACGTGGGGTCTGAGTTGCGAAGGGAAGAGGGCAAGAGATAGGAGACGGCGGAGAGGGATGGGATATCGAAATAAAATATGCTCAGGATGACCAGACAGCGACGAAACGATTACCGTTTCATCAAGCCACGAAGGAGCACGCTATATGACGTATACAAAATATACTGGCTAACTGTTATCGCACCCAATTTCTTCGAGTCCCTCAGTAACTAAATTAATCAAGGAAATTATTTAAAAATAAATAAACATTTGGGAAAGCAAAATAAATTTTTTTGTTGCCTATGGACCCACTTGATCGTTGAACCCAAGCGCATCACAGATAGCAAGCAATAAAAGAAATATAAGGATAAGAGGAACCACGAGAAAAATGAAACACTATGAGATCCGACAGAAATGCACTGAAGTAGTTAGAGGGGTGTGACTCTACCGAGGTTCGCGCCGGAGAATGAGGGAAAACTACGTAAAAGGACAAGGAAAATGTGACTTTAATCGAAAGGGAAAGGAAAACGATTACATTGATTTATATGGCCGATAAGCATCCGTTGAGTGGTTCTAATTTGACATTACTAAAGCAAATCGGGAAAACATCGGGACCCTATTCCAGAGAGGGAACTTTTCCAAATTGTTTAAGCACGCAGCGCCGTCGAGGGGAATATAATCCGACGCTCCCCGACCGCGTACACACATTTCGCTCGCTCTCCAAACCCCCAGCCATCCCGACAACCCGATTTTACCCGGGAGAGGTGATAAAGATGGGATCAAAACAATTCACCGATGCGCGAGGGAAATGGATTTTTCCAAGTACGCCTGGAGGAGGTGTGGGGAGGGGGGTTGAGACTGGGGCAAGAGGTAGAGAGAGGATCGAGGAGAAAAAATAAAAGGAGAGAAAAGGGATGGCTTTGAAGGGAAGAGGGGACGACGAGGAAGAAGATCTAATCGGAAGGGAGAGAAAGAAAACTGTCTATAAGGTGGGGGGAGAGGTTAAAGAGTGGAAGGGGCGATGGAACGAGGTGGAAAAGGTGGTGTGGAATGGAAGAGGTGGGAAAAGTCTCGAGGAACGTAGACGATCGCGGGGAAAAATGGGTGCTCGCAAAAACGGGGCCGGGAACAGCAGCGAGGGGAATGCGAAGGTGTCCCGGGGGGTGGAGGTTGAGGGGGCCTCTCGCACCCTCAGAGGAGAAGGGGGGATATTTCCGGGAATGGAAGGGGCGGGCGAAGCCGGTGATCCCTCTAGTCGGAAGCTCGGGCACACCCCCCCGCCCAGCCGCAACCATCTCCTATTTGTCTCCCAGTCGAAAATTAGGACGCTTCTCACGCCCGCGGCGCCCATCGGTCGCCGTCTTGTTCGCCGCCACGCACAATGCGTCCCCAGTTTCGTAGCCAGAGACTAAGGCGTGGAATCGTCACCAGTCCCCTCCCGACCCCTCGGATTCTAAACACCCAAATGGATGTTTGCGAAAATTCCGGCTGGATTTCTTTCAAACGAACGATATTCGTAGGAAGAGAACGGATAAGTTCTTTAATTGAGACAGTAATCGGAAGAAAGAATACGAACACGTACATGTTTGGCCTAATTTTGAGAGCAAAACAATCCTCTTTCGGTCCATCCGTCATAGCCAAGCTTTACAGATGAAGATTGCATTTTTATCGGAGTGATTGTTACCCATCGGGCACCCAAGCGAAATAAACGCTGACTCTACGGTTTTCTTACACTAAACAAAGCGAAGGTTGGACTGAATACAGTTACATCGTATAATTCTCCAAAATGAAAATATTTCACCGGTAGAATATAAACACGACTATCGGACCTCGCTATGGAATTGTCCTCTCCCATAGCCGATGAGAAAAATTCAGCCTTATTGAAGCCCTTAAGCCTTGTCTCATTCGAACTCCGGCCGAAATTCCAGCTCTTACGTTGCCACGGCTGTTTCTTCGCCAGTCAGAATGAAATTTAAAAGATCCAAATTTATTTTGGCCACGATGAGAATAAGACTGGTCTGGCGTAGCGAGGAGTACCCGCAAAGCAATGAATTCGTGTCACTGATGATGGCGCCCCGGAGAAGAACGTAATAGAAAAAGAAATGCTACCGAAAAGTTACCCAAAGAACGCCGTTTCCAGGGAAAGTTTGATAAAAGAAAGAATAACACTACGAGGGAAACAATCTACTAAAATTGCAATTCCAGAGAAAAATAAATATTTCCCACCCTCCTCCTTCCCCTCACCTCTTCCGAGTACATGCATTATGAAGAAAAGAAGGGTCACCAAACTAATCTAAAAAAAAGGAAAATGAAAAGAAAACGACATTAAATTTACCGGAGATGATACAAGTTAGGGAGTTTCACTCCCCCGGGGACAAACAAAATATTTCTCCGAAACAACTGGGGCCATGCATAAACAAGCTCTCATTTTCTGTTATGAAGCTGGGTTTGGATCCATCAAGCCTACGTCGGCCCGACTAAAGTCCTCGCACCTCCCTCCCTTATTCCCAAAGCAACTCTTTCCATCTCCCTACCCACACCCTCGCACACCTCACTAAGGTCCCACCCCCCTTCTCTACCTCGATCCTTTCGCCCACCCTTCCTTCCACCCCCGTCTCCTCCGCGTTCCTTCCCCGGCCAGCCATCAATCTCCACGCGGCGCCTCCCCCGAGATGGAATATCGAGCGCCCCCAACCCCCCCACCAGAACCTACACACGCCCGCGCTCTTACGCACCCCTTGCCTCACCCTCCACACGCCCCACCCCCACACTGCAGGCACGCATTCACCCGCCTTGCCACAACGCGGTGGCGTGCGTCGAAGCCGGCTCGTGAAAGAATTACGAAGGGGCACATAAACGCCGGGATGGTCTTTTACGCGAAGAAGCGGGCATAATGTGTCGGCTTCGCTCAATATTTGACCACCTCGACGACGACTCTCGTCGGACCGCCTCGGAAAAAGCCAAAGCGGAGTGGAGGAAAAATTACCTCGCGACGGGGCCGAGTCGGGATTGGCGTAGAATTGCCTCGAGGTTTCTCTCTCCCTCTGTTCGCTAACACCTGTCAGTCTCATCGAGCTTGGACTCTGAATCGTCACTCACTGGCGAAACCCTTCGGTGAACTTGCGAGGGAAATTCGCTCGAGGATGGGTGGCAGAAGAGGGAAGGAAAAGACGCTGACCCACAAAACCGCTACTGCCATCAATCAACTAAACACTCGCCTTCAACTACGACTGAAAAATGGAAAACCACGCTCACAATCATTTCAGAGAAATGCCTAGGGAAGGCGTTGGTGCACGCAAATTTTTATCGCGGACACCCAACACCTGGTCGTTGCCAGCAAACTCTCACGTAATTTCATTTATTTTTCCACAACACAAGCTTTTGAGGGAAAAATTAGAATATGAGACGAAAAATAAAGACTGGATTCCGGTGCGAGAAAGCGAATCGAGGGCTGTCTAGGAGGGGAACGCAAATGAACGGCGAACGCTGCTTCCAAACGCCCATAAGACGTAAATATGTTAGCTCACGTCGTAAGACTTGCGTTCGACACTTGGATCCGAAGACCACAATGACCGAGGTGAGGGCTGTGAACATAAACTACAACAGTGCCGGGAGCGTTCACGTTCGAGATGGTGACATGACCGGCTCTCTCAAGTGCACCGTAAAAGTTGTAACGGTAACTTAGCGGCGGACGCGTCGATGGCATACCAGACACCCACGTCAAGATGTCGCAAACATCCTTTGACCAAAACAACTCGCGAGAATTGTAATTTAAAAAAGAACATTGGAACTACAAGGGGCTTACCAATGTTCGGCTAACGAAACAAATCAAAATTATGTCGCCATTCGGGGAATTATTTCCAATAAATATCCTTTAATGTGAACTTTGGCGTTGTTTCAGTTTCCCAGTTAATAGGATCCAACGTGATGCAAGTAAAGGGGTAATTTTCGCTACATGAGGGGCTCTTAACCTATCTGACTATTACACCACCGTAGCTGAAGTAAATTTTATAGCTCACTAGACGGACATCCTCCGAACCCGAACCATAACTTGATAAGACTAGTATGATTGGACGTTATAGTTCCAAGAGCTTAGAACAACGACTTATCTCAAATTAGCGAGTCACCCTATCCACGATATTAATGCTGGCGAGCAGTTCTCATAGTGGCTTGAACAGTTCAACATCCAATCTCGTATGATAACCGAGTACCATTACGAAGGACGCGCTTAACTATTTCCTCATGGTAGCCTCATTCCATATGAACAATAGACAAAAATGCAAATACTTTTGCAAAACCAAAAACAGCAAATTCTACATCTCCGGATACAGAAGATGGTGACACAAGCAGCCGCACCGTTAAGCAATTAACTCTTGTAGTAACAACAAGAAACGAGTTCCTACAAGTTATCAATTTCCCAGAATACGAATGCATATGCTTCGGTGTACCGTATGTGTGTATGCACGAACGGTATAAAATTGCACTGCATTCCAAAACTAAGCTTCAACTGACCACTTTTTCTGTGACTGAATTTCCGTGAAAACCCACGCACCGGTAATTAACCACTGAGCGTAGTGCTCCACAGGAGTGGATGAAAATAACTTCAGAAGCGTGCCGTGAACATTTTTCATCTTTAAATTAGCATTAAATACCCTTGATGAATACGCTTTAACATTAAATTAGCATTTATTTATTACCGCAACATAGTCTACGGCCCCAACTCATGCATGGGAGAGCATTCCGGTTCACTAAAGTACAGAGAGCTATTGAAAGAAGTTACGTATGCTAACGTGTGCCAATTCTCCGTACTCTTTACCTACTGAGACAGCTTTTAAGTCGAAAGTCAGTTAGAAGCCCTGACGTCTAGATTAAAGCAGAGATAAGATGTATTTATGTAGCTAAAAGAAAAGCCTTCTCACTTAAAAAATATAATTTCGAGCGCCTCATTATAAGGTGGAGTGAGACTTGATGCCCTATGACCGCTCAAAGGCATCTTCCACGCCCTTTGCAGAGCGCACCCCCCGAACACAGCCAAGGTGACGACACTACTAATTAGCTCAGCGTTGCGAAAGGGAGGAGCTAAACTAGAACTGAAATAGGATCGCGCCGAAGCACGACTACGATCTAGAACACCAGAACCTCTATGTATACTCTCTGTATTTACACGAGAGCCAAACTATGACTTAAGTTTATGGAATGCACTTAATGATAGAGGAAACAATATTAAAACTCGGGGTTAGCTATTAGACTAGTGGAGCTTCACCGGAATAGACGGTCAATATTGTGAAATTCGACGGGTTGGTTAGTGTAGTGGGGGAGTGGGGGTGATCGGGAAGGGGTGGGGGTCGTGGCAGGGCTGGGGTGTGTGTGAGAGAGTGGGTGGGGCGTGTGGGGAAATTGGCGGGAGGGAATGCAGGCGGCGCGGCAAGTCCACGGGAGGCGGCCGCCGATTACATTGTCCTGGGCATCCTCGGGAGCGTCGGGAGCCCGGGGAAGGCCGGCTGAGGAGGCGGCGGCAGCGGGGACGTCCGGGACGGCCGTTGCTGCTCCCGGTGTCGGCTCCGACTCCACGCCGCCCCCCTCCTGCCCTGCGCCCGCGTTGGTACGTGGTGCGGCGGTGCCCTGCACCATAAGGAGCGGTACAGCGCTGGGGGCGATTGGACTCACGGCATTGGAGTGCGTCTGATCCGTCTTCAGCTCGCGGTGGTTGGAAAACTGGACGTAGACGGCGCGACCACGGAGCTGGGCTACGCAATTGGTGAAGTATGCGACCATGGAGGAAGCGGCACTCTCGTCAGCCATCTCTAGGAAAGCCTGCAAAGGTGAGAGGGATCGACGTGATTAGATCAATGGTCGTTGCGGAAATCAATAGTTCACCGAAACTCGGTACTGGAAATGAAAAGATCAATATCAAGACATATTCACAGGCATTCCAAGAACTAAGGTAAAAGACACTCAGGAAAATGAGTAACTTGGAAAAAAGCTAATTTAACATTTATATAGTATATCAAAAAACAAACCTACTTTAACCTCAGAAATCAACAGAAACAAATTTCTGCACAACAAAGTAATGCATTAGCATTTAAGTGCCAAAAAACAAGTACCTTCAGTGTATCGCCGAATTTAGAGATGGATCAACACATAATAACACAATTGACGATCAAGAAAATCAATAAATACCTTAAAATAATTAAACAGTGCAAAGTCGGTAGCAGATCACTAGCGTCGGTGAAAATAAGATCAGCTCAATCCATATAATTTATTTCAACCAATGTAAATGATATTTTTCTCGCTTCCAGCACTACAGACATTTGACCAAAATGGCACATGTTAGCTGTGGGTTGAAAGACAATTAAGATACTAAGATATTCAGCAGGAGTTGTAGACTAACTTCGTAATAATTCCCATTTACTCTCAGCACGGAGTTTTATTTATCTACGTAATTGTTTAAAGCAAACACACAAATTTAGGTTCTGATAAGAAAAAGGCGGAGTATTTCTTTAAAATATTCCCTACTCCGAAGGTTCAGAGGATACCATTAAAGTTGGACGGCGATGCAGTATGCCATCAACTGATAGTCTCCCCAACCAAGGAGCCGTTTTAAACTGGAGAGCTAAACGAAACAGCTTAAATTTAAACCAAAACATCATCTTAATGCAAAAAACCTATTAGTGGCATTGTGCGTGCAATTTTGGAAAAAAAATTTCCGTGTAGAGAGAAGTGCGGCGGAGAAGAATATCAGATGCCTGAAATAAATAGTTTTATTGCCTTCATTTCACTGAAATGCGCCATCGATTCAGAGCCGAATAATGATCTTCCGATGAGTCTTGCAATCACATCCGGAATATGACTAATGGCGTTGAACTGCGTCGTGGAGTGAATATGACTGGATAGCACTAAGTGCTCCATTCAGAGATGCGACCTTGTGATGGGGTGGGGGGGAAGAAGAGTCTTGGATCGTGACTACAACTGATTTCAACAACTGGTGAGTGCCCAGCAGACAAAGAACGAAGGCAACGAAACGCATCCGGTTTTCCCGACGTCGTAACGAATGGCACGGCCGAACCGAACCAACAAGAGATGCGAAGCAACTCGACCCTTCCAAGGGTCACCTCAAAAATTGCAACAACCTCGCGAGACGCGGGATGGGCGTTAGGGGGTGGGGGGTAGAAGTGGACGAGGTGGTGGGCAAGAGGGCAATCTCTAATACGAGATCGCCCCGGCGAGACGGCCGGCCGCAAACGCTTTCCCTTAGATTACCGGGCATTAGTTATCGCCGACGTGGAAATGAAGCGGAAGCGAGCCGGCTGAATAATGGATGGAGCGAGAGTGCGAAAGAAAATTAAGAGGAATGAACCGCGCGGAGGATGGATGGGACCCGAGCGGACCCATGGGGAAGCGGAGGGTGGAAGCTGGTGGAAGAAAAGGGAGATGTAGAGCGATGACTCTTCAGAGGGCGAAGGGGGCTGGTAGTGGGGGGGGGGGCGCAGGCGGGGTGAGCCAGGTATCCCGGGGACGTGTGGGCGAGGACCGCAAGGAGGGGCACGGGAGGGGCGCGATATGGAGGAGGCATTTCTTTGCGGAAATTCACCCCCGATCCCTCTTTTCCACGCGCTGCGCCCGGCCCATTTTCCTCGACCGCGGTAGTCGCATGAAAAATGAGAGAAGCGACGGCTGATGATGTGCCCGGTGGGAGTACCCCTTCTGGCCCGACGGAGCCGAACCCCGCCAGGGAACCTTCTTAATTTAGGACTCAGAATTATGCGACGAAACGGGCCTCCCGTTAATGGGGACGGACGAGGTTGAGCGCGCGAGAGAGAGCTTGGGAGTATACCGGTCAGATAGACTCTTCCCTTCACCGACATCGCAGATGATATCGCAAGCCCGAGGAAATATGTACCAGCTTCCTAGACCCTCAAGTAATACAGCAGAAGGAGCTACAATGCATAGGAACGAATGGGAAATCTATCGGAATTGTATTGTGTCACATATGATCGCATTTCTTGAGTCAATGCTTTCGTTCAGCTAACTTTTTCCTCTGACCTGGAGGAGAAAGAAGATATCAAACCATGATCGGCTAAAACTCTTTGCGCAATGGCCAATATGCAAAATACACCAAAAGGAATTACACGCAGTGATGCTTTCCGTTACCGATTGAGATATTCGCGTGTAAATGAGCCACCAAACTATTACTCCAGTCATCTTATCAGTTACTTCGACGAACATTCTACCAAATTGAAAGAAACTGCGAGAGCCGCCGCGTTGGGTAAGTTTTAACGGAGGCATCCGCTAAACGTACATTACAATGCAACAATTTCAGAGGGTCACCAGGATCCCGGTCAAGGCGAATGATTTTTACACTCTAAAATTGTTGCACTGTAATTCTACCGTTTACTAGGCATTTTTCAGTCAACTTGCAGCAATGAGCAATGGGATTAATACTATTTCGAAGGCGATCCTGTCTGACTGATTAACGTTCTGCATGAATAAAAGGCTTCTACAGACAAAAGCGGTTAATATAATAACATAGTCCCCATTTACACAATGCATTATTATTTGAAATTACTACCAGCGTATGCTTCATAATGGTCTGCATAGTTTGCACGTACAACGTGTCTAACTACTTCCAACCTGTAACATCAGCATTGTGCCTTTATCAACTTCGAACGGATAGTTCTACCAAGGAATAAGTGATAGCATTGACGCATCAGAAACCCGAAAACCAAGGCATTGTAAATCGCGTTTTATCGAATAAAAACCTTGATTTGAACCGGAGGCTTTAGGGTTACCACAGATTTAACTCTCGAACCAGTCCGTGAAGACATTACTTTGGTGTACTGTGGTCATGAGGGAGCATTACGACTACGGGGTAGTACAAGGACGAAAGAATTATATCGGTAAGCGTATATAACACGAGAAGTTGCGTGCCGGTATTCCGGTGTGAAGCGTTCAGGTTTTACGACCTAATGTGATCCGGGACTTCGACTGCCTGCAAGTTACCCGCATCAAAACCACTCGAATATATCAAAAAAGGGCAATCCCCGAAGCCCTCGCTAACCAGAGACCCTCTCATGACCTGTAGTCGACGTATACGAGAAACTATTAGGCGATCCCCTTTCGTTTCTGGAATCCCCGTGGCAGAGGATCGAGCCACGCAGAGAAAAGCCGAGGCATTCTCGGTCCAGCTACTTCTTTTTTGGGGGTGTTCCGTTTCGTTTTGCGCTGGGCGAGATGAGGAGGGGAGCGAAAATGAGGAAGGAGGCGAGTCGAGAGCTGTCGGTGTCGAGGGAGTCTCCGAGAGGGTACTCCAAGGGAAGAAAGGGAGGGAGGAAGGAGAGATGGCGGAAGAGGGATGCAGACACAATGGACGAAGGGTAAGGAGGATGGGAGGAAGACGTAGGGGTCCGCGGGAGAGGAACGGGATAGAGAATAAGAAAGAGTGTGGTGTTGGGGGGGGAGGGGGGGAGCTGGTAATGTTCGTTTTAAGTACCCCGCCCAACGAGAAATATATCCCAACCACCCCCCCCCCCTCATAACCCCTCGACTCGCCCCTTCCCACGCACACACACGCCGCTCGCGGCAAACACGAGAGAGAGGGAGGTCAGGTGGTGTGGGAGCGGATAACAATCGTACTTTCGCGAACAAAAGACGGGGGAGAACCAAAGAGGAAGAGAAGGGGGGGGACCCAGTCGAGAGGGGAGGAGTCCGGGGGCGGCGCGCATAGCGTAGTCCAAAGAGCAGGGAGCCTACTAAAGAAGAGATGACGAGAGGGAGGGGAGTGCGGAGGGTGGGGGGGGTGGTTCGGAGGAGACGAGGCGAAACGGGGAAGTGTGTGCACGTCGGATCACTTTGTCGTCCGAGTAATTTACTTCGAGTCGGCGGGAGGAGAGGGTGGGAGCGCAGCTTCACTCGCCCCCACGAGTGCTCATTTTTCACCCCATTCAGCGCCAACGGAAATCGGTTCGGTACGAGTTAAAACGGATTCTGCAGTGGGATAAGTTACCTGACAACGTCCTCTTCTCGCGAAGGAGAAACCAAGAGCCGACCTTGCTGGAAGAGTGAATGGAATGTGATCGAAACTTGTGAGATACCCAAAGAATTTAACAATTTTTATTCCAAAGAGCATAAGATTTTTGAGTAACACGCGAGATGTCCTTTCGATCATATTAATTGCCATTTGCAAGCGAATTCATAGGTTTCAATTTCACACACTAACCAGGCGGCAGGGTGGACGAAGACTAGCTGGTACAATATCACTTTAACCGGATAGCGAGCGAGTGTCATGCCCGCTATAAGCGCATTCCTTTTCAGTTCGGAAGCGAGCATATTCATTCCCTCACTGCCCTTTATTGAAAGTGGACAAGAAATAAGAATCTCTTCGTAAAAAATGACATAATCGTCACCAGGAGATATTAAGTGCTCGGGTCGCGTATGGGGATTGAGACCGACGTCGATTCATCAATATCCGAGAGCACCACCCACGTATCTCAGGCAGCCTTCACACATGTGACCTTTAGACGAAAAGGGCAATACGCAAGGCAGCAATACTAACCAGTAAACAACGATCTTAAAAGCGATGGGAATGGTATTTCATTTCATCATGCACCAGTGTTTCCCATTAGTTTTCATTTCGTTATGATACTAAAACGAAAGGAAACGTTGGACAACGAAATAGCCGAGACCGTAAACTAAATTTACACTAGGTTTGTTTTAAGAAAGGGGAGGTAAAAACAAAAGTTATTTTTATTAATATATAGCCTGCAAGTGCGGGTCGCAGTGGTCTAGTGGGTAGAGCGTTAGACTACTGACCGGAGGGTCCCAGGTTCGATTCCCGGGCAAGGCACTCCGGGCACCTGCAGCTCCACCCAAGCTAGTCAATTTTTCGGGTACCAGATCTTCCTGGGAAACCATAACCGGCACAGGGAAAGAAACTGGCCCCCCTACCCTGATGTGTGAATATTCACACGCCGTCGGGCTTGGTACATGGGTGAGCTCTGCCATCACCTACTAAACCGACCTTCGGGTTGATTACTGTATTTATGGTTTTATACCCTGCAAGTAACCGCTAGGGTGTGTGGCAGGGATTGAATACACACCAGAATTATTTTACCCTAGCATGACCTTACCGCGGTCGAACAATGTTATGATCCCCTATCGTTCGTGGAAAAAATGACGCATTAAATCTATCAGTACAATACTTTAACTCTCTAATTTTATTAGCATGATCTTTCCTACCGTAGTACGATGGGGTAATAATATATGCTCAACATCACCGCTAAAGAGACCTCCCTCCAATCTATGCAAGAACTTCAATCTGTAATTTAACCTTCCCTCCATTAGTGATTCCCAGCCTAACTACTGTAATACTTTGGATACTCCAAGAAGTTTATCATCAAACAACGTTTTACAAATCTAGCTCCTCTACGCTGCTCGCGATCCAATTCGGCTATAAATCCAACTTCGTGAGGATCCCATATGCTTGCAGAATATTCTAAATGAGGCCTAACCTACGACGGATACAATTACTCTTTGACCTTTGCATCACATTTACCAAATACTCTTTTGATAAATCCTAATTTTTTGTTAGCTTGTCCACATATTCTCCGTATGTGTTTCACCCAGAAGAGATCGTGAGTGAGGATAACGCCTAGGTATTTAATTGAATCTACACAATCTATTCCGATGTTCCCAATGCAGTAGGCGCTCGGGTGGGAATTGCTCTTTTACCAAAAAATTATGACTACGCTGTTTTTTAAGTTTAATTCTAATTGCCAAATGTCTACCCAGCATGATACAGCATTAAGGCCATCTGAAAAAAGCAGCTCTGTCCTCAGAATCACGGATATCAAGGTAAACCACTGCATCGTCGGCAAATATACGCATCTTACCAGTGACCACGGAGTCAATGTCGTTGACGTAAAGTAGGAATAAAAGAGGTCCGATGACACTTGGGACCTGAGGAAAACCTGAAGTAACTTTTACAGCATTTGAGCTAACTCTATCTATACCTGCTCTTTGAACCCGACCATTCAAAAAGTCTTTACTCCAATCCCGGATATTTTTATCTATACCATATGCTTCAAGCTTTGCGAGTAGTTTACTATGAGGTCTTTCTCGAACGTTTTCTTAAAATCTAGAAAAGTTGTGCCCACTGAAACACTGCTCTCTCCCAAAATAAGAAAATCACGAAAATAAAGCGCAAGTCACAAGAATGGGGGAGAATAGAAACACAAACTAGGTCACATGGAAAGGAAACCTTTTAGAGTTTCACTACCTCCTATAATAACCATTTAGTTTTATTATCGAATGATATGTCAGACCTCCGCAAGCGTAAACCATTTTCATAACTTTGGAATGAGGTGCTACAACCGGTTACCCAGGGTACAACACTTATTGATGTACCAGCACTCCAGCGAAAACTGAAGTCTTCAGCCATATAACCTTTCGTAATGAAAGAAGAAGCCAATGATCCCTTTCATCATTCAGAAGTCATAGACCAGGTTCAAGTCGAAAATATGAAACTGCCATTAGACATCATTTGACATTATCATTGGGAAATATATCTCGAGACGTGAATAACAGTTGAACATTACAAAAAAGCGACATATTAAGGGCTAGATTTTTATTAACTTCAGTACAGTCTAAGGCCAGAGAAACCCACGGTAGGAATTTAGGATGTCCTGAAAAGGAAAATACGAGAAAAAAGCACCCTGTTCATTTTATTAAAAAAATGAGATAATCCAAGACGAGAAACCTAAACATCACGAATGTAAAACTACTCTAGTTCAGAATTTATTCAGGACGACAGGCCTCCACCAGAGAAAGGAAAATTTCTGCTTCCCAAACCATCCCTTTTCTTCTTGATACCTATCCTGGATACGTATGAAACTTCTTTAGCCTTGCGAATGCAACTGGTGGCCCATGTGTCCCCAGGATCCCGATAAGCCTTCCTTTGTCACTGGATATCCCCGGGAACAAAGCACCAGGAACGGGCACCCACGTCATGACACGAACTCGCGACCTATGGATTAACCTGCGGGCACCTCAACCACCGAAAAGGGACTTAAAACGGAAAATCTGACGAGCTTTCCTCATAAAAAGGGCACGCAAGGACGACGACGACGGAGGAGGAGGAAGATGAGAGGCTGCCTGACCTCTTATCGCCCGTGGTTTACGTGCGAGAGAAGGCATCCACTCCCGAACAGCCTGCGAGAGGACTGGTGGGGAGAGGGGCCGTGGATGAGGGTCCGAAGTGGTCACGGTTCGGGGGTCAGATAGCGTCATTTTATTTCTTTTCATCGCGACGGCGGGGACGGAACCGGATCGGTCGTAAAACTAGCAACGCCGAGTTGGGAGAGAGCACGCGTCTCGTAGACCCGGACACGACCCCGGTTCATCGCGCACACCCCGCCCCGAGCACACCCCGGCCACCACGCCCCACCCGGGGATCCGGCCACGCCCATCCCCGATCGGCGGTGGTGGGGCGCGAGACTCATCCGAGCCGGGACACAAGGGCACGCACCTGCGCTAATTCGCCCGGGGGGGAGGGCAAAAAGGGGAGAGGCGGGGAATATAGAAGAAGTGGGGGACAAGAGAAGAGGTGGGGCGGAGAGGGGGAAGGGAACGAACCAATCTTCCCGGGGAGGCTTCGTCGCCACGCACGGCCGCCTCTCGAGTATGGAGAGTTTAGCATTTTGTCTCCCCCCTACCCTCTAACGATTGATCCGGATGAGGGAGCGATCGGTCAGCAATCGGACCCACCCTCCACACCCCACGAGGACCGACTGAATGGCCCTGACATGTTAGAAGACTGTCTCGCTGCGGCGAAACGACCGCTGATGCCACCGAAAACAGTTCGCGAGGGCGACCATCAGGCGCCAATTTCCTCGCGGGCACACTTAAAGCGAAGGGAATATTACCCATCCGGCCTCCCGCATCGATTACAAATGCCGCAACCTTGATGGCATAAAAAGGACGGATACGCGAAACCGATGAAATTTGGTGTGAATTATCATAAGCGTAGGAACGACCAATCTTCGGATCACCGTTCCCAGCAGAATAATGGCAGATGGTTATCAAATTGTAAGCTGCCGAAAAACGACATGAAATTTTGTGGAACTTCCATAAACATCTCTGAACGACCGCTTGCATCAATGTCCGTAAGTCGAATTTTGATTACGTTGTATCACTTCACAATTAAAGGCAATAATGGTCGCCCTGATCATTTAGAAGCTCGTCTCGTACGCGTGTTCACATTTGGATAGTGCAGCGCATGTAAAGCCATTCCCTGGAATAATTTCCATTTTTCGTACCTAATATTGTTTCTACTGCTAAATCTAAAATTTAATTTGGTCATTGGAAAAATGTGTAATCGTCTCTTTACCATAAGTCTTAGCAGTGTTTCGCAAGGTACTACGAAGATTTAAACGAAGAAAGGCTCGGATAAAAAAATTAAAAGCCTGCATGTACATACGTATTTGAATGTCTCAGGCTTATATGAAAAAAGCGATCGAAATTCATTCCAAGCTCAAGCGCCACCCACGATCCAAAAGTCAGGCGAAATCTTTCTTTGGTGAACCATATATTCCGACCCAACGTTACCGTGCGACGCGATCTTAATAAACTTCAGATGCTCCATCATTAACGTGGAGGGAGACTGGAAGATGGAGTTACTCTTTGATTACGTGCTCAGCGTCCTTTTTAATGGCGATGGAAGCACTGAATGGTGTAGCTAGAAACGTCATTCCACTTTCCCCACCACCATTTTTCTCGTAAACACTCGCACGGCCAGCAGTAAATATTTGAAAAGATAGGCGTTGCGAAACTGGTCTCATAGGGATTTATTAAGATGTACTTCAAGCAAAAATTTATTCATATTGTGGAAGTAGGTACACGACTAAGCGAAGAAAGTTTGAAAGATGTTGAAACTCACGTCATTCTCCGTCGCATTGACATTAAAATACATCGATGCGGAAGACGTGAGAGAAAAATTAACAACGGATAATAACCCAGGGTAATTTATGACCGGGTTTGTGAGGACGGAAATATATAAGACCCATAATGACAGCAAATCAGAAATATAGTAGACCCTTTGCCACTGCCACTGACTATACGAGTACCAGTATCAAACATTCACGAGCAATTCACGAATCAGTTTCGAACCACATCCAGCCGCTCTAAAAATTAGGACTTTTGATTGCGAAATCGGGTACGCCAGCCAATCCTGTGCTCCGTCCGTCATTTCCACCCGCACTCAAACCTCCCTCTGCAGAAGACGTTCGACAGCTTCGGTCCCACTCGTCTCCTCCCAACACCCACCCCCTCCCTCTGTTCCCCCCCTTCCTCCTTGGGAGCGTGGCGGTGGGAAGTAAGCAATTTCCCAATTCGACACTCGCTAATCCCATCCGAGCGAGACTTTCCAAAAATAATCACGGGGAGCATCACACCCCTTCGCCGACAACCCCTCCCGCAATCCCACCTCGCCAGCGCGCACCAACCAAAGACGAAGCTTCCTTCCGCCCATGGGTCCCCGCCCCGCAGCGCGCTCGCGGTGCGTCAATCGTGCCATCCCGAAACTCCCGCGGCGGAGGAGAGAGGGCGCCCATGTAATAGCGGCACTTCAATCTCCCGAGTGGGCGCCCAACCACCCCTGGTGGCAAATTAATTGCCAGAAAGGGGGGAGAGGGAGGAAAACGGCAGGGCGAAACGTCGCGCGCCGTCGAAAGGAAGACAAAAACCGCGGCGCAGGAAAACTGAACGGTAACTAGTTGAGAGATCCTCGAGAAATTGGTTCGAAAAAATTGTGCAGAGTGCCAAGTTGGTTACACTGCTACCGCGCCGAGCAGGCGTGGGGAAGTTTCCCCACCGAATTATCCTAACATCAGCAAATGGCATGCTACGCTTGGCCCAGAGAAACTTCGCCCAGCTGCCATTCAAATAAATAGGTATACGTGATAACACTGCGCGACTACCCGAGGAGTTTGATTGAAATCTACGGAATTAGTGGAAGCCTTCTCGCATGTGAAGGTAAAGTGTGCTCCGAGAGGAACACCTCGTGCAGTCACAATGCAATCGCATGCAGTATGATTCACCGTTATTTTCCTACAATGTTAACGTTACTCTGTGAGAAAGGTTTAATATTGCTATACACTGGTGTCTCTCCTCTAAAAACCGCCATTTTTCGTTCTAAAGACCCACTGTTCCGAAGCTCCTGGTATTCATGGTAAAAAGTATAATGTCCGCTAAAATCCAAAATCAGACATTGTTTAATTTACCGTTAGGCCGCAGTAAACATTTTTATCGTTTTTTTTTAATTCCATATTTCCCCGCGAATCTCGTTTACTGAAAGGACACATTGCACTGGATCATTTGAACTTGGTGTTCACCTACGTAATGTTACCTTTGAATCGAATTCCATTTAGGAGTGCTACTTTTTACCGAGTTATCAATCCTTAATGACATTCATTCGTATGTTCAGTTTGTCACCGTAATTGCTGCCTCCTTGAAATATCGTGCAAATATTATCTAGATGAAGATTCATCAGGAAAAATAATTCTCCATAGAATAAGACGACTCCAAACGTTAACCCACGCGACTTCACCCAGGAATACACACTGCGGGGATGAAATCACCAACAGCACGGGGTATGGGGACGCGAGGGTGTCTGCGGATGTCTCGATCTCACTCATACCCGCTCCCACGTTCATTAGAAGGATTCTCGCAAGAAGAGAGAGAGACGCGGATTCACAAGGTTTGCGACTCCCTGGACTCTACGGCCTCTCAACCACTTTCGTGTACTCCATCATCGACACTCGACCCCCTTTCTCTGAAAACCATCCCCTATTATTGATACCGCTCCTACTCTCAACACCCATGACACCAAATGCGGTGCGCAGGCACAGACCGGGCCCCCTTTTAGATTCCGAATGTCCTCCAACAGCGCCCATGATCCTTCCACTCCGCGAATCCCATCTTCCCCTTCCCAACCGATTCCATTCCCTCCCTCAAATCTCCTTTCTCACCTCCCGCCCGCCCCACACCGGCTCGCATGCGACATCCCGCCTCCCTACCCATCCACGCGCCGAACTCCACGCGTAGTTCTCTTGACTAGCGCCAAACAAATGACGGGAGCCGGGAACATAAATTAGTAAAGTTCTAACCTGGTTAAACGGCAAGACCGCGTGGCGGAGAAAGGGTTTGGGAACCCAAGACGCGGGAGAGATAGAAGCGCGCAAGGAAGAGAGGAGATAGCGTTATTCTCCATCCCCGCTCCAAACCGACCCCCACACACACATCACCTCCTTTTCACCCTCCGAGGGAGCAGAGAGCAGCGGCAAAAGCTTTAAAAAGGTTATCGCGCGAGGACTAATTCCTATAATCGGGAGGCGGGCTGGGTGTGGTGGCGCGTGGCACTGACGGGAATGAAGGGGCAGACGGCACCCCTTGAGGAAGAGAGGAAAGGAAGACACCCTGGGTCTTGAAGAGCAACTCGACTAATTACTTAAAAATCACGCGCCGACACTGCCAGAGACACGGCTCCGTGCCTCCACAGCGGGAAAGGCACACCGCGCCGACGCAACTGGAGGGCCCGCCGATTGTGCTCCCACCTGAGGAAACAAAAACGTCTCCTCGCGTTTTTAAGAAAGCTCCAGAGCGACAATTCGAACCGAATTCCCTCGCGGAAAGCCAAGGATGCACTCGCTTTCCTTTTCGTTCAATTACGATTTCCTCGGCACCTTTTCCCCCTCCTCGTCTTTGGAGTGGAACATGGGACATAGATAAAATACGAACACAAGAGAGTTAGGGAAGACGGAATCGAGCAGATCACAAGAGCAAAAATATTTCCTTGACTCAGACTCGAACCACGGATCTTTCGACTTGCCGGACCGATGCTCTAACCACTTGAGCTATCGAGGAAACGTGTTTTACATTGAAATCCGCGGAAGGTTTATGCAACCAAGTGCCCCTAATATCTGGCCAAGAGTTGGTGTTGGGGAGTGTTTCACCCACCAAAAGAGAAATTGACGACACAAGAGGAAAAGATAGTATGTAAAGTAACATTAAATTATACTAGCATTCAGATCGTTCGAATTTATCGATTTAAATCGTCACCACTGCACCCTTACCGCTTACATCCCCTCCTCCTCCAAAGCACGCCCCGCAATAACCCCCGCCACAACAATCGCATTCCTTCCTCCTGTTATCCTTAACAAGAATTGCCGCAGTAAATTCACCAACTTGTCAATAGGTGAAATGCCTTCCGAATGCATTCCCCGATTCTAATCTTCAAGTAAAGAAATGAAATGTTTCCAGCCCATCTTCAATTTTCAGCATTCTGATCAACCTCGACTGAAAATAACGACGATTTCACACTATTATTATGACGCCATCCCCAGTACACAATTTGCATTGTGCATCCAAAGCAATAATCTCTAAAATTCGATTTATATATTAATGGTGAAGAAATATACAGATTCCAAACTTGGTGAAAATGGCCGATAACAGCATTCATTTAAAATTACGCAGCATTCCATCTATAAGTGTCTGATTGGATATAATAGTAGACAAACTATGACGCATTAAATACCTATCAACCACGAAATATCACCCCAGACAATGTAACTGCAGCAGAATGATGTTGACATCTATTAGCATGATTGAATTTTGGGACAGACCGTAACCATCTTTACATGGGTAAGATAGATAAAGAAAGCCAGGCATACGACTGCACCCTCTATCATTGATTTGCCAAAAACTATTAGGAATATGACATATGAGCCCCACCATATTGTGAAGTACAGTCAATCGAATTTTCTTTAGAATTTACTTCCAAGCCGCATGTGGTATTCGGATTTTAGGATGTAGGACCTCCAAGCCGAAAGATCGTGCTTTCACATACGTGTTACAAGCATGAAATCCAGGGAAATAATGATTTAATATGACGAGTCTCAGAAATACTTATTTTAAACACAATTAACTCTTACGTAGAGGGGCACAAAGGAGACTTCACGATAATTTTTAGCATTTCCAAATCACCTCTTTTCGGAGGACATGAAATATATGATGACATCGAAAGGCATAAAAAAACCCACAATTGCAAACATGTTCATGATTCAAGTTCAGATTCTCTTCACTGCTTAACACGAACAGTATTCGAGTCAGGTTTTCTATTAGCCATTTAACTCAGACATTATATAAAAAAACGAACCGCCGTTACAGACTTTTCAAATTGGGAATGACAAAAATTATTTTGATCCAAATGCATACAAGCACACACACTCGAGGATATCAGTCACTTACTACACGCAAAAAGGGAAAGGACACTCGCACGCACACAAAAATAACGCTTTTTTTCGGTGCTTCTATGCGTAACATGTTTTTCGCGTCCTGGAGTTCATAACCACCTTTTGAGGGTTTCCCCAAAGATTTGGTCATACGCTCTTCATACCTAGAAACTGATCCCAATCCACAAATAATAAGCCTGGGTTTAATTAATCAATCGAATACGCACAGAAGTACGATTAAAAAGTTATATTCACAGCAAACTCCTTAACGGCTAGAAAAAGAAATTTAATTTAATCCTGCAACTTAAATTACCACTTTACTTCCATTACCACGCTAAGCAGCGCTCGAACACTAACCCATGCGATTTCCATCGCTTACCTCCTCCGCTGTTTCCGATCAATCTGAAGCATTTATTACGAGCGTTCTCCTAAAATTCGGTATCGCCAAAGACTCGTGCTCGACGTGTCGTTACGACAAGATAGAACTCGGAGCGACATTTCCAACGAAAAATCTTCCCCCAGCGCAAGCAACTCTTCCCTGGAAATACTATTCCAATGCTTCCTCTCTCTATCCATTATAAACTCGATCCAATCCAACACCGGCTCAGAACAGTCTCCGGACGGAGAGGCAAAAGAAGTTCCAATAATGGCAGGTGAAAAAAAGTATCTTCTCCTTAACGCTGAATTTCAAAAATAACTCCCAGTCCGGGAGGGGATATTCCATTAAAATGTATATGATACAGCGCCGCACCGGCAGCAATAAGAAAAAAAAATGAGGACTTACCTACATATTCAGCCTAATCCGATTAAAATTGATAGATAGTTATTAAAATATAAATAAAGGCACGCAAAGCCGGGAAGAAATATATACGAGGTTGTTCAATCAAGAAAGGCAGAAACCCCCTCATCCACACTCACCCCTCCACCCTCCCAACCGTCCTCCCTCCTTAGCTCCACCCCCCTTTAGCCCAGCTTCCTTCTTCCCGGATTCCCCGAAGACGAAATTGAAATTAAAACGAAAACTATTCATCAAAAGCGTTATTCCGCTTCATTTTGAACCGAGACGGGAACAAATATGGGCGGAGGAGTAGGCTCCGGGGTGGGGAGAGGGAGGGAAAAAATTTATCTCCATACCCTAGCGGGGGGTGGAGGAGGGTGCCGCGCTGGCCCCCTCCATCCGTCCCACCCCTCGACCTACAGAAATCTCGAGCCACGCGACACGGCATATCAGCATCTCCTCGCCCGGCCCCCCATCCGCGTCCCCAACCCTCCCCTTCACTCATCCCGAATACCTTCCTCCTGGAGGGACAGGGATCCTTAATCCGTAGAGATTCCTCCGCTGCCTCCACCACAGCTACCGTCATTTTGCCTCCCTGGTTATGATGGTGGCAACGCTGTGCCTCCTACTGGATTTACGGAAAAAACCCGGAGGGGGAGAAGCCAACCCCTCGGGGCGCCGCCCTCGGCGAATCTCCACCCACCCACTCGGCCACCCGCTACACCGGGGCCACGTCACACTGAGCACTCCCTTGCCTCCCCCCCCACAAAGGTTTGCCTTAGGGTACGCAAGGACGGAGGGAGGAAGGGAGACAAGGGGACCTCCCTCCTCCGCGCGGGTATTTACTACGGCAATCGATGACTCCGCAGGACCACGATTACTTCCCTCCTTTCCCCATATCTGAATGCTTCCGCCGACTTGGGTTATTACGGACGTCTCCTGGCCAGAAATGATCCGAATATAAACGCCTGAGAAAGCAATGCAGTTGCAGATTTTAAAAAGAGCGTTCCACCTCCCGAGTCAAGGGCTCTGGTAGGTCACCGAAAAGGTTATTTTTCTACCTTTTCTAACTTTCTCCGAACTCACTTCTAGGGAGTACGATCTCAGTTTTGCGGAGGTGGTTAGGGTTTACTTAAATTTGTAGGCGGACGCGTTGTCGAAGATGGAACATCTCAACATGAACATTGCATCATACTGAGGATGAAGTTAAGGGAGTTAAGAAAAGAAAATACACCGGCGGATGATGACTGACATAGGAAACTACAAAATTAAGAAGCGATAGTTTCTCTAAGGTCGTATGCATATGATACACGACTCCGTGTCCTTATTTACATTAACAACTAGCCAAAAAGGGGGAAAAAGTTTAATTTTTTAGGGCTCCAACAGATTTTTTTAGAGAGATTGTTAAACATTACCATGCAAAGCCTCCCAAACGCCTCCTTTCGTGAATTTTGAAGGTGTATTCAATCATAATAAATCACCAAGTTCAACATTAGTTAATGATTATGTGTTGAAATCGAACTAAATATATGAATGGAAGATTTATTTTTGTTAGGCAATACTCGTACTATTTTCTTGCAGAATTGAGATTGCCCACGCACAGGCCATTTTTCCTTAAGGTACTGGTAGCTTTTTAGACTATCAGCTTAAATAAGGGATCATTAAACAAGGTTTCGCAGTATGTTACGGTTGCGTCACAGCCAGTTAGAATTGCGCAAGCTGGAAAAGTGAACACAGCATTCAACATACCATTTCAAAGGATTGGATTAGTGAAACCTGAAGGTCATTAACGCTCAACAACCAGTAGATTATGAAGATCGTTCGGCTGTTCCCACCCTGACCAAATTAACCAATCCGAAACTTCAGAACATAAATTAATAACAGCACAAAGTGGACATTAGCGGGATTTGGCAGTTTAGAGTTCCCATTCGATTTACATATATATTTTTACATGATATTTGCATGATATTCCGAATAAACATGCACTCCAATAACCGCAAAAAGAACGAACCGCACGGCTTGCACATAAACTCTTCACGCCCCCGAGGGTCTCGGAAATCTCCCGGACACCCAATTCCATCATCCCCTTCCCAGTTCATCAAACGACCTCTCCTCCCGAACGTCTTGTTCCAGCGCGCAACTTTCGCGCTACGCCCCTCTAAAAAAATATATAAAATACTCTCCCTATCCATTTCACTCTCGACCTTCTCTGGCTCCTAACCCAACACCTCCACGTAGCCCTCTTCTCCCCTCCCTCCCCCCGACACCGCGACCGCACCTTTCGCCCCTCCCTTTCTCCCTTAATACTGCCTCACACACGCCCCACTGGAGGCACGCAGGGTAATATTCAGATGCAGATGAATCCGAGGCGCCATTTTCCTGCAGCTCATCAAGCCGCAACGTGGAGGGAGAAGGGAGGGATGGAGGGATGAGGGCGATGGGACGACCCTCGGTGGAGATGGATGGCATAAAATGCCGGGGCGCCCCAAAAATATTCGTGAAATAACAATTTCGACAACCATCTCCTTCATCCCTCGGGGAAAAAAATTACTCAACCTCCTTCCACCGCGGAGAGCAGAATCGTGCTCCTCGGTTTTTTTCCGAACCCCCGAGGAGGGTGCGCAGAGGTCGCAGGGGGACGGCCGGCAAGTGAGGTCGAGAGGGATCGGGTTTGACGATGGAGGGGAGATGAGGTGACGGGACGAGAAAGAAGCAAGGGTTCGACCCTACCCTTTACGAATGCCCTAGGGTCGCCCGGCAAAGAGCTCTCCTTGCAAAGGCTCGACGCACGGGCAAGCAGGCGCGTGGAGACGACCGGCTTCATTCCAGGGTGTAAATGCCTCGATCTCTGCAGAACTGCTTTGACCCTCGGACTTAAACCACGATCAGTAGACTTAATTCGCGCGCTTAACGTGTAGTTAATGATTTGAACGACTTCTGTGATAATAAAAGATAATATTTTGTTTACAAATGGGAAGGGAAGCTCAGAACAAGAGCAGAAAGCAAACCTTCCCATCGCGCAGTCTCCGTGATATTAAGCTCACAGGGTGTGCGCGAGAGAAACCGAGAATGTTTGACTACGCTGGACATATATATCGTCAATATTAACTTTTATTAGTCAGATTTGCGTCTGCGTAAACAGTTCTGGGAGTTTTCAAATATTATAAATTCTCATTATTCACTGATAACGTCTTCGTTCAATGGATTATTTCCCTATTCATCGGCAACGGATTCACTGCTACCTATTGAAGTTCATTCATAAATGGACTTTCGTAAAATGAACTACCTGATATTTTTACTAAACGGAATACAAATCATACGAGGCAAGTAAATGTCATACTGAAAGTATTAATCATTTTTGCGAGCGTAACCTCTTCAACCATCATTACTGCAAGTTACGACTCTCCCTCTCCCCTTAGCTCCTGAGAGGTGACTCAGCTAGGCGACGAGGGAATGTGGATGGCGCGTTCAAAATGGTTGGCCTACAGATATCCGCGGACAGTTATATTTCTTACCACCATACCACGCAATGGAGAACTGCCTTCGATCGACTTAGTCGGCCTTTAACAGATTCTATTATGAACATTTCATTACATATACTTAATTTCATTAATTATCAATGGAAACCATCGTAAAATGGAACGCCGAAAAACAACAGTAGTCCTCGGCATCTCCCAGGGGAAACCCCGAACCCTCGCTGAGGTGAAGTGGAGAGGACTGAACACTAAAGAACGAGAGGGATCGCAGGAGAAAATATAAATGAATCACTCCCGACCCGGGGCATGTGAGAGAGCAGGAGAAAAGGGGGGTTAGGTTTCACGGGGAGGAGATGGGGAGTCGGCGGCGGGTTAGAGATTGAGACTGGGGAAACAGATGGGCGGCATGAAGTAGAGATAACCTCGCGGCGGCCGTGTTGA